>OY282609.1:21210325-21810325 GCA_958298945.1 Atherix ibis | reverse complement strand
GTTATGTTGTACTCATGTCACTCATGACGACAAGTTAGACCATTTTGAATGTTCAGTTAATTTTTGACAGATGCTTTGCTTGCACGTGTTTTGGATCGTCCTCGATTTATGCCTCAGTTTCGACCAAAAACAGCATCGCATTAACCAAAAACAGAGGAGCTGTTGGACTCTGTCCGCGACGACCCAAATTTGCTCCAAAGGGTCATAACTGGTGACGAATCATGGTTTTATGGTTATTACGTGGAAACCAAAGCTCAACCCACTGGAAGCTGCCGCACGAGTCAAGACCGAAAAAAGCGCGCCAAGTTCGGTCGAATGTGAAGGTTTTGCTTAGTTTTCTTCGATTGCAGGGGCGTGGTGCATTATGATTTCTTGCCAAAGGGTAGAACGGTCAATAAAAGGAATATTACCTGCAAGTTATGCGCATGTTGCGCGAAACAATCCGCTAGAAACGCCCGGATTTGTGGAAGAACAAAAATAGGCTTTTGCAATTTTTGGCCAAAAACAACATACTAAAAATGCCGCAGCCACCGTATTCCCCAGACCAGACCCCCTGTGACTTTATCTTGTTCCAGAAACTAAAGAGCCCCATAAAAGGTGGGGGGATTACTTGAAGGGGACAAAAAAGATATTCATTAAAAAATAAATAATTTTTGAAAAAAAAACATAAAATTCGCGATACTTTTTGAACAGATCTCGTATTTCAGATATCATTATTTCTACTCTTTTTAAAAAAGAGAAAATCAACACTAAACTCCCCGACCCCTCTCCTGTCCACTTCATCTCTGAATTTCTAAAATTTCTGCCTGCCAATTTCAAATCTACAAAATGTAAATTAATCCACAAACCTTTGGAGAAAAAAATGTTGGGGTTTATTATTTTCCATTTCAATTGCTTAAGATTTAAAAAGGCATTTTCCTAGAGTCGAGGATTAGATTACGAATAGTTTTGTTATCAAATATCTCATAAAGCGCGCGTGTGCAGAACTCTTAGAGGCACAATAGCCGATAATACTGATAGTATGAAAGGTAGAAAGTCACGTAGACAGGTGTGTGTGTGGTAGGCTTTTAGTACCTACGCCAATATAAAATATTAATTAAAATTATTATCATTATGAGAAAAGTGAGTTGATAATCCAAATGAGGTTAGGAAAAAAATACCTTTTCACAAGAAAAAAAAAACCGGAATAAACATTCACATTTGATACATTTTCTTAGACATTCCCTTCTTATTATTATTATTATTATTGCTCTTGTCTCAAATTGCATTTATAAAAAAAAAAACACACGAATTCCTCTCCTTCTCTTCTAGAATCATTCAATTACAAAAAAAAGTGAAACTTTGAAACTTTAAACTGTAAATTGTGAAAATGGAAGAAAAATGACGATTTTCAAAGCGCGGTTTCTAAGAAAAAATGTCGTTCATTGTTTTTTTTTTAAATATTTTCTAATGAAGACTGAAGAAAAATTATTAGAAATACTTTTTAATGAGTTAATATTTGTGCTGCTGAATCCCACTTTTTAGTCCTTTAAAAAGTTTTTCTTACATTTTACTCCGATTTTAGGAGTAAAATTTTATTGCATTTTTAAATTTTTCAATTTTAATTTTATTCAATAAGTGAGTATCCTTTAATTCTAATTTGCTTATCAAAGACCAAAACCCATTTAAGATACTATATAAAATTACTTTTTCTTGGCTGTTAAAACCAAGAATTCGAACCTTTTAAATCCCAAAAAAAGAAATTATGTTCACCCCAAATTTTCATTACTAATCTAAAGTCACCACCTGCAAATTACAGTATTGTTCCTACTTCTTTTCAGGCGCTAGATTTTCTGATGGTTTTTATGCGTGTTGACTTTGAACGATGCTATTTTGAAAGTTGGATTTCTAGCTGGTTTTTATGAAGAAATTGCATATACGTAAATAAATGTACACGTGTCATTTGATCATTTAAGCTCACGTGATAAGATAATGTTTTCTCATTGGTTTTCGTTAAAAGAAGCAGGAAAAATAGAACCGGTTCTTTTGTCTGAAATATCTTGCTTCGAAAGCAGTAACGCAGCAAGCAGTGACGTTAGTTATTTCTAGCATCGCAGAAAGCAAGAAAAGAAGTACGAAAAATAGTGACGTAAAAAAATACACCATAAAATTGTTTCCATTCGAAAATTTTGCTCTTAAAAATTTGTTAAAAAAAATCGAACGTTTTCGGTAATTTTTTTTGCTTTTAATTCTAAAAAAAAAACATTTTCACTCCAAAAGTGAGTGTTTCCAAATTTTCATTACTTATCAAAAGCCACCACATTATTTTTCCTACTTTTTTTCTTGCTATATTCGCCACTTCTTTCCAGGTGCTAGAACCTTTTCTATTTCAGAAATCTTGCTTCGAAAGCAGTAGCTCAGCAAGCAGTAACGTAATTTCTAGCATCGCAACAAGCAAGAAAAGAAGTACGAAAAATAGCGTCGTTCACGAAGCGAACTTAAGATCAAAATCCACTTTAGGTCCTATAAAGAATTGTTTCCATTAGAAAATTTTGCTTTTTAAAAGCTGACAAAAAAAATTAGCACTTTTTCGATTTTTTTTTACTTTTACCAGGGGTATACGCTTAAATTCGCTGTTTGACCATAGATGGAGTGAGTAAGCGTATTAAGCTACCATGGGCACGCCATACTTTTTTTATTGTGAGTTTGACGTCTGTTAACATTAATCAGTGCACATTGTCAGCAATTTCGTACAACAACATAGATTTTTCCTTTGGTAATCATGCCTAGTTTTGTGCCAGAAAAAGAGCATATGCGGGATTGAAGAAATCCCAATCTCTGCTTTTCTGCTTCAATTTGAAGAAATCGGCTGCCGAATCGCATCGAATGCTTATGAAGGCCTTTGGTGACAGTGCTTTATGGGAAACAACGTGCCGAGATTGGTTTCGTTGGTTCAAAGACGGTAATTTTGACTAGTGGGACAAGAAGCGTGGAAATCTACCTAGGAAGGTTGAGGACCATCAATTGCAGGCTCTTTTGGACGAAGACGATACCCAATCGCAAAAAATGCTCGCGGGGCAATTTGGTGTTACTCAACAAGTCATTTCCATGCGTCTGCCTGCCATGGGGAAGATTTAAAAGATCGGAAAATGGTTGCCGCATGAATTGAACGATAGCAGATGGAGCGACGCCAAAACATGCGAAAACTTGCTCGCCAGACAAAAAAGAAAGTCGGTCGTTCCGGATCGGATTGTGACAGGCGATTAAAAGTGGATATATTTCGAGAATCCTAAACGCATGAAATCGTGGGTTGATCCCGGCTAACCGTCAACACCTTCCCCAAGACCAAATCGCTTCGAACGGAAGACGATGCTGTGCGTTTGGTGGGATCAGCAGGGTATCGTGCTGAGGATGTTGAAACCTGGTGAAACTGTCAATGCCCACCGCTACCACCAACAACTGATCAAATTGCACCGTGCTCTGCGTGAAAAAAGGACGGATTTTCAACAAAGACATGACAAGCTGATTTTCCTCCACGACAACGCACCATCGCACACGTCAAAAATGGTCCGAAACTACTCAACTGGGAAGTGCTAGCCCACCCCGCTTATTCACCAGACCTGATCACCTTCCAATTAGCACCTGTTTTCGTCGATGGACCACGCACCCGCTGAGCAGCACTTCGATTCTTACGAAGACGTCCGAAAATGGCTTAAGTGAGGAGTGGTTTGCCTCAAAAGAGAATGATTTTTTTTGGCGTGGTATCAAACAAATTGCCCGAGAGATGGGAAAAATGTGTAGCTAGCAAGGGCAAGTACTTTGAAGAAATTTGTTTTTGGTTTCTATGAAAAAAAAACATGTGTTTTAATTGACATAGCGGATTTAAGCTTATACACCTGGCAAGTCTGCAAATAAAATATTTTTCAGTCCAGGGGTGAATATCCTCTAACCTTAATTACTTATAAAAGACAAAACCCAATTTTTTGCTGCCAAAAATTTGTCAACTTTTTAGATTTTTCTTGACTTTTAAGTTTAAACAAAAATTCATTATTTTAATTTTAAAAGTCGGATACGTAGCCCTCTCCTCTTATTGTATTTCTTCACTAACTAAAATTTAAAAAAAAATTATAAAGCAAAAAAACAGAATATGCTGTAAGAAATATTTTTTTTTGTGTATAAAAAATATTCGTTTGACGACACATGCAATTTTTTAGAAATTTTTGTTTTGAAAATTCTTAATTTTTTTTTTTTATTTCTAAAAAAGACTGAAACTTAAAACCACCATTGGAAAGGACACATCCTCAAAAATGCACAATCTTTTTAGGTTTTTCTTCTCATTGTTCAAAAACAATTTCTTCACTCTTTGAGAGCTGCCTTATTGCCATTTTACGAGCTTTTATGGATTCTCATCACAAAAATACAATTGCATTCAACAAGCTATGATGTACACGCCTTTCAAGTGCCTGTCCAGCCACTCCACTTCCATTGTTGATTGAAAAAAATTAACAGTAAAACCAACATTTCAGTTTGCGTTTTCCTCCTCATTGCCACAGTTCACATCACCACAACTTCCTCTTCCTCCCCTCCAACCACTCTCACAGCTAAGTACTCTTAATATGCTCGCATAGACAGAGGCTTGGTAAAATTGCATTTTTTTTTGTGTGTGCAATAATTAAACAAAATGGTCCCCTTTCCCCCAGCGAAACTAACCAACCTCATTGAACAGTTCACAAGAGTACAAAGTTTTGCTATTACGTAGCGCGTCTCGTCGTATCACCCCACATTTAACGCGGGATCCAAAGAGATATGCCCAAAGGTATAATTAATCATCAATTAAGTGCTTGCCATTTTTTTTATTTGGTTCTAAAAATGAATTTGAAAATGAAAATAATGCGAACAGTCCACATTTTTATGCAATTTATCACAAAGTAAAATAAATACGGCACAGTTCGGTTGTGACAAAAGAGATTTTTCGGTCGGGGGGTTGCTGGGGGTTATCCATTATATTTGCCATCGGTTCATTTGGTCGAAATTATCAGGCACCAGACACACTATCGAGGACAGTCACAGACCTTGACTTGACAGAATAAAATTTAATCGGACGGACGATTCTCTTTATTCGTAACTTATAAACCCCCCACCCCTCCCGCAACCCAATAACTATTATTATTATGTCATTGATGGAGCGAGGGGGAAAGGGTATATGAGAAAAGTAGAGTACTTCTTATCAGTAGCTGGCTGGTCTGTACTAGTCAATATTTTCTTAATATTCATAATTGTTACGAGCACAATATTATTAGCTTGACCGACTAAAGACTGAACAAATTGAAGAAGAGTCGAGAAAATCAATAAAAAAAACGCTTTTTTTAAGGTCAAACCTTTTATTATTATCAGTAAAAAAAATAGTTTTTTTTTTTGCTTCTTCGGTCTCTTATCAATTCGAGTACTAATGGCGCGCACATGTGTTCTTACAAAAATGTTTATTTAATCGTAAATAAACACGTTCTCAGATTACGTTTGGATTAGATTCGGAAAAGGAATGGAGAAAAAAAAAATTATAATATTTTTTTTTGGAATTAATTTATTGTAAATAATAATTAAAAAAAGTAAACTTGTGAAGGGGGGTTTTTTGGTTATATAGAAAGAGATAAAAAAAACCAGTATTAAGAAAAACGGAATTAGTTTGATTAATTCGAAATTGAAAAATAACCAGAACTGATCAACCAACAACTACTAATAATAATGCCGATTAACAGAAAGGGGAAAAAAATTACTCATAAATTGCGTTAATTAACGTTGTTGCAAATAATAATTACCTTGCGTGTAAGAATAATTTCCTCTTTGAATAGTTTAAAAATATATTAACTAAGAAATATTAGAACAGAGAAAAAAAAAGCAACACAAGCAGAACAGGAAATACGCGACACTCTAAACTCTGCACTCTACATGCTACACATTTATCCCCCACTCTCTCTCTCGCTCAAAAAAAAAAGAAGAAAAACTCATATTATAAAATTGTGACCTTTTCCTTAAAGAATTCTCTTTCGTCTCTCTATTTACTAACGAAAAGGAAAAAGCAACAACAACAACAACAACAATGCAAATATGTTTGCGCAAGTAACTAATTAGGGAATATAATTGGTATGCAATTTTCTTTTCAGTTGAAATTATAAACCTGTTGGGACAGGTGCGTATAAAGATTTGTGGGAAATGGTAGGTGGGGGGGGGGGGGGGGGGGAATGGTAATTGTGTGGTTAAATAAGAATAAAAAAAATTTGCTAATAACTGTAAGAAAAGTGTGCTTAATAATTAAAAGGAAAAATGCTACAGATAGCCTCGAAGAGGGGGAAGAATGGAGATTAATAGTACCAAGAGAAAATTGTAGAAAGAATAAGCATGAGGTTATGTTTATTCGATTTTCGATTTTTTTTGAAGCGTTCAGAATTTATGCCGACAAGTTCGGCCATTTTGAATATTCAGTTAATTTTTGGCAGCTGCTTTGCTTGCACGTGTTTCGGGCTCGTCTTTGATTTTTGCCTTAATTTCGACAAAAAACAGCATTGCATTAACATTGCTAAGGAGCTGTTGGACTTTGTCCGCGACGACCCGAATTTGCTCCAGAGGGTCATAACTGGCGACGAATCATCGGTTTATGGTTATGACGTGGAAATCCAATGAATGGAATCATCCCAATGAATCATCATGGGTTTATGGCCAAGTTCGGTCGAATGTGAAGGTTTTGCTTACAGTTTTCTTCGATTGCAGGGGCGTGGTGCATCATGAATTCATGCCACAGGGTAGAACGGTCAATAAGGAATATTACCTGCAAGTTATGCTAAATTTGCGCGAAGCAATCCGCCAGAAACGCCCGGATTTGTGTAAGAACAAAAATTGGCTTTTGCACCATGATAACGCCCCTGCTCCGCATCGTTGCTTGTGCGCGAATTTTTTGCCAAAAACAACACTAATAATGCCGCAACCACCGTTTTCCCCAGATCTGGCCCTCTGTAGGTTTTTCTCGTTCCCGAAACAGATTCTTTGATCCATTTTTTTGGAATGGGCAAAAATCAAAGACGAGCCAAAACACGTGCAAGCAAAGCAGCTGTCAAAAAATTAACTGAACATTCAAAATGGCCGAACTTGTCGGCATAAACGAGAGACATGAGTACCAACATAACGCCACAAAAAATCGCGATACTTTTTGAACATACCACGTAATTATCATGAGACAAAAAGGTAATAACAACCAAAGGGAAAAAGGAGGGTATTTACCAAAGAAAAAACCCAAAACGAATAGTAATAATAGTGGGGGAAAGTTTGCTAAACAACAAATGAAATTATATGAAAAATAAAAATCCCCCAATATGCCAAAGTGTATCCTATCATCAATTGTGAATAAGTCCCAAAAAGTGACTAACAAATCACCACCACAAAAAAAAACCATTATTGGAACAGCGCTTTTCACACACACATGGCCGTAATTTACTCTACGTACATACGGATTTCCTGAATTATAATAAAATTTATTAAAAATGTCTCTGATATTTATTGTAATTGAATATGAAAAGAAAATTTCTATAGCATGTGACCCTCGTTTATATATACTCGTATACACGTATAAATCCTCGTGTGTGTACATTTTTTTTTGTCAAAGTATAATAAATAAATACAAAAGCTTTTTATTTTTTATTTAAATTGAAGAGAAATGAATTTTTTTTGAGCTTTTAAAAAGATTTTTTTTTTCAATAATACACCAAATCAAAAATAACAAAAATAATAATAATAATAATCAAAATTGAATAAATGACAAAATTGAATAAAATAAATTGAGAACGAATTGGAAGAAAAGAAAATAAATTGAAATAAACTGGAACAAAATGGAATGTGGAATGGAATGGAATATTGTCCGAGACTGGAATACAATAAATTTTTTTTAGGCGTGATCATTTTCATCTATTTTGAAGCGGTTTAGAGCTTAATGCATTTCAATGAATTGCATTTGAAATTGGTTAAGAAAGAATGAGAAGGATAGGATGGGAGGGAGAAGAATGGGAAATAGTACTTGTGACAGTGTCAGTAAATGAGTAAGAAACAGCAACAACAATAAACTGTACTTTATTAGGAACAGTAGCAGTAGTAGTAGTAGCAGTGGTAGCCACAGTAAAACTAGTAAGTAGTTGCGAATAGCTACAGATAGGAATCAGCTAAAGTGAGAACAGATAACTACAGCCACAGTAGCACTTTGTACTCTTTGCTTGGCAAACAATCAAGCCAGCACGCAAACTAAACAAAAAAAAAACGAGAACAAACCGACAGACAAAACGAGGTGAAATAGTGCCATTCACCGAATACCACAAGTGCTTCAACTATAACGAATATTGTAACTACAAAGTCGAGAGGGAGACAAAAACCCAACTTCTTCTCCTTCAATTTCTATGCATGAGTACGAGAGAAAATGTTTTGTTTTGTTTCTTTTCGATTTTTCTCACCACATATGATTTTTCTTCCAACTTTTCAGTGTTGGTTTATCATGCAAAATTGTTTAAGAACAATTTAAATTGTTATAAAATGACAAGTTGTTTAGGTAAAATTGGCATCGTGCTGCACTTGAATGAGAATGAGAGAGATTGTTATTGAGAGCAGAAAATTGACAGTGAGGTTGGAACTGTGGGCGACAGACGGAAGGCCGAGTCTAATAGGTAAATAATAAAAACGAATTGAATTTATTGCATTTGCAATTTATATGCGTCAAAATAGTAATTGTTCTCTCTTTGTAGTTTTCAAAAATTTTTTCTCTATTTTTTGCAAAATATTTTTCTACATTATTTATTTTATTAGAATAATAATCAAGGTGAAATTACCTTTCAAAAAAAAAAAATGAGGATGGAAACAAAAGAAAAAGAATTGAACAGCCAAAACAAAGAGAGTGTGAGGAGGACGATGCTGCGATTATTATTACTTTTATTTTAAAGAACAAATTGATTATAACCTCAAAATGTGGATTATAACCTCAAAATTTTTAATTTTTACTCCTTTTTCAGTTATTTTTATTCCATTTTTTTTGCGAATTTTTATTTAGTTTAGCTCTATTTTTTTTAAATTATTTAATTTTTGTGTTTATTTTACAAAAAATACAAGTGTATATATATGTGCACACAATATGGTGTACTAAAAATAATTGCCTAATAGTAAATTTATTTTTTTGTTATTGTACAATTTAGATATTAAATTTTTTAAACGCTGAACTATAAAAAAAAATTCTCGCATTAAATCACCCTCAAGAGAGTGTGAGGAAGATGCTGCGAGAGAGAGAGAGAGAGAAATATTTTGTTATTATTTTTATGTTAGAGAACCAAGTGATTATAACCTTAAAATGAGGCACTAATTTTTTATTTTTACTCATTTTTCAGTTATTTAATTTTTGTGTTTATTTTCCTGTTTTTTTTACTTATTTATTTTTACTCAATTTTTACTCCATTTTGTTTATTACTTTTTATCTTTATTATGATTCACACAAAAAATACAAGTGCTTACATATGTGCGTACAGTGGTGTACAAAAAATTTTGCCTTATAGTAAATTAATTTTTTTTTTGTTACATTTTAGAAATTAAATTTTTAAGCGTTGAACTATAAAAAAAGAACCCCGCATTAAATCACCCTCAAGAGAGTGTGAGGAACATGCTGCGAGAGAAAGAGAGAGAGAAATATTTTGTTATTACTTTTGTGTTAAAGAAAAAGTAATTATAACCTTAAAACGTGGCAGTAATTTTTTATTTTCAATCCTTTTTTGTGAATTTTTATTTTTATTTTCCTTTTTTCACTTATTCATTTTTACTTCATTTTTATTCAGTGGTTCTTATTACTTTTTATCTTTATTATGATTCACACAAAAAATACATAAAGTGGTGTACCAAACAAAATTAATAAATGTGCATACAGTGGTGTACCAAACAAAATTGCCTAATAGTAAATTTATTTTTTTGTGTTCATTTTCGAAATTAATTTTTTTAAGAACTGAACTATAAAAAAAAAATCTTCCATTAAATCAATTTAAAAACTGCAGTTAAAATAGATCCGGTCCATTCCCAACAATTTAGTTTTACTTACACTAAAGTGCATAGCAGAATTATTTTCATAAACATTTTCCTTTCTTTTTTGTTTTTGTTTTGTGAATGGAAAAATGAAGAGGTTAGACGAGCCAAAACACGTGCAAGCAAAGCAGCTGTCAGAAATTAACTGAACATTCAAAATGGCCGAACTTGTCGGCATAAGTGAGAGACATGAGTACCAACATAACAATACAAAAAAATCGAATATACGTAACCTGCGTAAATTCAAAATTCGCTATATGTGTTTTTGTTAAACAGACCTTGTATATCTGAATTTTTGAGTCTTTAGGTCAAGGTCATAATACATAAAATTTATTATTATAAAAAAAAATAATAGTAGCAATGAGGCATGTTACCACTCCCCCCACCCCTCCGCAACTAAAAATAAAAAAAAAATATCATCAATAGAAAAATATATAATAAAAAAGAAAGATCGATTTTTGGTCATTTTAAATTGAAAAAGAAAAAAACCATAAAATAAAAGCAAAGAAAAATTTTATTATAATATATTTTTATATCCCTATTTCTACTTTCTTCATTTTAACCAAAAAAAAATAACAAAAAAATATGTATTAATTAATACTTCTCTACTAATTATATTATTTAAATTAATTATAGTCAATAGATTTTTGGCAATCATTTTTTTCTGTACACCACTGTATGCACATATGTTCCTATATCCACACAACGAACGACCCATCTTTATAAGAATCTTCTCATAAGAACAATAATAACAATTCCACCATTCCCACCCAACAGCAGCGACTACTGCTCGATCGACACCATCATATACTTACGATCATATCACATTTATTTTTAGTTTTATTTATTTTTTTATTCTTTCTATCCTTACAAGGTGGTGGTTTTCTATTCTCTTTCGCTGTCATTCTCTCTGCCACTCTCTGTTTATAAATTTGATTATTTTTAAATTTATAACAGAGATTGGTAGAGAGAACGACAGAATTTTCTCTTATTCATTAAATTATTCTTAATTTGGCACTCTCTAAAAAAGGGAGAAAAAAATGAATCGGAATTTTTACATATGGAGGAAATCAAATGCCCACACACACACACACATTATATCCAATTTCGATTTAAAGGCGAATGAAAATATAGTAAAATTATTATTTTTCGATGAGCAGAGCAAACACATTGTAAATATTTATAATAAATTCGTATGAGTATGAATGCATGTGTAGGCAGGCAATAAATATGCTTTAACTGCGCTGCTGATATTTTGACTCTTTCTTATTTTCTTTTTTAACATTTTTGATTTGCTTCTTTCTCTTTTCTCTTCTCTGTAATTTATTTTAGGATTTTAAAAATTTCATTGTAGTTGTTGAGGTACCTTTTTTTTTTAAAAGGTCATATTTATAATAGCAATAAATTTTGTAACAAAAATACGTAAAAACAATATTGAAAATGTATCTTATTAAAACAAAACAAGATAAACAAAATCATAATAATAATAAAATAGGAATTTTAAAAAAAATTTTACAGAAAAAAACTCTAAAAAACTCCCAAACTTTTTGCATTATTTTATCTGTAAAACAAATAGTAAAAATAAATAAAAAAATAAAAACTTTATATGCGAAAAAATCTGCACAAATAAGGCAAAAAATATGATCAAAATGCGAATCGTAAGATTTTTTTTGCAAGAAAAGAAGAGTAAAAAAGAGGTTACCAAAAAAAATTGAGTGGGATCGAATCGATTTTTATTACTAAGAACATTCAGAATAAATATTCAACGTTTTTCCAATGAATATCAAATTATTCATTATTGTTTTTTTAAAATAAAAACATAAACACGAATTCTTAAAAAACTATTGAGTTTTAAAACTTAAAACTATTGATCGGAATCTATTTTTGGTGATTTTGATATACCAAAAATTGATTTCAATCAATAAATAAGTTTTAAAACAAGAACTGAATAATTTTAAGTTTAACAACCTAATTTGTTGAATTTGTTTAAAAAACTTTTTTTTCCAATTTATTTTTTGTCAATTCTAATTTTTTTTGTACATCTAAGGTCCTCATCTCAAGGTCTCTTAAGTGCAATGTGACAGATTGTAAAATTTTCAATGCAGTGTGTCGTCTTAACAACTATTAGAGAAGATCCATTTTTTTTTGTTAAGGGAAAAATGAAGAAAAAGAGAAATGTGTTTTTATAAGACAATTTGTAAGGAGGTTAGCAAATTATATATTTGAATTTTTGGGTTTTTTTAGTTCAAAGTCATAATACATAAAATTTGTTATTATAAAAAAATATCTAATAAAATTATTCAATAAAAAAATCAATTTTTCTGTCATGTTATTTTTTTTTTTTATAATTAAAACAGAAAATAATAAAAATTTTATATTTTGTTTGATATTTTTTTTGTCAATAAAATTAACAAAATAGAATTTTTTTTCTATTTTGTTAATTTTATTGGCAAAAAAAATATCAAGTGAAAGGGGTGAAGGGGAGGGGGGGGATGATTAGTTTAAAAAAAAATCATCCCAATTTCGTCCATTTGCAAAAATTAAATTATTTAAAATAATTTTTTTTAGGGACAAAGAAATATTTTTTTTATGTTATGAAAAGTTTATTTGCCTAATTAAAAGAGATTTGTTTACCATTACATACCCTCCCCCTTACCCTTTCCCCTTTGATAATATTATAAATCAGTTGATTAGGGTCTGTACTTTTTTGAAATTAGTATTATAATTTTATCTATTTTTATCCCGCTATCTACAATTATAATGGTTTCTTTTTATTATTGCAAATTAATTAATCTTAAAAAAAATGTTCGAAAAAAACCTAATAAATTCTTTATTAATGGGACTAGTTGTTTATATAAATGCCCCTCCCCCATATGTATGGATGTGTATATGTGTATACACTTATGCATATAATTTTCGATTTATTCATTAATAAAAAACCATTAAAATAATTAAAATTTATCAATAACACACAGTAATTAAAACCATGTAACTATGCATATGAACTCGTGTATGTAAAAAAATTGAACAGAAACAAAAGAAAAACCGAATATAACAGATAAAAATTCACATTTTATATCTGTTATATAATATTTGTGCCTATTGGAAAAACCGTATACGAGGTCTGTTCAAAAAAGTAGCGCGAATTTTGAATTTCCGCTCACTTATGCCGACAAGTTCGGCAATTTTGAATGTTCAGTTAATTTTTGACAGTTGCATTGCTTGCACGTGTTTTGGTTCGTATTCGATTTTTGCTCATTCCCAAAAATGGATCAAAGAATTTGTATCAAATTTTGTGTGAAAAACAAAATTAATTGCGCGGACGCATTCCGAATGTTGACTGTGGCATATGGTGAAGCTACCTTGGACCGAAGCAACGTTTATCGGTGGTACAAAATGTTCTCAGAGGGCCGCCGAAAAGATGTGAACGGCGAAAAGCGTGCCGGACGCCCAAGCACGTCAACAACAGACGAAAACATTGATGATTTTTACCAATAATTTGGGCGTGAAACGGGTCGCCGCAAAATTCGTACCAAAATTGCTCAATTTCGACCAAAGCATCGCATTAACATTGCTAAGGAGATGTTGGACTTTGTCCGCGACGACCAAATTTGCTCCAGAGGATCATAACTGGTGACGAATCATGGGTCTATGGTTATGACGTGGAAACCAAAGGTCAATCATTCCCATGGAAGCTGCCGCACGAGCCAAGACCGAAAAAAGCGCGCCAAGTTCGGTCGAATGTGAAGGTTTTGCTTAGTTTTCTTCGATTGCCACAGGGTAGAACGGTCAATAAGGAATATTACCTGCAAGTTATGTGTAAATTGTGTGAAGCAATCCGCCAGAAACGTCCGGATTTATGGAAGAACAAAAATTGGCTTTTGCCATTTTTGGCCAAAAACAACACACTAATAATGCCGCAGTCACCGTATTCCCCAGATCTGCTGGCCCTCCTCTGTGACTTTTCCTTGTTCCCGAAACTGAAGAGCCCCTTGAAAGGACGACGCTACACTACGATTGAGGAGATAAAGACGGCATCGAAGGAGGGGGCTGAACAAAATAACAAAAAATGATTTTTTGAAGTGCTTCGAGGATTGGCACAAGTGTATAACATCTGGTAGGGGATCACTTTGAAGGGGACAAAATAGATATTTATGAATAAAAAATAATTTTCGAAAAAACACAAAATTCGCGATACTTTTTGAACAGACTTCGTACTCGAAAAGAAATTCGCATACAAAAACTAACTGGACAATTTGACAAACATTTTTGTGGAATTAACAAAAAAAAAATAAGAGAACAAATATTATCAGGTTTTTCAATAGCAATTTGACACTTTTAAGTATTTTCATATTGAAAATACTCAAAAGTGTCAAGTTGCTATTGAAAAACCCGATATAATCCGAATGAGTTAAAAAGGAGAAATCAAAAAACAATTGAATGCCACCAAACCAAAAGAGAGAGACAAAAAAAACAAAGTAAAAATCAATTCAATTTTCTTTTCGTTTTGCAAAAAAAAAAATATATACATATATTTTCCCAGTCTTTCTATTCATTCGAGTATAGAGAGAAAAGAAATTAGTAAAAAACCTATTAATAATAAATTATTATTACTAATAATCATAATGACAATAGTAAAAAAAAATAACAATGACAATAGTCATAATGACAATATTAAAAATACGAGTATGCGAAAATTAATTTTTCACGTCCTTCGTTGCATTGTTCTTTTTGTCGGTTTTCTTTCTCTTATTTCTCGCCTGACTGTTTTTTTCATACTCTCTCTCTCTCTTCAATAAATTTATCTTTTCCTGATTAATTTTTTTCCTACTTTTTAAAAACGCTCATCACTTTTACCCTTTTCGACTCCCCCGTAGCCGAGACCGATCATCATCATCGTCATTATCTATGCCAACATCGACATCGTACTCATAGGCCATACCATATATCATCATCACAATCAGTTTTTCAAATTCAATTGAATTCAATTTTCGTATGCATACTTTTTGAATTACGTAAATAGATCGAGCGCTGCTCTATCGACGCACGCATCCACATTTCTGTACGTGCATACGGGGTCCAAGCATGTATAGAAGAATTCATTTACACAATATGGCATCTCATTGATAGAAAATAAACACTCGTAAATAATAATAATAATAATAATGTAATGTAAAGGGAGAAAAAATCCAACAATTAATAGGAGGAAGGAGGAAGGAAATAACATCAACAGA
Organism: Atherix ibis; assembly: GCA_958298945.1. Lineage (NCBI taxonomy): Eukaryota > Metazoa > Arthropoda > Insecta > Diptera > Athericidae > Atherix > Atherix ibis. The sequence continues at coordinate 21,795,020 of OY282609.1, read as the reverse complement.
AAATAGCCCCGAACCGAATGGGAATGAACACAAGAATTAGTGAATAATCAAACCGAATTTGAAAATTTGAGGTTTTTGTTTTTTGTTTTTTTATTGGCTCTTCATCAGCCTTATTCGATTAGTAAAAATATTCATTTTCTTTTGTTCCATTTTTATTTCTTCGTTTTTTTAAAAATAATTTTTATTAATTTCTATTCTTGTGTTTTTTTTTGTTTTTATATTTTCATCAGCTTTCAATAGTGGAGTAAAAAAGAAAAAAATATATTAAAAATTTTTCAGAAAATAAGCTTAAAAAAAACCAACGCCACCGGTCAAAATATTGCAAATACGACCAAAAAACAAATCAGCCACGACCATACATCACCCACCGCTACTTACTCTGGACACCAACCCACCCCACCCACACGGTATCTACTCGTAATAATGTAATTTGTTGTTATTCGGTTAAGCGAGTCTCGTTTTTCATTGCAATTTTCCCCTCTACTTCCTTTATGGGGGAAAGTTTTTGCAAGGATTTTTTTTTTAATTTTTTATTTTTAAAGATTCTTAATTTAATTTAATTTTAATTTTCAATTAAAAAAAAATTTTTTTAATTTAATTTTTTCAGATTTTTATTTCGAAATTGATTTTTTGTATTTTAACCATTTCCGGTTTTATCCAAATTTTTTTCTCTTTTTTTTTTAAAATATTTATTCTAAAATTTGAATAAGGTTTTTTTTTAAATGCGATTATATAAAAATTCATTGGATTTTTTTAATATTAAAAAAAAAAAGTTTTTTTAACTTATATTATAAAAATTGCCAATAAGAAAGTTTTTATTCCTGTTTCCTGGTTTTTTTTTAAATTTTTTTTTTGATAATAAAAAAATTAATATTAAAATACGACTGTTTGTAAGCATATAACCACATTCCAGCAGACCATTTTAAAAATATTTAAATAAATCACGGATAAATGGTGAGAGCGCGGATGTCTGTTAATAGAGAGTGTGGAATGATGATATACACAATATCGATGGCGTCTTAGTTTATACATATTTTAATTTTCTGCAGTTTTGACATAACGTAGAAACCAAACCCGTAGACCAGACCAGACTGTACGTACAATACACAAAAATTTTCACATTTCATTAATATAACTCTTGTAGTCAGTCGATGGTAGTAGATAAAAGCGTAAACAGCCACATTATAATTTTGCACTTAAAAAAAACATGTTTTTATTCAAATCACTTTTTTTCTTCTTTTTTTTTGATTAATTATATACTCCAAAAAAAAATTACCCTTCAGGTTTTGTTATAAATTATTTTAAAGATTTTAATGAACACTTTTAAAAAAAAAATACCAAACAAAAATTACATTTTCTTAACACTTGCCACAAATTTTTATATAAAAATTAAAGAAAACTTTCCACATTTTTTTACATAAAAACATTGAACATAAAATAAATTTCTTATCTCACATTTTATATATAATTTTTTTTTCTCTCCTTTTTCTTTTCATTTGTACAAAAATCGCGCGATTGCATTTAATTTTGACTTTTCCTTCCCTGTTGAATTAATTCTTTTTAGTTTTGATTTCGTTTATTTTAATTTGATTTCTTTTTCCGGAAGTTGATTAATTAATGAACAAAAATTTCTGATCGAAAAAAATTGCGTGTTTTTTTTCATAACACAAAAATTAAAAGGAACAAAAAAAAATCAGCAAGAAAAATTGGGCAGAGAGGAATCCTGCCAACCATTTATGACTACCAACCGACATTACTGATTCTTCGTTATTTGTTATTCGTTACTCGTTACCCGTTACTCTACACACTCATTGCGATGTAGCACTGACGCAGCAGCAAGTGAGCGAAGAGATACCCGAATGCCAGCGCACGAAATACAAAATTCATTCGGAGATGTTTGTTCTCACTTTTGCACTGTTCGAGGCTTTACATTTGCTCGCTTTAGTCATCGGTTACCGGACCGACAGAATCGTGACTATCGCCTTTACTGCTGACGCCAGCTACACCGCTAAGCGTTACTGCAAGTAAATTCTTTTGACGTTTGCTTCATAAATTTTTGCTATTGTGTTAAAGAAGCCTCACGTTCATACTATTAACAACGACTGCAAAAGTACTGCTGCCGTCGGACTCCTCTTTTCTCTGAGAAAAGTCGACAATCTTTTCGGATATTTTCTGTATTCGCAAAGTTTGCACGTGTGTGCATATGGCCCGGGAAACAAAAAAAAAAACGCCGCACAGTTTACTATTATTTAGTATATACACAATAAAAGGGTACAATTTTGTACAATAAATACTAATAGCGAACGATATTGAAATATTGCTTTCTCTCTCTTTCGTTAGTCGGGATGGTATTGTTTAATAGCTCTAGAGATAAATACTATACGTACGTACACCTCTCTCTTACCAGCTGTATGGGCACTAGTATTTGTAGAGTACTACTCCTCCCCCACTGGACATGGAATTCATTCAATCCTCATGCAAGTAGAATTTGCCGCGCGCGTTCTAATCCCATCTGTTCCGATCTGTTTCAATCTGTTCCGATATTCAAACACGTACCGTCCTCTACACTTGCTATTAATTTTCATAAAGCTGTGTACTCTCAGTTATTTACGTATGGGTATCATAAACGAACAATTATTTATTGTATACACGAAGCGGCAATATGATAATGCCGATGAATTGGAAACGAATCAAATCGAATTCATTTGCAACGGAAACGAAAAAAAATCAGCCAAATGGGATTGGCACATTCTCGGATGTAGTTTAGTCCTTTTTTTCAAAATACTTACAACGTAAATTCGTAATAAGCCAATAATTCTAGGTATTTATCATTCGAATACGCACTTGGCTAGGTATTTTTAATATTTAAGAAGAAAAAAACGACCACTTTCAATAACAAATGACTGAAAGTAGAAATATGAGAGGGAGAGACAAGAAAAATAACAGAAAAGTAAATGTTCTTGCTTTCAATGTAAAATTCCCAATAGGCATTCGACAAGAGTCGATCGTTACAAGCTCTCACAAAAAAATTAAACGAGAGAGATAAAAGCACACACCCACAAAAATTTGGCAAAGAGAAAACTCGCAAAAAATTTACTTCAAAATTTTGAAAAAGAGCGAATTGAGTGTCAACTAATTAGCAATAAAAGTCAACCAAGAAAAATAAATTAATATTATTACAAATTCTTATCATTAAAAAAAAGCCTGTTGTACGTAGATATTGTTGAAATGAAAATAATTTCATCTAAAAAAGAAAGAAAAATTAAGAAAAACAATTTGAATTAAGGTAAATGCAACTGAAAAAAAAAATTATTGAAAGAGAGTAAATGAGGTGAAGAACAAATTGCACACAACACGTAACAGTAATGACCGAAAAAAATTGCTTTTATACTCAATTTTTGTTTGTTTTGTTTTTGGCTCTTTAATTTTGATTGCATACTAATTTTTAATGTGACATTTTGTTTGTTTTATTTATATGAAAGTGAAGGGGCACTTTATACCGCCACGACCGTATGGTTTGGTGAAGATTTGGTGAAAATGTGACGTTTTTTCTTTTTCTTTTACATTTAATTTATGATTAGTGTGTTGGTTGACATTTTGACCGTGAACTTGTTGAATTTTGTTAAGTTTGATTTTATTTTTTTTCCATCAAACTTAAATTTCTGGTCAGTAAATTTCCGTGGTCAAATTTTTTGTTGCATTTTTTTTTGGTACTTTAAAATTCTATGTAGTATTATACTACTTCCGGTTGACTAAAATAATTCCCACGCTAATAAATAAATATGAATTTTTTAATTTTTTTTTTAAAATAATGAAATTTTCAATTTCTTTTTATTAGTGAAATCTTAAATCGACTAGATAAATTTGGAATTTCCGATTGTACGAGGTCTGTTCAAAAAGTATCGCGTATTTTGAATTTCCGCGGGTTACGTATATTCGATTTTCGATTTTTCTATGGCGTTATGTTGGTACTCATGTCTCTCACTTATGCAAACTAGTTCGGCCATTTTTAATGTTCAGTTAATTTTTGACAGCTGCTTTGCTTGCACGTGTTTTGGTTCGTCTTCGATTTTTGCCCATTCCAAAAAATGAATCAAAGAATCTGTATTAAATTTTGTGTGAAAACCAAAATTAATTGCGCGGACGCAGTCCGAATGTTGACTGTGTCATATGGCGAAGCTACCTTGGACCGAAGCAACGTTTATCGGTGGTACAAAATGTTCTCAGAGAAGATGTGAACGACGAAAAGCGTCAACAACAGACGAAAACATTGATGAAGTGACGAAAATAGTATTGGCCAATCGTCGAATCACCGTTAGAAGAGTTGCTGAGGACTTAAACATATCGATGGGCTCGTGCCAACGATAACTGGCGACGAATCATCGGTTTATGGTTATGACGTGGAAACCAAAGCTCAATCATCCCAATGGAAGCTGCCGCACGAGCCAAGACCGAAAAAAGAGCGCCAAGTTCGGTCGAATGTGAAGGTTTTGCTTACAGTTTTCTTCGATTGCAGGGGCGTGGTGCATCATGAGTTCTTGCCACAGGGTAGAACGGTCAATAAGGAATATTACCTGCAAGTTATGCGAAGATTGCGCGAAGTAATCCCCCAGACACGCCCAGATTTGTGGAAGAATAAAAATTGGCTTTTGCAATTTTTGCCCAAAAACAACACACTAATAATGCCGCAGCCACCATATTCCACAGATCTGGCCCCCTGTGACTTTTTCTTGTTCCCGAAACTGAAGAGCCCCATTAAAAGAACGACGCTACGCTACGATTGAGGAGATAAAGACGGCATTGAAGGAGGAGCTGAACAAGATCACAAAAAATGATTTTTTGAAGTGCTTCGAGGATTAGAAAAAACTTTTGGCATAAAAGTGTATAATATCTACTGGGTGGAATACTTTGAAGGGTATAAAATAGATATTCATGAATAAATAAATAATTTTTGAAAAAAAAACACAAAATTCGCGATACTTTTTGAACAGACTTCGTATTTGTGATTTTTTCAAGTTGGCAACAATTTTAAAAGAAAAAAAAAATTTTTTGTTTGTTTGTTTGTTTATCTTATAATAAAATATTAAATTTGTTTATTTATTGCTCTACAATTTTTGTATATTTCCACACCCCCACAACTGTTTTTTGTTAGAAATTTTAAATTTCTAATAAAAAAATGGTTTTTTTCGAAACCTATTCGAATTATTCAAAAAAAAAACCAACATTTTTCAGAGAATTTACTATAATTTTAGTTCAAGAATTTTTTTGATAATTAAAAATAACGAAAGTTTAATTAATTTTTGAAGATTAAAATCGATTCTAATAACACCTTACACACTGTGAACCACAAAATTATTACAGTTTTTTCTTTGGTAACTATAGTATAATAAACTGTAGGTTAAACAAGAACTGAGTCTACCAAATAATTTCTGATACCAAGAAAAAAAGAAAAGAAAGAAAAACTGTAAAAGTCTGAATTTTCTTTTTCAAAAAATATACTTTTTCTAATTAAAAATTTACTACAAATTGAATTAAAAACATTCATTTATTCTAATTAGATTTGCAATTTTTTTTTATAATAAAATATTGAATACGCATCAGAATTTGGAAAAGTTCACTTGGAAGGATTCACTTAGCCGTGAAAATGCGCAAAAGTACAGAAGAAAATTTTATTAACTACACACACACCCTTTTGTTGTTGTTGTGATTGTTTTTTTTTTTTAAACTGCAACTAAAAATAATAAAATTAGAATAAAATAAGAAAACTTAGAAAGAAAATGTTTATGCTATAAAAATAAATAAATCATTTCTAACTTGCGAATAAATAGTAAAATTACCCATATTAAAGATGATTAGCATCACAAAACAAATCATTCCCAAAAATAGTTTTATTAAAAAAGATCATGTAAATTGTCGGTGATTAAGAATAATTTCTTTTGAAGTGACAAATTTATATATTTTTATTATTATTTACGCGGATTAATAGCCGGGAACCGAGAATTGGCATTTTTTGTTGTTATTGTTGTTGCGAATGAAGCTGCTGGAAGGACATATTAAAGTGTTGTGATTTCATTTGAACGAGTCTCTCTACTTTAAATAATAAGAGAAGAACCAAACAGAAGAAGAAAAAAAAGTGACAACAAATTATCTCTTCTGAATTGATGTAGGTTTTTTTTTTCTTTACTATTTTTCCGCTCAATTTATTAGCGTTGAGCTAATTTTCATATTTTCTCAATTAAGAAACCGAAACGAAATAAATCTCGCTCACTTAAAAAAAATGAGAGACGTACAAACAACCTTTTTGCTCGCTCACTGCAAGGACAATTTAAATAATTCTAAAAACCTTTTGTCTTTTTATTAATAGGTTTTGTTTTTTGTTTTTGTTCTCTTGTAAATTGGATTAATTTGAAAATGTGATTTTAGAGGAAAAAAAGTTGAGAAAGAAAATAAAATGGCAGCAGACACAAAGAACCAAAGAGGCACAGTAGTGGTTGGTTGGATATTTGTTCTCATTCTTTCGATATTACGAGTATGGATGATGTCCAAATCGGAAGAGAGACCGACACAGGCATAGGAGATAGAAGCGACGAACAAAACGAGAGCAAATATGTTAACCCTAGACGACTGGAGTATACGACAAAAGACGAAGGTCAACGAAAGCGGAAGTTATAATGAAATGTGCGAGTGTTGTGCACTCAAAATGCAAAGCGAAGAAAAGAAAATTGACGTGTTTACGGTTGGTGGTGAGTGGGTGGGTAGTTGAATGTGTGTGTGCGAGTACCGCCAAAATGGATGGAGAAATCGGGAGCATTGATCGGTTTATTTTCTATTACTTTCTACTGCGGCATGTCCTTGCTTACAGTGGCTTACACACACACACACACACACACAGAGAAGGAGCTGCAAAATAAATAGTCGCATCGATACTCTCGCATTGTGTATCCTTCTAAAGGGAGAAACTCATCTTTTTCCTCTTTCCAATCCCTCAGTTATTTTGTTATTATTATTTTCGTTTCTTAACCGTGAAAACAGATACTTTCTCCCAGAAGATTTCATTTTTGCTTCCTTTTCCGAAAAAGAACGTTCTTTTACTAAAGCAGACTGTACATTATCAAAATCCGTCCGAGTATTTTGTAAATATTCCCAATCAAAAATTATTTTTTTCTAATATTTTATTATTATTTTTATTTATTAATTTACATAAAATAAAAGGTATTTTTTTAAAAAATATTCTTTTTTTGGCATTTTTTTTCTCTTATTTTTAAAAACCAAATTTTTTTAGAGTGATTTTGCTGTTTTCAACAACAAAAAAATAAAAATTCAAAAAACCACATTTTTTTAATGTTATCTTTTTCAAAAATCTTTTTTTTAAATTCTTCCAAAAACAAAAGAAAGAAAAAGGACAAAAACGCGCTATATTTTTGAGAGAGGATTTTTTATTCGAAATTTATTTAATAGTAAAAAAAAATGACAAAAAACTAATTTTCTTGATAAAACTAAAAAAAACGCACAATAAATACCTCCGAGCATTTTCTAAATATTCCCAATCAAAAATTGCATTCTTATTTTTTTCTAATAATTTACTTAAAAGGTTTTTTTTAAATATTCTTTTTTTGGCATTTTTTTGTCTCTTTTTTAATTAACCAATTTTTTTGGAGTAATTTTGCTGTTTTCGAAAAAAGAAATTTTTTTTTAAACTCTTCTAAAAAAAAAAAGGGCAAAAACACTATATTTTTGGGAGAGGATTTTTAATTCGAAATTTATTTAATAGTAAAAAAAAATTATTAAAAAAACTAATTTTCTTGATAAAATTATATAAAAAAAAAATCTCTATCAAAAGAAAAATTCAGTATTTTTGAAAGAAAAAAAACATTTATTAAATTATTTGTCCTCTCTTTAGGGTTAGCCTAAAGTTACCAAAATCTTTTTAAGCTTCACAAATAATCGTCAAGAGATAAATAAGTTTTGTTACAGGACAACTAGTCATCTCTGTGAAAAGGGATAGTTTTGGATTTATTTAAAAGGTAATCTCCCTGATACCTAATCGAGGCAGGCAAGTACCAGGTGTATAAGCTTAAATATGCTGTTTTTTAAGTAAAAAAACATGGGTTTTCCAAAGAAAGCAAAAACAAATTTATTCAAAGTACTTGCCCTCGCTACCTACGCATTTTTCCCATCTCTCGGCCAATTTGTGGATACCACGCCAAAAAAATTCCTTCTCTTTCGAGACAAACCACTCATGAAGCCATTTTCGGACGTCTTCTGACCTATCGACGAAAACAGGTGGTAGTCGGAAGGGGCCAGGTCTGGTGAATAAGCGGGGTAGGGTAGCACCTCCCAGTTGAATGTCTCCAAGTAGTTTCGGACCATTTTTGACGTGTACGATGGTGCGTTGTCGTGGAGGAAAATCAGCTTGTCATGTCTTTGTTGATAATCCGTCCTTTTTTCACACAGAGCAGGGTGCAATTTGATTAGTTGGTGGTGGTAGCGGTGGGCATTGACAGTTTCACCAGCTTTCAACTGCTGATCCCACCAAACGCACAGCATCGTTTTCTGTCCGAAGCGATTTGGTCTTTGGGAAGATGTTGACGCTTAGCCGGGATCAACCCACGATTTCTTGCGTTTAGGTTTCTCGAAATATATGCACTTTTCATCGCCTGTCACAATCCGATGCAGGAACGACTTTCTTTTATGTCTGGCTAGCAAAATTTCGCATGTGTTTTGGCGTCGCTCTATCTGCGTATCGTTCAATTCATGTGGCACTCATTTTCCGATCTTTTAAATCTTCCCCATGGCAGGCAGACGCATGGAAATGACTGGTTGAGTAACACCAAATTGCCCCGCGAGCATTTTTTGCGATTGGGTATCGTCTTCGTCCAAAAGAGCCTACAATTGATAGTCCTGAACCTTCCTAGGCCGATTTTCACGCTTCTTCTCCCACAAGTCAAAATTGCCGTCTTTGAACCGACGAAACCAATCTCGGCACGTTGTTTTCGATAAAGCACTGTCACCATAGGCCTCCATAAGCATTCGATGCGATTTGGCAGCCGATTTCCTCAAATTGAAGCAGAAAAGCAGAGCTTCCTGCATATGCTCTTTTTCTGGCACAAGACTAAACATGATTACCAAAGGAAAATGTATGTTGTTATACGAAATTGCTGACGATATGCATTGATTAATGTTGACAGTTATCAAACTCATAAAAAAAGTATGGCGTGCCCATGGTAACTTAATACGCTCTCACGCCATCTATGACCAAACAGCGGATTTAAGCTTATACACCTAGTAAATTACCAAAACACTATTTTATCAAATTTAAAAATATATAAAAATAAATAGTGAACAGTTTATGATAATAAAAAAAACGAGGCACAATATTTGATAAAAGGCCTCCCACATTTTTTAACTGAGATAAAATGGCACCCACACAAAATTTATTCTTTTTTTTGACTCATTTTTTCTTAAAAAAGAAATGCTAAATATCATTTTTTCTTAAAAAAGAAATGCTAAATAATATTATTAATTATTAGACAACATATAAAATATTTTTTTAAAACAAAAAGGATTTTGTGTGAAGAAATTTTATGATACAGTCAGTATTTATAACTGACTGGATCCGCTTGTTGTGACCCTCTACTTGAACTGAAAAAAACTATCGCAACAACAACAAAAACACTGACAATAATGTTTCCTTTTTTTATATTTAAAGTGGAAGAGATAAAAGGGAATTTAGTATTTATTACCTTTAACAATTTTTCCTTTTTTTTAATTAAAAAAAAACCGACAGAATTGTGAGATGTCATAATTAAATTTAAATTTAAGGAAATACACAACCATATTTATCAATTAATAATAACGTAATAACTTACATGATGTGTTGTTTCTTGAGGAAATATACGAAAAAGGCATAATTTTAATTTTTCCATTTGGTGTTTTTTCTCAATATTTTTATTTGTTATTTTTTAAAATAAAATTAAACTGTTCGTCAGTTATTTACCAAAATAATAACGAGAAATATTTTTTAATATTAAATAAACAAAAAACACTTTTTTGTCCAAAAACAGTTACGAGAGAAATAATCTCGTTCACGAGAAGGTAATCCACTTTGTAAATAAAGATTTGTTTATTATTTGGAATAAACCTAGAAGAGCGAGAACGATAATGATTCATAACATTTGCGATTAAGAGGGTAAATCCTTATACCAGCTTATTTTAATCACACAACACAGTATATACTATACACACCGGTTGACTCATATTATTTTCTTTACAGCCCACACAGTTTATGTACTCGTAATTAGAATAAATAAGAAATTCACAAATTCGATATTTTATCAGTTCCTAAAAATAAAAAGACGTTCGAATTTTATAACTATCCCCAAAAATCCTCCTTCTCTTCAACAAAAATAAACTTTTATGCACATTTTACACTACGAAGGATAGTGAAACAGTGTTCAACCAATCAAAGATGATAAAAATAAAAAAAAACATTAAATCAAAGATGATAAAGGACATTTTCAATAACTTCCGGTTCTGATAATTTATAGATGGGCGACAAATTATTCCAATTTAACCAAACCTGAATTTCAAGTAGAAGTTCTTGTTTCTTTTTCCTCAGCTCGATTAGTAGCTTCTGTTGTTCAGTGCTTAAATCTGAAATTATAAAAAAAAAACATCATTATTAAAATGGTACAAAAATATTATTTAATAAAAATAAAAAATATTATCTAATGAAATTAATAAATTTTCATGTTGGAAAATAACAAACAAACAAAAAAATACTACTCAAAATTCTTGCATGTCATGCCGCCTAAATTTTGGCAATTTGGAGTTTTGTTTACATTCGGTAATCAAAGTGTCACACAAAATAAAACACAAGAAAATTAAAAACAAACCCACAACCTACAAAAAAGAAAAAAATAGATTGTGTTTTTGAGATTTTGGAGGGTGAAGTTCCGATGATACATTTTAGTGGTGGCGGATGACTAATTGTTTATAGTTTTTCCAAAAATTTCTTATTATCATCTAAACGATGATGAATGACGTACGCTGTGGATGGGATTATGGTTTTGACATATAATCGCACATTTTACAAACACACACACACACACACACATTCTACACACACTTTCTTTCATTCGTAAAATATTTAAATTTTGTTATTGAACACGTTCATAGGTGCTGGATTTTTTTGTTTCACTTTTTTTCTTATCTTTCTTTTCTCTGCGCTTTTTGGTTTTTTCTATAAAAAATTCAATTGAGCCGAATTCTCCGCGCCCAATGAAATTTTTTTTTTGCTGCTGTCATAAGTGCTTTTCTGTCTAAACACGGTGTTTATTGTTCTTCTCTAAACTAATAATAACTTTCTAATAATAGCCCAAACGATATTATTTATAAACAATATGAAAACACATTGAACTCATTTATCATTTCTTCCCCGCCGCCCCATTTTGCTCTTTCTCTGTTAAAAATAGTATTGTCAATTTCTACGAAACACAACACAATTCAAAGAAACCAGAAGAAGAAGACAACGATAATCGACAGAATTTCAATTTAGACTATTTTAATTGTTGTTAATCAAACCTGGCGTTGTAAAAACATCGGAAGCATGCGATAGCGTTGACATTGTTGTATACGAATAGTTTTCTGTCATATTAAAAAGGACATATTTTCATTAAAGATTTTCAAAAGAACACTTTCCCGTTAATCACAAACACTGCAGCAGCACTCTTAACTTTACAAACAAACAACACAACACGAACTCGTCTCAGTAGCCATTTTGACTTTTTGTGTAGTGTCTGTCTATCTGTCGTCTGGTCGCGCCACTAGAAAATACAATTTCGAATTTTCGAAAATTCTACTCAATCCATTCACAATCATCAGTTCAGATGGCATTTAATTAATTAAAAAATATTTTTACTTTATAATTTTGTAAAATTCATTATCCATATAACATTTTTTATTTAATATTATTTGTAATATTTTTATTTATTTTTATATATATATATTGTTAATACGAAATAGAAATATTATTTTAAAAAAATATTATGATTGGCGGCACTCTAAAGCGGATATATATTTTGTATGCGGTATCATCGTTCTTTTTATCATTTTTAATGTGCTCCTATGTGCTGACATATTTTCATTTAAGGAATAAAATTGAAATTATATCGGCTAATATAAATTCGATATTTGTAAGCTTTTTTAATATAATTTACAAATTTTGATTTGTTTTTATTCTGTGGTTGTTTTTTTGCAGAATTCACTGTCAGAACTGAAGTACAAATTACCCGAAACTATTGCCGAAGAGAATATACGATTTATAACGGAAAATATGAATAATAAATTATCTGAGGTTAAAGCGATTGTGGAAAAGTTATCCAGAAATGAGATAGGATTTGAGGGTGGTGGTGGTGGTGGTGGTGGCGAGATGGATGTAGTTCGAAACGAAATAGCAAGGCCGGATTTCTGTTTGGATTCTTTGGGTAATATGGGGAAAAACATGAAAAATTAACAAATACGACATCTGTTTAAAAAGTATCGCGAATTTTGAATTTCCGTGGGTTAGGTATATTCGATTTTCGATTTTCTTATGGCATTATGTTGGTACTCATGTCTCTTATGCCGAAAAGTTCGGCCATTTTGAATATTTGGTTAATTTTGAACAGCTGCTTTTGTTGCACGTATTTTGGCTCGTCCTCGATTTTTGCCCATTCTAAAAAATAGAACAAAGAATTTGTTGCAGGAACAAGAAAAAGTCACAGGGGACCAGATCTGGAGAATACGGTGGCTGCGGCCTGGAGAAAAATACGATCTGGAGAAAAATTCGCGCACAAGCAACGATACGTGAACAGGGGCGTTATCATGGTGCAAAAGCTAATTTTTGTTCTTCCGAATATCCGGGCGTTTCTGGCGGATTGCTTCGCGCAACTTGCGCATAACTTACAGGTAATATTCCTTATTGACCGTTCTACCCTGTGGCAAGAACTCATGATGGACCACGCCCCTGCAGTCGAAGAAAATTGTAATCAAAAACTTCACATTCGACCGAACTTGGCCATAAACCCATCATCACCATAAACCTATGATTTGTCACTAGTTAGGACCCTATGGAGCAAGTTCAGGTCGTCACGGACAGTAGAAATTGAGCAAAAATCGAAGACGAGCCAAAACACGTGCAAACAAAGCAGCTGGTAAAAATTAACTGAACATTTAAAATGGTCGAACTTGTCGGCATAAGTGAGAGACATGAGTCCCTCATGTACGTAGCCCGCGGAAATTCAAAATTCACGATACTTTTTGAACAGACCTCGTATATTAGGCGAAATCAATGGAAACTGAACATTTTTACCATCAGTTTTTTTCACTTTTAGGGGCCAGAATCGTTATGGTTGAACATAAACCCATTAAGAATAACTTCCTATTTTCATTATTCGGTTTTAATTATATTCCAAATGCACCAAACAATATTTTAAATCCATCGATGAGCCCAGGAGATTGTTTCGCCTTTAAGGGTACCTCCAGTAATATTACGATAAGGCTCAGCCATGACGTAAGTGTTAGTTGTATTTATTTTCCTATTAATTTGATGAAAAAAAAATATTTATACTAATTTTAATTTCTATCATTTTGTTAGATTTTCATTGATGCCGTAAGTGTTTGGCATATTCTTGATGTTGTATCTCCGACGGGTGATGTAAAAAGTGCACCAAAAGATTTCCTAGTTTATGTCAGTACTATTTTCTTTAAAAAAAAAAATTTTCATTTGAAATTCTTTTTAATATGATTGATTATCAATATTTCTTAATATTGAACAGGGCATAGTTAATTTCGATGATAAAAATCCACACCACCTTGGAACATTCAGTTATGATATTCAGTTTAAAAAATCAATGCAATATTTTACAATAAATGCATTGCCAAAGAAAAGTTTCCGTTTTATAAAATTAATGTTCTTAACAAATCATGGCCATCCGAATCATACGTGTATTTATAGGTAAGGATTTTTTCCTTTTTTTTTACTATTAACAAATTTAATAAGAAATATTTTATTTTTCTTTAATTTTATTTTAGAGTAAGTGTTTTTGGAAAATCAACAAACTAAACATATTTAAAATAAAGAAATTTTTTTTATTATTTTTTTTTTAATTATTTATTATATTTTATGGGTGAATTGGAAAAAAATTAAAGACTATATTTTTTTTTAAATTTATAAAACGTTCAAATTAATTAGAAAGTGTGTAAAAATCGAATTCCAGCTAATTTTTTATACCAAAAACTCCACATAAACACAATCAAGCAATTGAGGAAATAACCAATTTTTTTCCAGAGATTTTTAAAAGAATTTTTAATAAAACGAAAATTGTTTTATTGAAAAACTTGTCAGAATTAGTAGTAGTTTGAGCGAAAAACTTTCAAATTAACTTGAAATTATATCAAAAAGATCCAACTTGTCTAAATTTATACCAGAAAGATTTGTGTGCATTTCAATATTTTCGTATAATAATCACTTTTGTAAACAAGTACTTAGTATAAAATTTGACAATATTGCACCGGTACAAAACAACCCCAGCTCAATGAGCCTATTTTGGTTCATGTTCTAATTCTGCCGTGTTCGAACTTCATAGAATTCGACTGTTAGTAAATATTCGAAAGCTGTTGCTGGCAGCGATTAGTTTTCATATGCGAGTGTCTGCCTCAAACACAATTCCGACGATTGGGTTGGGGCCTTAGATTAAAGAAGAACTGTATAAGCCTCCACACAAAAATTCTGTCCGAATTTTGTTGTCAATACATTCTCATAAGAACGTTCCAGTATGCAATTAAAGCGGTTCTTTTAAAAACATGTTGATTGATATGCCATGTCATTTACGCGTAGACAAATCAGATTTTCTAATATTGTGGGTTTTATTGTTTGATGGAATTAGCTTTTGGAAATTTACAATAAAACACAGTAAATAATATTATTTATTTATTTCTCTCTATATATTATTTATTAAAACATAAATATAAAGTGGGGAAGAGTATATAAAAATATAAATTGCAAGCAATTATGTGCACAATAAGAAGTTAATCGTATACAACATTATAGGAAATACTTTAAAACTAATCGACTTTCATTCAGACCATTATCCGGTTCTTATTAAAATTCAAACTCAATTCAACTTTGAGAATACTGAGTTAAAATCTTTCACGTCGTATAAGAACACGAACTGGAAAGAATTTAGGCAAGATGTAGATATGGCCATACCTAACGGAATGAATATTCCTTGCTTCAAGAACATAACGAATCAAGAAATTGATTTCCATATACAAACCTTTAGTCAGATTGTCTCGGAGGTATTTCATAGACATTTAAGGCAACTGTCTAATAGTAGCCATCGATTTGATTCTCTCCCTGAGGACATTAAGAAAATGTATTGGTTGAAAAATCGTTGAATAAGGGAAATGAAACGCATTTTCCGGAGAGAACTCAACACTACATCCTCAGATTATCGTCTCTTTGAGGCACAGGTTAACTGCATATCAACTATGATACGCAATAAAGTTAACAAACACTTTAATGAACAATTTTCTGAACGACTTTCAAAAGTACGTCCAGGTCCTGATGCTTTCAAGCAGCTTAACGCAATCACCGGTCGAAGGTCACTCAATAAAGTAACAGTTACCGATAATAACGACCGCGAAATAAAAGGGGGTCCAATTAATATTTCTAAAAACTTTGCCTCGTTTTATAAAGATCTTTACAACTTTAGTTCAAACTCACCTCTACGAACTCACGTAAATAATCAGGTCAATAGTTTTTTATCAAACGCCCCAACTCATGTTACTACATTCAGCACTGATAACAGTGCAAGTAATCCCAGCCTTCTAGATATGTTTATATCCGAAAACACACTCTACTCGGTAATAAAATCCTTAAATAATAAAAAGTCTGCCGACATCGATAATATATCGAACTTTACGCTGAGAAAGCTTCCGAAAAAGAGTCTGCGTCCCTTAGTTGCAATATTTAATCACTGTATTAACAATTGCTACTTCCCTTAAGCCTGGAAAATAGGTATTATCTTTAATATTCCAAAAACTCAAGGTAGAGCAGCCATCCAACAACATCGACCTATATCTCTTCTTCCCTGTTTGGGAAAAATATTAGAAAAAATTTTTTACGTAAAGGTAAATGAATTTTGTAATGAAAATAAAATTATTCCCGACTTTCAATTCGGATTTCGGAAAGGTCACTCAACTTTGGATGCTCTTTTCCTACTACATAGTGAGATAACAACTGGGTTAAACCGTAAAGAATCAACAGTTGCTTGCTCCCTAGATATAACCAAAGCCTTTGACTCAGTTTGGCATAAGGGACTAGTGCACAAGCTATGCAAACTTGATTTCCCTCCACATATTACGCTGCTGCTGCACTCATTTCTTCAGGACAGATCATCCTGTGTTAGGTATCAGAACGCGACTTCCGAATTCTTCTTAATAGGTAAAGGAGTTCCACAAGGCTCGGTATTAGGTCCCCTGCTGTATTCAATATACACTGCAGATATACCAACAGCCGCAAAAGCACAAATGATACTATATGCAGATGACACTCTTGTTTATGCCAAAAGCAAATCACCAAAATTAGCTCTAAAGAGAACGCAAGAGCTACTTTTTAAAATTATAAATTATTATGATGACTGGAACTTATCAGTCAATCTTAATAAGTAGAATTTAATCTGTTTCCGTAATCCCAGCACTCGCGGACCGAGGAAAATTGCCACAAAGAGCAAAAAGCTGCGTATTCTGATTAAAAACACAGCTATCCCAGTCTCAAATGAACTAAAATATTTAGGCATCAACTTTAACTCAATGTTCAAATTTAACCCTCATGTTTAGTTAACTTTGAAGAAAGCCAAAAGGGCTATTCATACCTTTTTATTCCTACTTAGACGTCGGAAGGGGTTACTGTTTTATAAACAACTTATTCGGCCAATTATTGGATATGCATTTCCGATCTATTTTAGTTTCTCGAAAACGTATGCCAATAAAGTCCATGTATTCGAAAGGTCAATCATTAGGAAATGTCTTTCAAAATATCGTAAAATAGACGGTAAGCATTACTCCAACTCCTATATATATCAGAAAAGTAGTCTTACTCCTTTTATTTCATACATGGTTGGTCTAACCAAAAACTTTCTTCAGCATTTAATAGACCATACCAATCCACTCATTCAAGAGTTACTAGAAAGGATTAATACCCAAGCCACCCAACACAGAAACTTATACAATGATTACCTCTATGCCTCACCAGTTATCATATCTGATTTTGCGAAGGACAGTGATATTATGAACGTTCAGTTTTATAATTCCTTAACTCCCCATTTCCATCGTGGTTAGCGGAAGCAACACACAATTCCCAAAAATTCCAAACTCTTAATCCGCTCTTCCTGAACATTCCTTTCCCTAATTTTTATTATTTTTTATTATTAAGTCTAGAATTAAGTTTAGTTTATAAGCAATTGAAAATATAGATAATTGTGTTTGAGCAAGCACATTTAATTTTTAAGCCATAGTTGTAAGCAATTCATGTACTTAGTCATTAAAAACTAATTTAATATATAAGCAAAAGATGTACAGAGTATGTTTTAGCTCTACGTTTTAAATACCATGTAAATATGTACAAGTAATATGGAAATAATAAATGCTCTACTTAAACTAACTAAAACTACTTTAAAACTAAATTACAAGATGAAAAATTTAATGTATTGTACTTAAATAATAAATAACTAATATTCTAAAAAAAGAAAACCATATTATTTAGTAAATGCATTATAATATGGTCTAATAGAGCAAGCAAAACAAATTTATTTAAATAATAAGCTTACCGAAGAATAAAATTTATTTATTTTAACACAATGAAAACAGCAATGGAAAATAGACTGTAAAATTCAGTACCGTAAACTTACTTACACACACTTTATATATGTGGCAAAGTGGACTTAAAACTAAATATTCGTACATGCGGTTATACAAACATGCACACAACATGCATACTACAAAATACACACATTGGATTGGTTGGTATACGGTTGACTACGATGGCAACATATGTGCGTGCACAGTCAGTCGTACGATACCATTCAACAAGAACACGCGTTAACCAGCATTCAACAAGAACACGCGTAAACTTAAACGAAGTGAATTTTATAATTGATATATTGGGTTGGTGCAAAAGTTATGACCGTTTTTTACATATACAATTAAACAATTTTTTTTTTAGATTTGTATTATTTATTTAATTAATTATATAATTTCCATCCGTTCTTATAACCTCCTCCCATCTTTCTATCAACTATTAGTGTAAAATTCCTTGGATTTTGATGCGAAATATGTAGAAAGGGATGTTTTTACCTGCTCTATTGTATCAAATTTTTTATCATTTAAAAAATTTTGCAGTGATTGGAATAAATGGAAATCGGAAGGAGCAAGATCTGGAGAATACGGTGGATGCTTGATAACGTCCCAATTCAGCTTGTATTGGGTCATTACAGCCACATGTGGTCGCGCGTTGTCGTGATGAAACACTACCCCTTTTCTGTTTACCAATTCTGGTCTATCCTTTTGAAGGGCGATGTTCAATTTGGATAATTGCTGACAATATCGTTCTGCTGTAATTGTCTGATTGCGTTCCAAGAGTTCAAAATACATAATACCCTTGCAATCCCACCAAACACAGAGCATAACTTTTTGTTGATGTATTTCGGCTTTCGAAGTTGTTAATGGGGCTTGTCCAAGTATAACCCAATGTCTTTTTCTTGTCACGTTATTGTACACAACCCATTTCTCATGTCCCGTTACCAAACGATGCTAAAAAGGTTCATGTTTTTCTCTCGCACTCAAAGCAACGCCCGTTGAAACACGATCCAAGAAATTGGCAGCCGATAATTGATGAGGTATCCAAACGTCGTACCGCGAAACCATCCCCATACGCTTCAAATGCCTTAATACGATTGTATGGTTGACTCCCATCATCGACGCGATCTCCCTGGTGGTAAGACGTGGATTGGTGTCAATTATGACTTTTAACTTGCCCTCATCAGACTTCAATGGCCGCCCGGTACGTGGTTTATCAATTAGTGAAAAATCCCCAGATCGGAATTTTGTAAACCATCTCTGTGCCTGCCGAACTTTGATGACATCTGCTCCATACACTTTGCAAATGTTTTTGGTTGCCTCACTCGCGGTATTGTCTTTACGGAATTCATAAAGTAAACAATGACGTAAATGCACTTTATCGACCGACATTTTGAAACAATACAAGAGCTCTTCACTGTATTCTGACCAGGCCAAAACTGAATAGAAAGTTGAGGGAAAGCATTCTTTATATAATGCAATCATTTAAAAGAAGATACTATTCATCATTTCTGAAGAAAAAATTTTTTTACCTGGGATCATAAAAAACGGTCATAACTTTTGCACCAACCCAATATAACAGAATAAATAAGATTTAAAATTTAAATAATGTGTTGTAATTTCAACTAGTTATTATAACCACATTGGTGACCCCGACGTGAACTACTTTATGGTAAACATTGAACTGTCAACATCGTATTTGTTTACATTTATTGAATGCCGAACTTTCCACTTTTTTAACATTTTTTTGGATAAAATAAATCATTCAAAACCATCTACACACATTATAAACTAAATTTTTGTTAATTTCTATAGTAAAAATGAAACTGTCAACTTACCGAAATAAAGAAATTCCCAGCTTCCTCATTTTTTCATATGAGAAGCAATTATTCACAAAACACTTCATTTTCTGAAATAAAAACTTCGTATTAAGTTTTATTAACAATATAACTATATATAAAAATACTTACTTTCCGATTTGACACAATAACAACTTCAAAAATTACAACAATAATTCATTAAGTTCGATATGTTATCACTTTCATGGAGAATGTCGTGTTTTTTTAAACTCTCGGAAAGTCTACAAAATTGAGGCACTTTATATTTAATTGATAATTACGAAATGAATAGTAAACCTCAAATAGAATTCCATTTCGTATCAAAAGATTGTACGAAAAATAAACATTGCCTATCGTTGTGTTTAAATTGTATTTTTATCTCCAATAAGTGAATTAAAATGGATATAAATTATGCTTTTGCAATTCAATAAATTTCTATTATGAAAACTAGATGACAGTGGGTGCCATGTCTACATAAAAAAATCTACACAAAAATACGAGGTCTGTTCAAAAAGTAACGCGAGTTTTGTATTTTTTCAAAAATTATTTATTTATTCATGAAAATCTATTTTGTCCCCTTCAAAGTAATCCCCACCAGATATTATACACTTTTGTGCCAACGTTTTTTCCAATTCTCGAAGCACTTCAAAAAATCATTTTTTGTGATCTTGTTCAGCTCCTCCTTCGATGCCGTTTTTATCTCCTCAATCGTAGTGTAACGTCGTCCTTTGATGGGGCTCTTCAGTTTCGGGAACAAGAAAAAGTCACAGGTGGCCAGATCTGGGGAAAATGTGTACGGTGGCTGCGGCATTATTAGTGTGTTGTTTTTAGCCAAAAATGGCAAAAGCCAATTTTTGTTCTTCCACAAATCCGGGCGTTTATGGCGGATTGCTTCGCGCAACTTGCACATAACTTGCAGTAATATTCCTTGTTAACCACGCCCATGCTATCGAAGAAAACTGTAAGCAAAACCTTCACATTCGACCGAATTGTTGCGCTTTTTTCGGTCTTGGCCCGTGCGGCAGCTTCCATTGGAATGATTGAGCTTTGGTTTCTCACGTCATAACCATAAACCCATCATTCGTCACCAGTTATGACCCTCTGAAGCAAATTTGGGTCGTCGCGGACAGAGTACAACAGCTCCTTAACATTGTTAATGCGATGCTGTTTTTTGTCGAAAATGGGCAAAAATCGGAAACACGTGCAAACAAAGCAGCTGTCAAAAATTAACTGAACATTTAAAATGGCCGAACTTGTCGGCATAAGTGAGAGATCTGAGTACCAACATAATGCCACAAAAAAAATCCAAAATCAAATAAACGTAACCCACGGAAATTCAAAATTCGCGATACTTTTTGAACAGATCTCGTATAATAAATAAATAAATAATATTTTAAAATAGAATACTGTGTTTTATTGCAAATTTCCACAATTAATTCCATCAACCAAACAAAACCTGCAATATTATCATAAAAAATCTAATTTGTTTACACATAAATGACATCACATATGAAAATGGTTTTAAACGAACCGCTTCAATCGCATACTGAAGTTTCAAATTCGCCTCCAATAATTTACGCCGTTTCTGTTATTTGGCATATGTGTGCGTTCTTACGAGAATGTATTGCCACCAAAATTGTGCAACAATTTTTGTGTAGAGGCCTATCCAGTTCAACCATTGGGAAAATTTTTCTACTCACAAAAGCTTCTAACTACTCGCAGCTACTCTTGCTCATACAGATGAGTACTTCGCTTGTGTAGTTACTTATACAATTTACGGTAGCGGGATTTTAGTTCCCAAAATAAAAATAGATAGCTAAGCGGGATCGTTGGTTATGTTGAAGTATCATATTTTTGTTATGTTCACTTTATTCGTCCAGCAAAAGCGAAAAGAAATGGAATCAAATATTACTGGAGTGTGTTTTTACACCGTCCAAGTCATGGACGACGTACTGCTGTTGGTTTTGATGTTGAAATATATATCACGTTGTGGTTTCTAGCAAATACCGACAAATTGCAGACAGATTTGATGTCACAGAAAGCAGTGTCCATCGAATTTTATACCGCGTCGTAAAATAGTTTGTTGAAGTGAGTGCCAATTACATAAAATGGTCAATAGCATCCGAAATGCAAAAAACCAGATGCAATTTGCAGCTATGAAAGGTGTACCCGGTGTTGTTGGGGCTATTGATGGTTCTCATATGAAAATCAATCGTCCTAAACGTGACAAACAAGCATACTGCAATAGAAAAATATTATAGTCTGCTTTTACAGGGAATTAGTTGTGCACTGTGGTGAACCTGGTACAATGCACGATACACAGCTTCTACGAAAATCGGCGTATTACTGAGGATGAGTCCATAATTATACCAAGAGGAGTGGTATAAGCAGATATTTAGTTCCCCCGTTTAAGGGTTTTGGAAACTTAACTGAAAATGATTTCTGTGACATAGAATATTTAGATAATGAAGTCAACAACATACAGAATTACGCAGAATCTGAAGGAATTGACAGTAACAATGGTGCACGTGCGATGCAGCAAATGTTTGAAAATATGGATAACAATGGATTGTTAAATTAATTTAAACTTAAATGATGTATTTGTGTAACTTCATATTTATTATAATTTATCATATATATAAAATATCTTAATTTAACTTATTTAATATATGTTTATAATAACTAGTTGAAATTACAACACATTATTTAAATTTTAAATCTTATTTATTTTGTTATATATCAATTATAAAATTCACTTCGTTTAAGTTTACGCGTGTTCTTGTTGAATGCTGGTTTACGCGTGTTCTCGTTGAGTACTGATTCACGCATATTTTCATTGAATGGTATTGTAGGACTGACTGTGCAACGCACATATGTTGCCATCTTAGTCAGCCGTATACCATGTTGTGTGCATGTTTGTATGACCGCATGTTCGAATATTTTAGTTTTAAGTCCACTTTCCCACAAATATATTTAAAAGTGTAGAACGAGTTTCAGCCCTATCATTTTCGTTCAACATTTATTAATGCTTTACCCTCGTTATAAGTCCAATTTTTAGACATTATGTAATATTTATCAAATACAAAGATTCTCCGAAACACATCCACTCCACTTCACGTTGACAAGCTGAATAAACTCAGTATTTTGAGGTTATATTTTACTCCTGTCAGGAAGCTCTGCGTTCCATTGGCCAAGTACTCCCAATGGAAGACAGCACTTGGAACGACAGTTTCGAATTTTCGAAAATTCTACTCAATCCATTTACAATTGAGTCTATCTGATCTGAGACCTGTGGCGTTTCGTATTTTAGAAATATTTTTATTTATTAATTATTTTTGAATAATATTTATAATTATAAACGTTTTTCTTCTTGTTTCTACTGCGAAATTTAAGTGTACTTATTTAAGTGTACTTTTAAGTGTACCCTGTCGCTATTTAAGTGTACTTTTTCCCATTGTAGATTGTATACTTTACTATGTAATATAAATAAAATAACAAAACGAAAATCTATTCAAAATTCGGATGGCCATTATTTGTTAATAACAGTTAACAAACTGGAGAATCTTTTTTGACACTTGATTTATGGTAAAATATAGCATTAATTTTTTCAACTGAACGTTTCGAGATGGTGTGGATTTTTATCATCAATATTAACTATGGTTCTGTTTATATTATAAAAATTAATAATCAAATTAAATAAAATTCTAAGAAAAATATTTTTTTTTTAAAAAAGTGCTCACATAAACTAGAAAATCTTTTGGTGCACTTTTTACATCGAGAATATGCAAAACACTTACGGCATCAATAAAAATTGTACAAATTAAAAATAGTATACATATTTTTAATAGAAAGGAAAATAAATCCAACCAACACTACGTCGTGGCTGAGCTTTATTGTAATATTAGCTGTATTCCATTTGACCAATTTCGCTACTGAGCAGCAGTTCTACCTGTCATCATCTACTCTACCTCGTACAAATCAGTACATTGTCATAGTACATAGTTGCGCATACAATTTAGGGTAGGGTATTTAAGTTCCCAAAATCAAAAATAGATGGCTTAGCGAGTTCGTTGGTTATGTTGAAGAGTCATATTTTTAGCAGTATTTTTTATGTGTGAATAAACTCAGTTTTTATTGTTTATGTGTGAGTAAACTCAGTATTGTTGTTGACTATTTTGAGGTTATATTTTACTGCTGTCAATAAATTGTGCGTTCCGTTGGGAATCTACTGGTCAGTAGCAAAATTGGTCCACTGGAATACAGCTATTACTGGAGGTACCCTTAAAGGCGAAACGATTTCCTGGGCTCAATGTACTTAGAATATTATATGGCGCGTATGGAAAATAATTAAAACCGAAAAACAAAAATGGAAAGATACTCTTAAGGGGTACATGGGTCAACTTTAACGATTCTGAGACCTAAAATTGTTTTTTCTAACAACTAATTTGACAATACTTATATTTTATTTATGAAGGGGAAATATGTTAACTTCTTTCTTTAAATTGTTAGCATAAATTTTTAATAAACCATCACCAATATTTAAAAATTAAACGGGAATTTTCTTACTTTGTGTGGATTTCAATATTTTTGTATAATAATCATTTTTTTTTTTTTAGTAAAAATTTGACAACATTGCATTGGTTTACAATGCAAACTGTCCAAAGTACGGATTTTGGTTCCTTGTGCTTCTTCCCTTCTTCGAAATTCATTACAAGTCGACTGTTGTAAGGGTTTGTTATTGAAAATTTTGTCAGCTGTCGCTGAGAGCCATTTGTTTTTATGAGCGCGGTTTGTTGTTGTTTTCATATTTCATTCGCACCACACGACACCGCAATTCACCGCTTATATTCGCCTTCTCTTTCTACTGTCATTTTGACGAGAAAAAGAACGACAGGTACCACTACTACTACTACTAACTCGACAGTGGGCGATACAACATTTCCGAAACGACGACAACGTTTTCATGTTTGCCAGAAGAAAAGTAAAACTTTTGCGATTATTTCCAAAGTGTATTCATTTAATTCCATCCGCCGTCATTAGATTGGAAAATTTACAAATTACGCACAATTCGATAAAGCATTTAAATTTACCATGTTAAATAGTGTCACGCAATATATTTGAATTGTTATGAAGTAGTTTGCGGATAATTATTTCCAGTTGAATTTTTTGTTAGAGAAGAAACGATTAACGACGGGTGGGATGGTCGGTAATCGAGTTTTTGTTTGTATTAGAAATAATTCAACGCAAATATAAATTGATTTAAATTAGATAATAAATGGACGAGATATTTTTATTGCCTAGTAAAAAATCGTGTGCACAAACAATGAACAGCATACGAAAATAGTTCAGTGCGAACATTTTTCTACACTTTTTGTTTATTTTTGAACCTTTTTTTTTACTCTAATCCATAGTAGAACAAAAACAAAACAAAAAACAAGCGTATTTTTGACAGCCAAAATAATAATAGAAAAATTGCCGAGAGAGACGAAAAGTAAAAAAGGAACAAAACAATCGTAATTAATCAGCATTTGTTTCTGGTGGTGTGTGAGTGTGAAATGCGCGTGAGTTGCGTTCGGGGCGATTGAAATGACGGGCATTTAGTCTTGAATGTTTTCATATTGAATAATGTTAAAAAATATGAAGAAATTTTGCGATGGCAGCTTGTGCATCAATTCTGTGATACCAAAAGATAATTGGCAAAAAAATCCGAATCGCAACAATAATAACAGCAGCAGCGTCAGCTGTCGTGAATCGAACGGCGGCACCAACGGCTGTCACATGAATCCCTGCGAAAAGGAATTTTCGGAAAATGACAACAAAGTACGTTGGGACTAGTTTTTTGCACACTTGCAGACAAACTGTTAATTCGATTATTTTCTTAGGAATTTTCAATTAATATCGAAATTAATTTAATATTTACTTATTTTTTTTATTGTTTTTGTTTTTGGGTTCGTTTTTGCCGCGTAACATCAGGAATTGTCAGAAATATTAAACGACGATGTTCATCCGATGGAGGAGGCACAGAAACTTGCGGCAACTACAACGACGACGACGATGACTGCGGAATCGAACTCCAATCAAAGTTCGACCAATAATTCAACCGACAATCTTTCCTTACTGAGCGACAACGGAATTGTCGATGAGTTAGTAGTACTGCCAGACACCTTATCCGAAGACGAGTTGTCAATAAATTCGGATGACTGTGTGTACGCATATCGAGGGGCGGATTGCGAGATGCCAGAGAATCGTAACAGTTTGCCAGATGACGAAACTGACTATTTGGAAATGGATTTCGAACCAGATCCAGCGTCGGAAGTCGACAGTTCAGTTAATGAGTGTAGCAATATTTCGTTTAACGAATTCTATAACGTTCAGAATAATAAGGACGGCTTTCAGAGGATGCTGAATATCAACTTGTCAAAAATCCAATTTGACAATGACCAGAAAACAGCATGCAATCGTGTTGATCATCAACCAATGGTAATGCAAGGTTTTTCGCAAGCTTCACAAGCAAAAGAAGTTTGTGTACAAAGTTCAAGCACAAATTTTCAACTTAGAGGGAGTAGTAAGCACAACAGCAATCACTATGAAAGTGAAGAGTTTAAACGCACCAACTGCGACAGTTCAGATAATCCGAGTAGTAGTTGTCAGAAAATAACAGGAGCTAAACCGAAAAAAATTCTACCAAACGACAATAAAATCCCAAATAAAAGCGTACAGACGATTAAATTATTAACAAATAAAAAGGAGACGGTCAATGACAATTTGAAGTCAATCCTAACAGAGACTGGCGATTGTGTGGTCGATGGTTCTATGCAGAACACGCAGAATCATCCATTATCGCGAAATGATGAAATTTGTCTGGATTGTTTGGAAAAAGAGTTTTTGTATCGAAGTTTTGGAAAAATTATTCAATCGAATTTCGAATGTCGTAAATGCTTTTTCAAATTAAATGATATTATCGAACAGAATAAAAATCAATCGTCGAAAACTTGCTTCCCGGACATGAGAAGTAGTGTTATGCCATCGACGTTCATATCGGTTCAGGCGAATAGTCCAACTACGACAAGTAAAGAGGAGGATCGCATCGGGATTAGTCACTTCGATAGTGATCAATCGAAAAGAGGACGTCACCAAAGACAGTTTGCCGAATGTGAACAACGTATTCGCGGAGAAATGGTAATTAACAATATTTGCATTTCCCTTCCCCGTCTAATCAAACATTTTTCTTCATTTTGTATATTTTTAGGCACAGCAACAGCAACGAGCAGCCCCAAACAACAAAGAGTCGGTCAGCTTTTCTAGTATTAACGTCGATGAGAAAACAATAGCGCAGGCGCTTGTAATTATACATTATTTTTGTATTTGTTAAGTTTAGTTATTATTTTTAATTGTTGTTAATAGAGGATGTACAAAAATTGATAATTGAGAACGTTGTCGTTATCATAAGCGAACTTCTTTTTGGGAATTTTCTTTAAGAGATTTTTCAGTGAAAAATTTTGGAGGTGATCTCAAATAGGATGCCTGCACGAAAAAATACAATGTAATTTTTTCGATTGATTAATTAATTAGGTGAAGCAACATCTCTAATCCATTTGGTGCCTAGGGCAAATTTCGAGTTAGGATTTTCCTTTTGAAATCTTAAAATCCTTTTAAGCATCCGATAAAAGAACTAGACAAATTCTAGCAATTCTGAAGATCCGGACGGATTCTTTTTGAAGAATTTTTAAAACAATCACCAATAAAACTGTCAAAAGTGGGCAGAAACCTTAAAGCCAATAAAGAGTTTAATTCAATTTAGAAAACAACAAAGTTCGCA
This sequence comes from Atherix ibis, assembly GCA_958298945.1. Taxonomy (NCBI): domain Eukaryota; kingdom Metazoa; phylum Arthropoda; class Insecta; order Diptera; family Athericidae; genus Atherix; species Atherix ibis. The sequence continues at coordinate 21,767,465 of OY282609.1, read as the reverse complement.
CAGAAAAAGGTCTTTTTTAAGTAAAAAAATTTGCACAAACGATGAGAAAAGAAAGAAGGCATAAGGAAAGTGATTTTTGCAATTGAATTTTGCACAATTTTTGGGTGGAATGACAAAAAACAATGTAAAACAAATTTTAAAGGACTGCAAAGCAAACACACATGAATCGTGGGAAATAGAAATTAACTCAGCATTTAAAATTCACACATTTTGTTTGCATGCTATTTTGTGCAATTTAATTTTATGTAATTTGAGTAGTTAATTGTCAGTTATTTTGCTGTAAGAATAATCAAATTTTCCTAACTGTCAAAATCCACTTTAAACACGTGTGAATTCAAATACATGCCGGCTGGAAATCTTGAGTTTTTGAGGTTATTTCACTAAAACGAGCAAATTGGTAATGACCAGCCGATGGGAATTTTTTTTGATTTTAAATTTAATTTGGTGAAGGCAAAAAGGATTTTTAAAAAAAAAAAACCAAAAATTTGTAATAGGAAAAATTAAAATGGACGGACGGTCGTTTGCCAATTTAAAAATTTGAGGTTAAGATTGAGAGCGGCAGTGCAAGTAAAAATGTTCATGAGTCCAAATATAGGGGGGAAATTTGTCTTTTATTTTGTTGGAATTTAAAAAATGTTTACGCAAGGCGTTCAATTTGAATTTGCTAATTTTAGATTTGCCCGAATTAAGGTTATGAGGAAAAAATGGGGTGGCCGGAAAAATGATTTTGTCCGTAATCAATCGAGAATAATGCCAAGGAAAAGGATAGGTAGTGTCTATCCTTTTACAAACTAGATTGATAATGCGAGGGTTTACAAACCAGATTCCCAACGTTACAGAGATAAAAAAAATTGAAAATAATCAAATAATATTTTGGCTGTAATAAAATTCTGTGATGGCAGAAGTTTTTACGGTTAAAAAGTGGACAATTTTACGTTGAAAAAATCTTTACTATTCGAGCTTTTAGCTTTCTGGTAAAATTTTTTGGAGTTTCCCAACGTAACTGAAGGGTATATTTTCTCACAAGACAAAGGACGTTCTATTCTGAGTAAGGAAACGTTGCACAAGCTTGCAAATAGTAGATTTTTTTGCCCTTTAAACTTTGGGGATAATCATAACAAAAAGCCCAAAAAGAGACTAACAAAAAAGTATTAATTCTAAATTTAACCAAAAGAAAAGCACAAATAGGATGAAATTACAAAAGGAAGGAGTACAAATAAGAAAACAAAAAAGACCCAAAATTTTTTTTAAGTGTAATTTTAATCATCAAAAAAATTGTATAAAAATTTCTCAAAAAAAAAAAAATATGACAAAAAAAATTTATTTAAAAAAATTAAAAAAATTTGGGTAAACAGGAACAAAAAAATCCAATAAAAAAATTTAAAAATTATTAAAAACTTTAAAAAAAATTCATTTGAAATTTGGTGGAGAATTTATAAAAATGACGAAAAAATTGAGTGCAATTAATTTTTCTAAAAAAAAGAATTCTAAATTTTTATCTAAGAATTCACTAAAATTTTTATAAAAAGGTCACAACAATTTAATGTTTTTTATCAACACGTTGACTGCCACGGCAATTTTCTTGCATTACTGGTTGAACAAACTAATTTACCAGGGAGTATAAGCTAAAATCCACTGTTTGGTCATAGATGGCGTGAGTGAGCGTATTAAATTACCATGGGCACACCATACTTTTTTGTTATGAGTTTGACTTGACATCTGTCAACATTAATCAGTGCACATTGTCATCAATTTCGTACAACAACATACATTTTTCCTTTGGTAATCATGTTTAGTTTTGTGCCAGAAAAAGAGCATATGCGGGAAGCTCTACTTTTCTGCTTCAATTTGAAGAAATCGGCTGCCGAATCGCACCGAATGCTTATGGAGGTCTATGGTGACAGTGCTTTATCGGAAACAACGTGCCGAGATTGGTTTCGTCGGTTCAAAGACGGAAATTTTGACTTGTAGGACAAGAAGCGTGAAAATCGGCCTAGGAAGGTTGAGGACCATCAATTGTAGGCTCTTTTGGACGAAGACGATACCCAATCGCAAAAAATGCTCGCGGAGCAATTGGGTGTTATTCAACCAGCCATTTTCATGCGTCTGCGTGCTATGGGTAAGATTGCGAAATCATGCTCGCCAGACAAAAAAGAAAGTCGGTCGTTCCTGCATCGGATTGTGACAGGCGATGAAAAGTGGATATATTTCGAGAATCCTAAACGCAAGAAATGGAGGGTTGATCTCGGCCAATCATCAACATCTTCCCCAAGACCAAATCGCTTCGGACGAAAAACGATGCTGTGCGTTTGGTGGGATCAGCAGTTGAAACCTGGTGAAACTGTCAATGCCCACCGCTACCACCACCAACTGGTCAAATTGCACCCTGCTCTGCGTGAAAAAAGGACGGATTATCAACAAAGACATGACAAGCTGATATTTTCCTCCACGACAACGCACCATCGTACACGTCAAAAATGGTCCGAAACTACTTGGAGACATTTAACTGGGAGGTGCTACCCCACCCCGTAGGTATCGTCTACTATGAGATCTTGAAACCTGGTGAAACTGTCAATGCGCACCGCTAACACCAACAACTGATCATTTTGCACCGTGTTCTGTTTTCGTCGATGGGCCACGTGCTCGCTGAGCAGCACTTCGATTCTTACGAAGACGTCCGAAAATGGTTTGATGAGGGATTTGCCTCGGAAGAGAAGGAATTTTGTTGGCGTGGTATCCACAAATTGCCCGAGAGATGGGAAAAATGTGTAGCTAGCGATGGCAAGTACTTTGAATAATGTGTTTTTTCACTAAAAAACATCGGATTTAAGCTTATACATCTGGTACACCATATGCTGCGGAAGAAATTGCAAAACGCAAAGCAATAAAAAATCGAACAGGATATCAAAGTGGACAGACGTCAGTGCTGCAGAGATGAAAGTTTTTATTGGACTTTTGTTACAAATGGGGCCTTGTGCTTTTCCATCAATTGAACATTACTGGAGCACAAACAAGCTATATAATGTAAAGTTTTGGCGCTCAAATATGAGTCGACATCGATTCCAGTTGTTACTTCGTTATTTTCATTTGGTTGATAACTCAATACCATCTGCCGACAGATTATACAAGGTCAGACCAATACTAAATCATTTCAATAATATTATGCGTGAAAACTATGTACCAGATAAAAATATTTGTATTGACGAATACATGATGCTGTGGTGTGAAAGATTGCATTTCCGCTAGTACATAAAAATTAAAAAAAACAACAAATACGGTGTCAAACTGTATGAACTATGTGAGTCCGTGGGGTCTTGTAATTAAAATAAAAATTTACAGCGGAAAATCTGAGGAAACTGACCATAATTTAGGTCACACTACTGATGTTGTGTTACATTTACTTGAGTACTATCTCGATAAGGGATTCTGTTACTCTTACTAAACTGCTAAATCCACGAAAAACTTATGTGTGTGTGGAACCCTACGAAATAACAGAAAGGGAAACTCCAGAGATATGGTAAATCGTAAACTGAAAAAAGGAAAGTGTATTTGGCAGCAAAATGGTCCTGTTACTGTATACAAATGGAAAGACAAACAAGATGTCCTTACACATTTCAAACATGCATGTTGTTGAAATGGTAGAGGTGTCCAATCGCGATGGAAAACTTTCTATGCAACCGAATATAATTCGAGATTACAATAAAGGAATGTCTGGCATTGACCGATCAGATCAAATAAATGCTGTCGTACTACACATCTCTAATAAAGACTATATTATGTGTAGATGGCCCAAAAATGTTTCACAAGATAATCTAATATATAAAAGTCAAAATATGTATGTTCGTTCGTTCGTTTGTCCACAATTCTTCTCTACGTCACTACAATACTTTTCTGAAATACCAGGCGCTCATACAAAATGCAAAACCGTGTTCTCTTTTCTACGCTGTCTTTTCTCCTCACCCCTCACCTTATTCCTCATTGCGAGACCGTGTCGTGCCCGTGTCGTGATAGCCTTAGAAGAGTAGAGTAGTATAAGTATTAGAAATGTGTCATGGTTGAGTAAACAAATGGCTGGATCTAAGGCTGTGGAAGTAAGCGCTGGGTACATGATGATTTTGTTTCTGATTTTCTGACTTTTTTATGAATGCCTGGTACTTCAGAAATGAAAATGAACTTCTAGAAAATTTAAGGAAACTCTGGAAAATTGGAAAATATGAAAATCTTCTTAAATGTTTAATGAGAGTCCAGAAACTTCTAGAAAATTTAAGTAAACACAGGAAAATTCGAAAATATGAAAATCTTCTAAAATGCTTCTTGAAAGTCTGGAAACTTCTTGAAAGTTTAAGAAAACTCTAGAAAATTCGAATATTTTAAAAAATTGTATAAAAAGCCGCGAAGTGCCGAAAAATGTTCATTAGCAAATCGCAAGTTTTGAAATTGAAAGTGAAGTGAAAATTAATTTAAAATGTGTTCAAGACCAAAAACTTCCGAACAGCGTGAGCTGCGACTGGAAAGAGATCGTGTTAGAAAAGCTGTGAAAAGAGCTGCCGAGACAAGCCAACAGCGGGACATTCGGCTTGAAAAAAGCCGAATAAGAATGGCTGAAATTAGAACAACTGAGACAAGTGAACAGCGCCAAAGTCAGCTTGAAGAAAGCCGAATAAGAATGGCTAGAAATAGATCAGCTGAGACAAGTGAACAGCGCCAAAGTCGAAGGGACCCGGGCAACGTCGGGTACTGATCAGCTAGTGTAGAAATAAATATACACAATGCGCACAAAATTTTTCAAAAAGAAACCTAAAATAAATCTGATAAAGTTTAGAGAAGAATTCGTTGTCGCGTTGATTGGAGAAGAGATTCAACCAGTTTGGTAATGGAGCTCTTGCAATCTAATTTTTTTATTAGATTACAAGAGCGCCACCTACAGAAAAAAATTAGCGTCCGACAAAGTCATGTCGTATATGTACCCAAGAAAAAAAAACGCCGAGAAACGCGTTATTTTTGTCCGCCCTGTGAAGAGAAGCCACAGCCTTTTGTGTGGAAGATTGTTTTAAAAAGTTTCACAAACAATAAAAATATTCTTTTACTTCTTATTTTGAATAAATTTTTTATAATTATATTTTCTAATATAATTATAAATATGGCAAGTAAACACAGTACAAGAATATTCGTAGTCGGCGTCCTAGCAAAGAACGCAGTTTGCAGTCAACATGCTAATTAAGAAAATTTTTCTCAATTCAAAATTAAACAATATTATCTAAAAAAATTCCATAAAAAAGGAGGCAAGGGAACAAAAAATGTTCAGTAAAAAAATTTTTTGCTTAATTTTCAGTAGAAATGAACAAAATTTTTGAAAAATTGTTGAAATATTTTCTTTTGAATTTACCCTTAAAAATGAAGTGTTTTTTGATTTAAGGAAAAACTTGGTGTATCGTTCGATAGAGAATTGATAAGAAAACATTTTGATGCCATGATGAATAAGTGCACATTTAAAGATGTTCCCGAACTGATAATGTACATGTCGAGAAGAAACTGTGATTATAAGAGAATAACTGAAGTCATTAGATTAGCTAGCAAGGACGAATTGGAAGTGAAATTTTTGCCATCGACAACAGCAACAACGACCAGAACGGTAATTTAACTTTTGCACCAATTGCTCTATTGAAGTGTTGCTATTAATTTCTTCTCTCCATTGTTTAGAATGAAAACGAACCTGATACGGACAGTATTGTTCAGGTGAATTGCCGTGACATCATCAACACGTGGACACCGAAAAGTAATCTTGAGCGATTAAAGAAATTCGACCAACGATTCGTCCAAATGAATGTTCTCGGTAAGTTCGATCCTTTATTTAATCCTATTCTTAATAATAAGTGTCTTTTTTCTTATTGGCTTAATTTTGCTTTAATCAAATTCAGTAGAACTAAAAAGGGCGATTGCTCGTAGTCAGTTTTGCTTATAAATTCCTTTGAGGCTGTTTTGCTTTGTCGCCTGCTTGCTTCTTTTCTTCCTTTTAACTATGAAAATTATTTCTTTGAAATTTTCCGTTTTTATATAAAAAGGAAACTTGCCTAATCGCCTTTCTGCTAAATATTTTCTTATTAGTTTTTGTCAGTTGATTATCGTTTTTTTTATTACTTTTAATTTAGATAGATTTTAATAAAACAATAATTATTTGAAAAAAAGAGGAAGCACATTCGTTATAGTATTTTTTTTTTTAGGAAAAGTCATTAATATTATTCGACTGGCGAAGCAGAGAACTGTACAGCTACAAAGCGCAACCATTGAATTTATTTCAATTCCTCAATATTACCGAAGTGGTCATATAAAAATATCGAAAAAGTAATAATTATCATAAAATAGTTATAACAAATTATTAATAATTATAATGATAATATTAATGAGAAAATAGTAATTATTATATATGTAAATCGAAGTGAAAACAAACAAACAAACAAGAAATGGAAGATGAGAAAATATAGAAATTATTTTATAAGAAAAAAAAGAAAAAAAAGATTTTTACTGCCTGATTTTTTTGTTGCGTTTTTTTTGGATGTTAGAAGAAATTACAATGAAATAAAGTAAAATCGCCTTGCCCTGTTAATAATACGAGGTCTGCTCAAAAAGTATCGCGAAATTTTGAATTTCCGCAGGTTACATAAATTCGATTTTCGATTTTTTGTGGCGTTATATTGGTACTCATGGACGAATCATTATTGGTCGAATCTCTTTAATCGCTCAAGATTACTTTTCGGCGTCCATGTGTTGATGATGTCACGGCAATTCACTTATTCCGACAAGTTCGGCCATTTTGAATGTTCAGCTAATTTTTGACAGCTGCTTTGCTTGCACGTATTTTGGCTGGTCTTCGATTTTTGCCCATTCTAAAAAATGGATCAAAGAATCTGTTTTCAAATTTTGTATAAAAAACAAAATTGCGCGGACGCATTCCGAATGTTGACTGTGGCATATGGTGAAGCTACCTTGGCCCGAAGCAACGTTTATTGGTGGTACAAAATGTTCTCAGAGGGCCGAGAAGATGTGAACGACGGACGCCCGAGCACGTCAACAACTGACGAAAACATTGATGAACTGAAGAAAAAAGTATTGGCCAATTGTCGAATCACCGTTAGAGAAGTTGCTGAGGACTTAAACATATCGATTGGCTCGTGTCATTCGATTTTTACCAATGATTTGGTCGTGAGACGGGTCGCCGTGAAATTCGTACCAAAATTGCTCAATTTCGACAAAAAACAGAGGAGCTGTTGAACTCTGTCCGCGACGACCCAAATTTGCTCGTGAAAACCAAAGCTCCATCATCCCAATGGAAATTGCCGCTCGAACCAAGACCGAAAAAAGCACGCCAAGTTCGGTCGAATATGAAGGTTTTGCTTACAGTTTTCTTCGATTGCAGGGGCGTGGTGCATCATGAGTTCTTGCGACAGGGTAGAACGGTCAATAAGGAATATTACCTGCAAGTTATGCGAAAATTGCCCGAAGTAATCCGCCAGAAACGCCCGGATTTGTGGAAGAACAAAAATTGGCTTTTGCCATTTTTGGCTAAAAACAACACTAATAATGCCGCAGCCACCGTATTCCCCAGATCTGCCCCCCTGTGACTTTTCCTTCTTCCCGAAACTGAAGAGTCCCATGAAAGGACGGACGCTACGCTACGATTGAGGAGATAAAAACGGCATTGAAGGAGGAGCTGAACAAGATCACAAAAAAATATTTTTTGAAGGGCTTCGAGGATTGGAAAAAACGTTGGAACAAGTGTATAATATATCTGGTGGGGATTACTTAAGGGAGTATAATATATCTGGAAGGACATAAAATAGATATTCATGAAAAAATAAATAATTTTTGAAAAAAACACAAAATTCGCGATATCTGGTAACGAACAGGTTGCGTAGTTTACGATGGGAGGCACTCCAACCTAGCCAAGAGTAGATCGTTAAAATCGTTCCTTCGTATTGGGCTAATCATCGTACAGTTCAATCTTATTGTCTACCCTCTTCTGAATTGTAGGCCAAATCTAATACCTACTCGGTGCCAAACCTGATGCTAAACTCATTTACCATCTTCTAGTAGTCGTTCTCCAATATCCTTTTTATTCCAAAAAAATTTGCTCTTAATTCCCTACTTATTTCCCACTAACTTAGTGGATTTTACCATTTATGAAACCGTACACTTTTAGTCGCCGTCAGAAGGGCACAAGGTCGTGGTGATAACTCATATCGATTCTGCCCTTAGGACCTTCATTGTAATCCAATTCAACAAAATGAAAAGTTGTCAGGTTGCACCTAAAAGTGCTTTGCTGTTCACACATTTTTCAGGAAACATTTTTGCACTTTCCACATTCAATCATCAAGAATCCGTTGGCTGGAAAAATGACTTATATTCCGGGTAGTCAAACCTTTTTCCTACTGTTTCCGGATGCACATTTGAATCTACTGCAGATTCCTGGGTAGTCAATCTTTTTCGCGTTGGCCAAAAATATAGTCAATATTGGTGTCCATAAATATTCCTAGAGTGATCAATTGTGTTAGTCTAGCCCAACAAATTTCCTGTGAAACAAACCTTTCTTTTTCCGGGTTAAAAAAAAATTGTTGAAAAAATCCAAAGAAATTTCCGGGGTAGCCATTAATTTGGTATAACTATTATACTTAGAAATGATCCAATTCAAGGACAGTGTCCCAAAAATATTTATTTTTTAAATAACCAAAACCAAACAAAAAAAACAGGGAAAATAAACCATTTTTTATGCCGATCGGTTTTTAAATTGAAATAAATGAATTTTTTTAATAGTTCAAAAATTTTCCGGGCATTGCCCTACCACGTGTTTTCTTAGCGTTGTTCAAAGAAATTTTTATGAAAGTGAATTTTCTTTGAGGCAACCAAAAAATTAGGTAATTTTTTTTTTAACCGAGCCAACAATTTTTTTTTCAACGTCCAGTTTTTTTGAAGCAAGTATAATGCCGGGGGCAGTAAACTCTTTTTTGCGCGGACCAAAAAACTGTCCGATTAGCCAACGTTTATTATTATTCAATGAAAAAATTCTTCGGTAAGGTAAATTTTTTTAAGCCAATCAAAAAATTTCCCCAGCGTCCAATTTTTTAAAAGTAAGTCTAAGACCATTTCTGACGTGGTGCACCTTTTATTACGCAAGCTAAAACAAGTTCGGAAACCGCCAATATTTCTTTGGGGTTATCCCAAAAATTCCTAGTGATGCCAACATACTTTGAGTAAGTTAAAAAATTCCTACAATAGCCAATACTTTTTCAGGCGCAAACAAAATTTTTGGAGCAGCCAAAAAAATAAATGCTGGGGCAGTAAACCTTTTTTTACGCGGACCAAAAAACTGCCCGATTAACGAACTTTTATTATTATTCTAGCCGGAACATCTGTAGTGGTGTTAAACTATTAATTAGTTAATTTTTTTTGGTGGCTTGAAAGTGGTATGATAACTACTGAGACCTTAAATCGCAAAACAATTTGGAGGTGGCTAGGGCTGAATTTTTATTTGTAGCTGAAACCTCATTAAATCAACGACGAGACGTGGGCCTAATATATTCGATGGCTTAGCATTGGGTGGACAGTAATTGAGATCCCGAAAGGTAAACAAGTTCAAACGAGACGAAGGATTAATTTTTTTTAGAGGCTTGAAAGCGACAAAATTACTACCGAGACCTTAAATCTTAAAACAATGTAGGTGTGACTAGGTCTGAATTTTTATTTGAAGCTAAAACTTGATTAAATCAACAGCAATTAAGGACTTAAAACGATTACTACTGAGACCTTAGCCGACATAAGGGTTGATTTTTTTTTGAGTCAATATCCATGCAGACCTTGAAAATTCAAAAAAAAAACCTTAAACTTAACGAGAACTAATTTATTTATCAAACTGAATCGATAGTATTTGAGACCTTAAAAGGTAAAAAATCCTAAACGAAACAAGAGCTCATATTTTATTACCCTATCTATTACCGAATATTTTTGGAAGCGTTTTTTTTTAACTTAACTTCGACCAAATAAATTTTGTCGAAGATCCACTGTTTATTGAGCATACCGAAAAATTTCTCAGGTAACTGAGGCCAAAAAAAAAACCTGAGGTGGCAAACCATTTTTTTACTCGCCACGCCAAAAAAAAGTCCAATTATTCGAAGATTTTTTTTAAAATTTCATAATTTCTTACGGTTTTGGTCGGCTTCATTAGCATACAACGGCTACTTCACAGACCTCTGACATAGTTTTTTTTAACGAAATAAAAACAAAAATAACGTTTAGACTTTGCCCAAAAAATTCCTTTTCACTTTATTTTAATTGAATTTTTTATATTCACAAATTTATTTTTCACATTTTTGCGTTGCTTTTCAATCGTTTTTTTTTTTTTTTTTTTGGTTTTCTTAAACCAGAAAGTTATTTTAAGACCTTACATGCAAAGTAGAAGAAAAAAGTTGCTTGCCCATATTCATTTTCGGTGCAAGCTCACAAGGATTTAAGGTGTTTGCTGCTTAAATTCTAAAGTAATAAAAAAAAAAAAAAAGGGTATTTTTTCAACCCAATCCAATTTATATCGTAACAACTCCTAAATTCGTTTTTTTTGGTGGTTTTCTTTTTGGGACACGCAACTACACTGTTTTTTTTTTTTGGGTTCTATTTTTTTCCTTTTTGGGGCTTTCCTCTTGGACACAAATTCTGGCATTTTTTTTTCTTCTTTCAAAAGTAAAAGTTTTCGTTCTCTCCTTTCCAGAACGATTGTTTTTGAAGTCGTGACATTCTCTTCCAAAAAACTTTTTCTATTTTTCACTTAATTCATCTAAAATTGCATCGTCTACGTTAGGCCTACGCTGATGATGGTGACACTGACGTTGACGTTGGTGCTATGTTCCAACCCCCCCTTCTCCATGTGCATTTTCCGTTTCTATCTCTTTCGCACATAAGCCATTACGATCGAATATTCGGATGAATCGGTTTTAGTTGGCGTTGTTACTCCTGCAAATGTTACAAAAAAAAGAATTGTTGTTTGGCTTTTCGTTTCTAATTAAATCAGTTTGTTCCTAAAAACCATGGGTCTGCTTTGATTTGTTCGATGCTCAGCCGCTCCTCCAGCGGCGAAAGAATCCTTCCAATTAGATGGCGACATGTACTGCAGACAGCTGGACTCTTTGGAAATGCAACCTTTGTCTGGACTTGCTGCAAAAAAGAACAAAAGAGGAAATGTTGGACCTCTGTTGTCAGTTGTTGGATGGGTACTCACTCTGATTAACTGCGAATAATTTGATCCGTCGAAGGGTAGTTTGCCGTATACCATCGCAAATAGAACCACTCCTGAAGCCCAAACGTCAGCAAGTTGGGGCTCGTATGGTACACCTTGAAAATGGGATTTTTTTTTTTAGTTTTCATTTACTTTTCACAAGTTCTTTATTCGGTAACCACCTTTCAAAACTTCTGGACTGGCGTAGGCATAGCTGCCGCAATACGTTTCCGAAAGTATTGGATCCGAGCCGTTCGCTTTCATATTTCCACGCGCAAAACCAAAATCGATTAGCTTCAACGTGTAATTTTTATCAAACAATAAATTTTCGCATTTTATGTCCCTAATTCCGCGACAAAAAATGGCAAATAGGAAAAAATTTAATTATTAAAAAATGTTTACTTAGATCGGTGCGTGAAGATAAAATACGAAAAATCCGAATTGCCTGAAAAAAACCGCTCAGATTTTGAATGGAAACGAATCCTAAACTTTCAAATGTTCGAGAATTGGTAAAATAAGGTCTAAGTTTGAGGTCTCAATTCTATCAGCTTTTAAATTGGTAAACATAAGATCTAAATTTAGGGTCTTTTCGAAAAAGACTATCAGCTTTTCTAAATTTTTTCGGAATTTACTTTCCAATTTTGTGCATTTTAAAAGCAAAAATTCGAATTTTTGTCCTTTTTTGAGCAGTTTTGCGTCTTTTTAAAGTTTGTATTGTTTTTTTTTTACAAAATGTGTTTTTTGTGTATTTTTTTTGGGAAAAATTTGCGTTTTTTAAAACTTTTAAAATATTTTCAAGTCTGAACGACGAGACGTGGCTCTAATGTGTTCGGTGCCTTACAGACAGTCATTGAGACTCTGAAAAGTAAACAAGTTCAGACGAGACGAAGGTTTAATTTTTTTTGGTGTCTTGAAAACGACGCTATTACTTTTGAGACCTTAAATCGCAAAACAATTTAGATGTGACTATGGCTGAATTTTTCTTTGTAGCTAAAACCTACAGAATTAGGATTAATTTTTGGAAAAATTTCCCTGCTAAGGTACTAGAGGAGGAGAATCCACGCCTACCTGTGCACAACTCCTTCGCTATGACAATATTCAATGGCGCTTATAAGCTGCCTGTAGTATCTTCTGGACCGAAATTCGTCCAGATAGTTCTCCTTCCGTATGAGGTCGAGTAGTGATCCGTTCTCGGCTAACTGCATAATAATATAAACTCTACAGGCGGTTACGTTATATATTTGGGAAGGAGTGTAAATAGCCACTTGGGCCATACCTGTGCGTAGTCTCGATGCTCTGGTAAAAGCGGATTAGGTTCTCGTGTCGCAGTCCTTTGACGACATCGATTTCGCGCGGTAGAAACTTCTTCAAATAATCGCTGGGCGCCTTCACTTTCGATATGATCTTAATGGCAACGAGGGCCTTGTGTTCCTGGGAGTGTGCTATTTTCACCTTCGCATATGTCCCGGATCCGATCTGTCTACCAATCGTGTAGCCATGATCCTCGAGGACAGTCTTCTTCATCTCAATCGGCGAAGCAAGAGCGTTGTTTGCCACTATCGCCGTATTTAATTGAGTCTCGCTCTCTCTGGGACCATCTGCCAATAGAAAATAATTTTTACTTTCAATTAAAAATCATCACATTTCGTCAAATAAATATTCGATAAAATTTTTAGTTCACACTTTCAAGAACTTGTGGATTAGCGGCTGCTTCCATCAAGCAAAAAAAAAATATTTAATTGAACTGGAAAATTTCGATCGCGTTTGATTAAACCAAAAATACGATTACGGGCCTGTTTTCATAGTAAAAACATCAGAATTGATGCATTCTTTCTTAAAAATTAATTCTTCGATTATTTTTAATAAATAAAAAACTGAAAATCCTCCGCTCGGAGAAATTATGGCCCGAAATAGTCTTAAATCTACTTGAACAATTTTTTTCTAAATTTTATTTGTTTTTTTTTACATTTTATAAAGTTAATCACAAAATTTTTTTTTCCGAGCAAATCAAATAATTTTTTAAAAAATCGAAATGCTTGGGCGACTGGGGTTTGCATTGACAAGCGAGCAAATTGAAAATTTCGAATTCAGTGTGAGGCGTTAAGTGACTTGAAAAGAAGTTGAAAATCACAAACAAAATGGCAAAGACCTCAACTGACTGGCATGTGCATGTACCTTAAGAGCTATCTAACCCAGTCTGAAGTTAAAAGAAAATGTTCCAACCACTCTCAAGTTAACAATATTTTTTTTTATATTGTCTAGGCGTATTTCCTTTTGCAAGTCTCAAACGGTCTTTAAAATCAGCTGCAACGTCTCAGTTTGAAAGCTTCCCCGCACAATAGAATTTTCTTAGTCTGGAATAATTAACTTGATTAGGTCTCAATAGCGATTTACTCAAATTCAAACCACAAACAAAATTCGTCCTTGTTTCGTTTAGAATTTTTACCAATTAAGGTCTCACTCATTACTTACAAATTGGTTTAAACCTGCCAAAAAAAATCAATTCCCGTCTGTGCTACGTTTTTTTTACCTTTTAAGCTCTCAGTGGTAATTTACGCCTTTTTCAATCATAAATAAAATGTGGGCTCTTGTTTCGTTTAAGATTTTTTACCTTTTAAGATCTCAACAACTATCGATTCAGTTTGAGCCCACGACAAATAAATTAGATCTCAAGTTTAAGTTTTCTTACTTTTTCAGGTCTCTGTGGATATTGACTCAAAAAAAAATCAACCTTTATGTCGGCTAAGGTCTCAGTAATAATCGTGTTAAGGTCTCAATTGCTGTTGATTTAATCAGGTTTTAGCTACAAGGAAAATTCAGCCGTAGCCACATCACGATCAGGGGTCTCAGAAGTCGTACACGTCCCGTCTGAACTTGTTTACCATTCAGGGTCTCAATGACTGTCTATCCAGTGTGAAGCCACCGAACATATGCCCAGGTCTCGTCGTGAATTTTTGTCGCTTTAAGGTCTCAATTGCAGTTTATTTTATCAAGTTTTAGCTACAAACAAAAATTAGCCCTAGCCTCATCTAAATCGTTGTACGATTTAAGGTCTCAGTAGTAATTGTGTCGCTTTCAAGCGTCCAAAAAACTTAATCCTTGAACTTGTTTACCTTCCACGGTCTCAATGACTGTCTACCCAGTATCAAGCCACAGAATATATTATGCCCACGCCTCGTCGTGAATTTTTATCGTTTTAAGGTCTTAACTGCTGTTGATTTAATCATGTTTTAGCTACAAACAAAAATTAGTCCTGGCCTCATCTAAATTGTTTTGCGTTTATTTAAGTTCTCGTCTGAACTGGTTTACCTTTCAGGGTCTCAATGACTGCCTACCCAGTGTCAAGCCTCCACTTCGTCTACATTTTTTTTACTTTTGTGGTGCTTTTGTCGGACATTTTTTAAGTCTTTTTAGGTAAAAAAAAATCATTCTTGGTATTTTGCTATTCGTTATTAATAAGAAAAAAATAATTGTTTTTGGAAATTTTTATTTTTACTTCAGGAAAAAATGTAAAATTTCCTAACTTTTTGACAACACAAAAATAACAAATTAAAAAATTGCCAACACAATTTTTCGTTTACGAGGAAATTTTTCGTTAAGTGCTGGTGTGGCTTCTGACCACAAAGTCTGTAATGTGAAACCAGTTCTTTTTGGTGAAAATGGTTAAAAAAAATCGAAATTCACTTTCGCTGTCGAGTCAAGGGTGGATAGGACTGTGAATGAATGTCTCAGCACAGTACAGCTTCCACCCGAGGGAATTCCAATCGGGAAATTATGCAACTGCGATCCTAGCACACACACTCGGTAACGACCGGGGTTTACCTGTACGCCAGCCAGGGTTGTCGTTTCCCTGTTTCAGCAGGATTTATTTGATGCGAAGTCGTGGAGACGTCACCACACATGAAGTGGTTATACTTGCACACATGTCAGAGGACACAATCCAATAAAGGAGACCGAATACAGAAACTACAACAAAATATAAAAAACGGAAATGATGTAAAAATAAATTTTATTGACGTCCAAAATGTTAATTGGCTTCCAACGGTTTTTATTGGCTTCCAACGGTTCTAATAGGCCTCGAAGGGCTATTATTGACTTCCACAAGTTTTTATGGGCGTCCCAACTATCCTATTGGCTTCCAAAGAATTCATATTGGCTTCTAACGGTTTTTATTGGCCTCCAACGGTTCTAACAGGCCTCGAAGGGCTATTATTGACTTCCACAAGCTTTTATGGGCGTCCCAACTATCCTTTTGGCTTCCAAAGAATTTAAATTGGCTTCCAACGGTTTTTATTGGCTTCCAACGGTTCTAATAGGCCTCGAAGGGCTATTATTGACTTCCACAAGCTTTTATGGGCGTCTCAAGTATCGTATGAGCTTCCAAGAAATTCATATTGGCTTCCAATTGTTTTTATTGATATTTGAAAGATTGTATCGACGTCCAAAATGTTAATTGGCTTCCAACGGTTTTTATTGGCTTCCAAAGAATTTTATTCGCTTCCCAAACATTCTATTGGATCCTAATTTATGTTGGCTTCGAACGGTTTTTATTGGCTTCCAACGATTAATATTGATTTTCAAAGGCTTATATTGGCTTCTGCAGCTTCCCAAGGATTCTATAGGATTTCAAAGAATTCCGTTTTGTTTCCGAAAGATTTTATTAACGTCAAAAAATTTTCATTGCCCTTCAAATAATCCTATTGGCTTCAAAAGAATTTTATTGGCTTCCAACAATTTTTTTTCTAAGCTTTTGAAGACGATTTGAATTTTCTTTTTGAAGCGTTTATTTAAATAAAGACCTTGTATTGTTATTTTGTTTTTTTTTCCGTAATTTTTTACTCAATGAATATAATTTTTATAAAAACCAATTTTGCCACAAAAAAAACGCGGCTTTTCATACTTTTTTAAGGTCGACTATGTGGACTGACTAAAAATTTCTTGGTTACTAAAATAGCCTCATTTGGAGCGGAAGAGTTCACGGCGGATGAAAGGTAATTGATCAACACAAGGTGTAATGGGCATGAATATTTTTCTAAAAATCCTATGAAACTTTCGTACTGAATTCATTCATGATTTTCTAAATTGTTGCACTGTGAAAATACTTTTTTTCCTGCAAAAAAATTTCTCACATCAAAATTTCGTGGACATTTGACTTTTCAGACCAGACGAACTCTTATTTTAAGAGCACAACTCCTCCGATTCGCGCAGGCAATCATTTTTTTCTGCGTTTGATTTATGGAAATTTTCTCCATTTTTAATCATTAACATTATTAATTGATCATTTTTAATAGCAAAAGTTTAATTTAATCGGAAAAAATCTCATATTTTTTGATAATTTCTACAAAAAAAAACTCGAACTTTTTATAATTTTTTTTTAATGAACTTTTCTACATTAATAATGAAAAGGACATTAATAATTATCGAATAAAACCCAAAGACCCAATACTTTATGACCTTTGGTATCGGAGAAAAGTGATTTGGAGAATGAATTTCTCGGAAAATATTAAACAGATTTTCGTGCTTTATGTTTCAAACGTCTTTCTTTAATGTCCTCTAGGTAAGTGCAAAATATAAAAAAAATCGGCTCATAAATAAAAATAACATTTTTTAGAGGTCAAAATTCCAGATTTTTTAACCATTTTTTTATCTTATGTCAAGATATCACAATGGAATTCGGATATGTCATGGTGCCCATAAATATGAGAAACTTTTGTTCTAGAAGTTTTTTCGAAATTCGAAAATGGCGGCGTTTTCGAGAAAAAAACTTTTTTGGGAAGGGTCTTGTTCAAATTTGTTTATCATCCTTAAGAACCTTTGAATTGTTATAATATTTTATATTATCGTAGAGAAGAAGAGTTTATCTTTCAGATGATGTTAGTTTTAGATTTACAAACCGTTAATTTTTGAGAAAATGGCGTCTGAAAATGACTAATTTTTTGAAAAAATTACAAATTTTGACTTTGAAAAAATGTAAATAATAGTATGATTTATGCAATTATTTTTACAACATTAGATAGTATCACTCCTTAGCTTTTAGGTGATACTAGACATTATTAGAAAATCTAACGGTAAGTATGCAAAAACATAATTTTTAAAAAGTCGGTTTTTTTCGAAATTTGAAAAATTGTCTTTTCAAAAGTGTTCAGTGTGCTGAAGATATTCTTGATCTGTTCGGGACTTTATAGGAGCTATCAGGAAAAAATAGTTAAAAAATCGCGCGGAGGGTACATAATCCTGTACATAAGATTTCCAAAAATGTTAATTTTTATAAAATAATTTTAAATTTTATTTAAATACTCAATAAAACATAAATTACTTTAAAAAAAATGCCTTCTGCTTCTTAATTTTTTCTTATTTAAAACCAAAAGACGAACATTTCATACTACATAAACTTCAATAAATTTCTCAAAACATCTTCGATTAATTCAAAAATTTGTCTTTAGTTTTTGAAATCATCATTCGACAATAAGTGTATCCGATTTAAGATTATTCCAATAAATACCAAATTCGTCGCCAATCAATGCGTGAAATACGATAATGCCTTTAAAATCAGCAGGTGCTCGCCAAGTTAATGTAATATTTTGTGGTGGGTTATTGTATATGTTCTTATCGGTTGCTCCAGTCTGAAAAGAGAATTAAATAAAATCATTGAAAGAAATTAATACGAAACAGTAAGGAAGTTTTCAATTTCCTTCTATTTGCTTCAATTCGTTTACTTACCCCTCTATTTTCTCCGCAATTTATAGGCTGAGCATAAGGATCTAAAGGATCCAATTCAAAGTGCCCCACTATACTATCTTCTGATACTGCTTTTACCAAAAATGCCCGGATTTTTACTGTCGAAGTAATTGTTCTTAAATTAACGTCAATTTTGTCACCAGAACTTATATGTCTTCTTGATATTGAAATACTGTATGGCGCTGGACTGACTTGGGGAGGCTGTGGTACCTGTGGCAGAACCATTTGAAGACATATTTGTTCAGATACACTATCATCACAATTTAGTGAAGGTATTCCAATTAATATAACCAAAAATATTATATTATAAAGCATTCTAATATAAAAATTTAAAATAGAAATAAGTTGATAAAAAATTAGTATGAAAGTCAGAGGAGTTTACCTGAATTCCTTAGTTCAACTTCCTTCGAATCTGAAAATCGACTGTCAAAATATTTGGTGCTATTCGATTTTATACTGCTACAGTATCTATGGTATTGCCATAAAAATTAATTAAAAAATAAATACTAACAATTGATAAAAGCTATAAGTATCATAGCAAGTGTCTCTTATCTGTATTTCTTTAGTTATAATTCAAGTTGTTCTTGTTAGAGGTCACCAATATCATTTCTGAGAAATCAATATCATTTCTTTTATATTAATGAGTTTTTTATTTTTATTTTGAAAAATCGAATTTAAAAAAGTTTTATTTATACTCGTTATCAGATCAGACATATGGTAAGCTCTATAACAGTTCGGCTGAACAGTTTAGAACGTTGACGTCTAGATGGCGCCTCTTGCAAAAATCTACCATGCTTCAAATGATTCCTGTCAAAATTTGACAGCAATCGGTCGATTGGTTCGTGAGATATAGCATTTTGAGTGGAGCAACTTTTGTTATTGAAAAAAAAATGGATAAAGACGAATTTCGTGTATTGATAAAGCATTGCTTTTTGATGAAAAAAAATACAGTGGAAACCAAAGCATGGTTTGACAAACGTTATCCGGACTCTGCTCCAGCTATTTTAACTGTGGAATATTGGTTTCGTCAACTTCGAACTGGTCGTACGAGCACAGTTGATGCAAAACGCAGTGGACGCTCAAAAGACGTGGTTACGGCAGAAAACATCAAAAAAATCCACAAAATAATTTTAAATGACCGTAAAGTGAAGTTGAGCGAGATAGCTGAGACTCTGAATATATCGAAAGAGCGTGTTAGACATATCGTGCATGAATATTTGGGCATGCGAAAGCTGTGTGCAAAGTGGGTGCCGCGTGAGCTCACTGTGGACCAAAAACAACAACGTGTTGATGATTCTGAGCAGTGTTTGGAGCTGTTCAAGCGCAATAAACCCGAATTTTTGCGTCGATATGTGACAATGGATGAAACATGGCTCCGTATAAATGGATGAAACATGACGCAATAAACCCGAATTTTTGCGTCGATATGTGACAATGGATGAAACATGGCTCCGTCACCACACTCCAGAGTCCAATCGGCAGTCGGCAGACTGGAGAGCGAGCGACGAACCGAATCCAAAGTGTGGAAAGACGCAACAGTCGGCTGGCAAGGTGATGGCGTCTGTATTTTGGGATGCACATGGTATAATATTCATTGACTATCTCCAGAAGGGACAGACGATCAACAGCGACTATTATATAGTGTTATTGGATGGTTTGAAGAAAGAAATCGCTAAGAAACAGCCTCATTTGAAGAAGAAAAAAGTGTTGTTTCACCAAGACAATGCACCGTGTCACAAGTCGATGAAAACGATGGTCAAACTCAATGAATTGGGCTACGAATTGCTGCCCCATCCACCGTATTCTCCAGATCTGGCCCCCAGCGACTTTTTCCTGTTTGCAGACCTCAAGAGAATGCTCGCTGGCAAGAAATTAAAGACCGATGATGAAACTGAGGCCTATTTTGAGGCAAAACCGAAAGAGTACTATAAAAATGGTATCGAAAAGTTGGAAGATCGCTATAATCGCTGTATCGCCCTCGAAGGCAACTATGTTGAATAATAAAAATGAATTTTGCAAAAAAAAATATTTCTACTGTGTTACGTTCTAAACTTTTCAGCCGAACTGTTATAGCAATACACTTCTTTTCATACACATAAACATCATCACAAACTTAAATATTATTAACCAAAACTTAAGATACTTCGTAAAACTTTAATAGTTATTGTTTTATGTTAAAAGGTTAAAATTTATAAGTTCAGATAAATCCGCCTTCATTAATTTCAAAATTAGTTTAGAGGTAAAGTGCTTGCGCCTAGCGTACTGCAACACTTTTTAATAATTTCAATATTGAAGAAAAGCTTCCGAAGAAGTTCAACACAATCAACGAAAGCTTATCAACACAAGTGTTTATGAACATTTTCTGTTTTAAATTATTCGAAATAATTCTAATTAATGTGACATTTAATTTCAAAAAATTAAATTCTTTAAAATTACATAAATTGTTTATTTAATATAACAAACAGGAAAAGCTATAAAGTTCCTTTTAAATTTATGTTGTGGTACATGCAAAAATATTATATTTTTGACTAATAAATTCTATAAATAAGTTTAGAGTATTTTTTTAAGAAATGCTAACTGATACAGAAAGTAATCCCACCCAAAATATTGGAAAAGACACTAGAACAGTTGCATTGAATATCATCGTGTTATGTGATGACCAATAAAAAGAAACGGCGTCTAGTGAATTAGTACGATTTTTCTTGTGCGTAGTCGTACTCTATAAAATATTGGGTTGGTGCAAAAGTTATGACCGTTTTTTGCATATACAATTAAACATTTTTTTTTTAGATTTGTATTATTTATTTAATCAATTATATAATTTCCATCCGTTCTTATAACCTCCTCCCATCTTTCTATCAACTTATTAATACCATTAGTATAAAATTCCTTGGATTTTGATGCGAAATATGTAGAAAGGGATGTTTTTACCTGCTCTATTGTATCAAATTTTTTATCATTTAAAAAATTTTGCAGTGATTGGAATAAATGGAAATCGGAAGGAGCAAGATCTGGAGAATACGGTGGATGCTTGATAACGTCCCAATTCAGCTTGTATTGGGTCATTACAGCCACATGTGGTCGCGCGTTGTCGTGATGAAACACTACCCCTTTTCTGTTTACCAATTCTGGTCTATCCTTTTGAAGGGCGATGTTCAATTTGGATAATTGCTGACAATATCGTTCTGCTGTAATTGTCTGATTGCGTTCCAAGAGTTCAAAATACACAATACCCTTGCAATCCCACCAAACACAAAGCATAACTTTTTTTTGATGGATTTCGGCTTTCGAAGTTGTTAATGGGGCTTGTCCAAGTATAACCCAATGTCTTTTTTTAATGTCACGTTGTTGTACGCAACCCATTTCTCATGTCCCGTTACCAAACGATGCAAAAAAGGTTCATGTTTTTCTCTCGCACTCAAAGCAACGCACGTTGAAACACGATCCAATAAATTGGCAACCGACCAATAAACCATCCCCATACGCTTCAAATGCCTTAATACGATTGTATGGTTGACTCCCATCATCGACGCGATCTCCCTGGTGGTAAGACGTGGATTGGTGTCAATTATGACTTTTAACTTGCCCTCATCAGAGTTCAATGGCCGCCCGGTACGTGGTTTTTCAATTAGTGAAAAATCCCCAGATCGGAATTTTGTAAACCATCTTTGTGCCTACCGAACTTTGATGACATCTGTTCCATACACTTCGTAAATGTTTTTGGTTGCCACACTCGCGGTATTGTCTTTACGGAATTCATAAAGTAAACAATGACGTAAATACACTTTATCGACCGACATTTTGAAACAATACGTAAGAGCTCTTCACTGTATTCTGACCAGGCCAAAACTGAATAGAAATTTGAGGGAAAGCATTTTTTATATAATGCAATCATTTAAAAGAAGATACTATTCATCATTTCTGAAGAAAAATTTTTTTTACCTGGGATCATAAAAAACGGTCATAACTTTTGCACCAATCCAATAATTAAAGAAAGTATTATTTTTTTTATAAGATAAATATGACTTACTGCTACTCCAATACCACAATCCAATTCTTGGCTAGATGGATCCATTGGAGAAATACGAAATTTTCCAATTATTTGACGAGTTTTCAAATCTACACCCTTTATTAGAAAGCCAAGAAAAGTATTTGCTCGAGTATCAAAGCGAATAGATACTCTTAAATATTCACAAGAATTAATATTTTGCGATGAAACAAATAGTTTGAATGGTGATAGCCCTCTTTGTGGTTGGTAATTATTATGCTTTGGCATGAGTGTTCCACATGCTGTTTCTGGTTTCGAAAAACCGAACACACTCGATATAATACCAATAAAGATGCCGTAATAAAATATCATTTTTCTATTTAAAACTATTAATAATTTTTTCGAAAAAATATATTCTATTCAAATAGACTACAATTAGAATTGTGGTCTATTTGTAGAGAATTAACATACTTTTATTGATTATTATAAGAAATCGTGATCATTGAACAGTCGAACGAATGGAAGAGCCCGCTCTATCTTCTCTTCGTTGACTTCGAAAGAGCCTTTGACATGATTTCCCGCGATGCCATCTGGAGTGCTCTGGATGAACTGGGCATCCCGCAGGCCATCATCGATCTCATCCGAGAACTATACCGCGAGGCCCCGTGTGGAGTGCGTTTCAGGGGACGAAACAGCGATACATTCAACATCTCGAGAGGAGTCAGGCAGGGTTGCATAATCTCGCCTATCCTCTTCATAATCGCCTTGGATCTAGTCCTTCAACGCACTAACAGCACAGCCAGCAACGGTATCCAGTGGACACTGTGTGAGAGGCTCCACGACCTGGACTACGCCGACGACATATGCCTCATGTCCCACACCTTCAACAGCATTCAGGGGAAACTGAATGCTCTGGCCTCCAACGCCGAAAAAATTGGGATGAGAATCAACATCAAGAAGACCAAATTGATGCGTGTCGGCGCCACCTGCGAGAGACCCTTGATGCTACACGGTACCCAAGTTGAAGATGTCAAAAAGTTCTGTTACCTTGGCAGCATGCTCAGCAAGGATGGTGGAACTGACATAGACATCCAAACGCGCATCAACAAGGCGCGACAAGCGTACACCTCACTTGGGAACGTGTGGCGTTCCAATCATCTCTCCATAGCACTCAAACTTCGAATATTCAACTCAAACGTCAAGCCAATCCTGCTGTACGGCTGCGAAACATGGAAAGTAACAGACAGCACGACCCGTAAGCCTCAGGCATTTGTGAACAGATGCTTGAGGCGTATAAGCAAGATCTTCTGGCCGAACTGGATAACGAACGATGAGCTGCTTCTTCTCACGAAGCAAATACCCCTGCTAGATAACATCAAACGCAGGAAATGGAGTTGGATTGGCCACACCTTACGAAAACCACCTACGGACATAGCAAGGATGGCACTAGATTGGAACCCACAGGGCAATCGCAGCAGAGGACGTCCAAGGACCACTTGAAAAATAAGAAATCGAGAAAAAATGAGACAAACAAGTTTACACTTTTAATAATGAAATAAAATTTACAATATTATTTATTGCACTTACTTCAACTGCATGTGTTACCGATTAACTAAGCAATTAAGAAATTCTTTCACATACCAATATATCCATTCTTTTATTATATAATATTACTCTTCATATTACGAGTATATAAAAATAGTATGCTACTCGTAGTATTTATTTGTTTTTCTTAAAACAAAACAATCTCAGTATTTTTAGGAATTTTTCATATTTAATATGGGGTGCGCCATCTAAATGTGGTCGATGGAAATATTGAATAACTTGAACAATTCCCAATCGATTTTGGAAAACTATTTATTTTTATAAAATTTGAACATTTACAATTTTTTCCATTTAGTTTCCAAAAACAACGTCGATCAAATGACCACCTTCATTGCGGATACAAAATTCAGCTCTTTTTCTGGCATTTGCCAGCATCTCGGGTGACATCGCAGTGATTTCGGCTCGAATATTGTCCTTAAGCTCGCCTAAGGTCTTTGGTTTATTGGCATACACTTTGCTTTTTAAAAATCCCCACAAAAAAAAGTCCGGTGCCGTTAAATCGGGCGATCTCGGTGGCCAGTCAATATCCGCCCCTTTCGATACCACACGTCCTGCGAACTTTTGACGCAAGAAGTTCATCGTTGATTTCGCGGTGTGACATGTCGCGCCGTCTTGTTGAAACCAAAAGCCTTTAAGACCTTTTTCACGCATTTCTGGTAAAACAGAGTGTGTCAACATCCATCGATACCTATCCCCATTGACAGTTTCCCCAACTCTGAAGAAGAACGGACCAATGATGGTTTTTGAGCAGACACCGGCCCAAACAGTCACTTTCTGATCATGCAGTGGAGTTTGATGTATAGTATGAGGATTTTCTTTCCCCCAAATGCGACAGTTTTGTTTATTTACAGTGCCAGATAGAGTGAAATGGGCCCCATTAGTCATTAAAATTCGCTCCCAAAAATCGGGCTCCGATTCACTCACTCGAATAACGTTATTGGCGTAAGCCTAGCGTCGCGGATTGTCTGTTTCCAATAATCTTTGGGTTAACAGCACTTTATATGAAAACATATCCAGATCATCTTTCAGAATCCTCCTCAAAGTAGTTCCACTGATGTTTAGTTGCTGAGACCGGCGGCGGTACGAGACAGAAGGATTATCTGCAACACTCCGTTGAACAGCTTCAATATTTTCATTTGATCGTCGAGGACGTGATCGATTTGAATGTGGACGGTCCGCTACAGACCCGTGATTCTCGAAATTCGAAGCTAAGCGACGAATAGTGTCACTTTTAGGCGCAGAACGACCGCGATACTTTTGACGATACGCACGCTGTGTTGCAACAACTGAACGATTACATTTAATGAACATTGTCACTATTTCCGCGCGTTCTTTGGGCGTGAATCGATTCATGGTTAAAATTGTAATGCAATAACCTTTCCGAAATGTGTTCGACGACATCAATCGGTTTAAATCTGTCAAAGTTATTCAATATTTCCATCGACCACATTTAGATGGCGCACCCTGTAGATAAAAGTTAGTAGCAGGTAAAATAAAAAACTCCACTTACATTTTACAATGTAAATTTTACAAATATGATAAATTAGTATTTAAATTGAGTTCATTTTAATGACATTTTTTTTGTTATAATATTTATATCCAAATCATATTTCCAATAATGTCTTTCCTTCTTAGCCTTTCTCATTTGATTATTTCAGATAAAACAAAACAAAAAACTTTTGCAAATATTGACCTTTAAAACTATAAACATATTATCTAGTACAGTAGTTATTATTTGTAAATGGAATTTTCTATACCATTGTGGCATGTTTTTAGTTCGTTCTACTCACAACATTATCAGTACGGTTAGACCACAGGTGACGATTAAGGTTAAAAGCTATTTCGTTTTGTATTATCAGCTTAAAAATTAATTTGTAAACATAACTTTTTAACTATTAATTTCTAAATTGGAATATTACTAAGCAAAATAAATAAAAAATTTGGCGAAACAAAAACAAAATTCCTAAAGCTCACTAAGATGAAAAAGAGTTTTGGCTTTTCTCGTTAAACTTCTTTAAAACTATAACATTTTCTTATGTATTTTGATAACATTTTTTTAATTGCTAATACATTTTTTTTCTTAATGTGATAATTTAGATTTTTTTTCAAGTGGATTTATTAACTTTTTAGAAATTAAAGCAGACTCAATTTAGAGACATTAAATATTTTTGCTTGTTTGAACTTTTTAAAAAAAAAATAGTTAATAAGAATTCAAAGTGGTTTTTCTAGTTATCATTACGAAGGATACAACTTTTATCTGTATTCGAAAAGCAAATATTTATTTTATTATATTCGTCTAAAGATAATCCTTTAAAATAATGGCATTTAGAAAAAGCGATATCAGAATTATCTAATCTCTTCTAAAACCTATTCCAACAGGCTTCAAAATCTTCAGAAAGATGAACAGTCTTTGTGTATACATAAATGGTCATTCGATTTAGGATTCGGAGAGTTAAGTTAAATTAAAGTAAACCTTTTTTGTCAATCTGACATTGCGCACAAAATATAATAACATTCAAATGGCCGCCGCGAAACTTCTTGCTGAACTTGATCTTTTTCAGGTAATTTTTGTTGACTTTTCCGTATTTCGGTCATAACTTGGCCGATGTTGGTTTCTATATACTCTCAAATATGAAGATTGTCTGCGTTAACTCGACTTCTCACATAGTCTCACAAGACAAAAACCAGCGTTTTAAGAACCTTTTGCGCAATAAAGCCCAAATTTGTCGTATTGTGTAGCTGGTAGCGCTGTTTTGTTGAAACCACATATGGTCCCGTTGAAATCTTCAAGTTGGGTCCAAAAAAAGTCATATCGCTTAGAATTGAGGGTAACGGTTTCTTATTCATTTTTAAATAAAAACGGTCCAATAACCAAAATGCACATCAAACAGTTACTATTCATGGATACAATGGCTTTTTTACAGTCACTTGTGGTTTTTTAGAGCCACATATAGGATAATTTTGCTTATTCACATATCCAATGAACCAGTAATTAGCCTCTTCGCTGAAGAAAATTTGTTCATAAAATCAGCATTAAAGCTTGTTGTCTTATCACCTAATCGGTGTATCTTCTGATCCATAATATAAAATGGCAAACCTTTAACTTAACAAATTCTCTCTCCGAGGTATGTTCAAAAAGTATCGCGAACATCGATTTTTTGTGGCGTTATGTTGGTACTCACATCTCTCACTTATGCCGACAAGTTGGGGGTATTCTAAAAAATAGTATAAGCAAAATACCTTTAAATATCTTTGATTGCACCAGCATTTTTATAAGAAATTTTATTTGAAATACCGTACGATAAAGCAGATTATGTCGGAAATTTTAAACCATAAATATTGTCACAAAACTAGAACGCACTTTTTATTATATCTTTTTTTTAAAAATATTGTAAATAATTAAATGTGAGCAAGATATATATTTTGGAGTATATAAAATTGTTTAGAAACAAATGTGACAAAAATAAGTTACACATACTGAGATCAGTTGAATAAAAGGACTGGGACAGTCAGTACATGAATCCCTCTTTCCGACGAGATGGTCTTGTGACAGGTGACGTTGTTATGGTGGAGCATCCAATAGTCCACAATATCCGTGTTAATGCGAAGAACTACTTTTCTGAAACTTTTAAGTCACTCCAAATTTTCTGAGCGTGTTACGTCTTCCACTGCTTCTAGACACGCCAAAAATTCTTTGTTACAAAAAAAACTTGTGTTCTTGATAAAAAATGCTCGTTACAACTTTTCGTAAGTAAAACTCACGAATTCACCAAGCTTAACTCAAAATTTGATGGTACATCTATTTTTCGTCAGGTAATACAAAAATACAGTTTCACTATCACGCTCTATAGGGTTGCGTAATTACCGGACCAGGATGGAACTTTTACTGCGCGACTAAGTTATGTGTTAAGGGAGACTAACGTATAAGTTATGTGTTGTCAAACCGCTCTGTGATAACCGATTTAAGTTATCAACAAATACTAAATTTCACATTACTTAAACCCATCTGGACTTAGAAACCAAGCCTTTCAATTCCCGTCAAACCCAATCCTTATAGTCAATAATCCATTGTAAAATGGTCAGTGCTCTTATTTATGCCCGTGATAACTTGATTAAAATGTTTCTTTTGTCCGGGATTTATTTGTGCAACACACCAAAACATTTTACGCTAATTTATATGAACATCATAACTTCTGTTCGTTTATTTTCACTCTCCATCTTATAAAAAGGTCTGAAGATTTCGGATAAGACATTCTCATTTATTGAAAACTACAATTATCGAGTAGTAAATATAACCGTATCATGTATAAAAGCGATACTCTTAGAATAATATGGAATGTTATTAAAATAAGTACTTAATATTTATAAAAAAAAGAACAATTAAAAATATAAAAAAAGAATATTCAGGGCAGATTATCTCTTTTATAATATTTAAAAACTATAAGCTAGAAATATCTTAAATAAACTGTATATTTTCTACAGTATCGTAATGTCGTGCCACAATTATTCGTAATATTGTATGCCAGTCGTTGTGATTAATTAAAAATAAAAACTATTATTATTTAAATGCACTTAAATCTGATTGATAACATCTGAGTCACATATAATATAATATTTTTATATATTCTAGAAGTTATAAATTTGTCTTTATTAATTTAAGTATTTTTAGTAACAAATTTCAAAAATTTTCCATATACTAGGTCTGTTCAAAAAGTATCGTGAATTTTGAATTTCCGCGGGTTACGTATATTCGATTTTCGATTTTTTGTGGCTTAATGTTGGTACTCATTTCTCTCACTTAGTTAATTTTTGACAGCTGCTTTGCTTGCACTTGTTTTGGCTCGTCTTCGATTTTTGCCCATTCTAAAAAATGATTGTAGGCTAATTGGGTTATTATAAGGTGTTTGGGGTTGCTAAAACAGATGATTTCATTTAAAAGATGAACAAATGAATTTCCGGAAAGGAGAATTTGATAATATACCAGGTGTATTAGCTTAAATCCGCTGTTTTTTAGTCAAAAAACACATGTTTTTTTTCATAGAAAACAAAAACAAATTTATTCAAAGTACTTGCCCTCGCCAGCTACATATTTTTTCGGATACCATGCCAAAAAAAAACACATTTGTGGATACCACGCCAAAAAAATTCCTTCTCTTTCGAGGCAAACCACTCATCAAGCCATTTTCGGACGTCTTCATAAGAATAGAAGTGCTGCTCAGCGAGCGCGTGGCCCATCGACGAAAACAGGTGGTAGTCGGAAGGGGCCAACTCTGATGAATAAGCGAGGTGGGGTAGCACCTCCCAGTTGAGTGTCTCCAAGTAGTTTCGGTTATTTTTGACGTTTGCGATGGTGAGTCGTCGTGGAGGAAAATCAGCTTGTCATGTCTTTGTTGATAATCCGTCCTTCTTTCACGCAGAGCACGGTGTAATTTGATCAGTTGTTGGTGGTAGCGGTGAGCATTGACAGTTTCACCAAGTTTCAACTGCTGATCCCACCCAACGCACAGCATCGTCTTCCGTCCGAAGCGATTTGGTCTTCGGGAAGATGTTGATGTTTGGCCGGGATCAACCCACGATTTCTTGCGTTTAGAATTCTCGAAATATATCCACTTTTCATCGCCTGTCACAATCCGGTGCAGGAACGACTTTCTTTTTTTTGTCTGGCGAGCAAGATTTTGCATGTGTTTTGTCGCCGCTCCATCTGCCTATCGTTCAAAGACGCATGGAAATGTCTGGTTGAGTAACACCCAATTGCTCCGCGAGCCTGCAATTGATGGTTCTCAACTTTCCTAGGCCGATTTTTACGCTTCTTGTCCCACAAGTCAAAATTGCCGTCTTTGAACCGACGAAACTAATCTCGGCTCGTTGTTTCCGATAAAGCATTGTCACCATAGGCCTCCATAAGCATTCGATGCGATTTGGCAGCCGATTTCTTCAAATTGAAGCAGAAAAGCAGAGAGCTTCCCGCATATGCTCTTTTTCTGGGACAAAACTAGACGTGATTATCGAAGGAAAAATGTATGTTGTTGTACGAAATTGCTGACAATGTGCACTGATTCATGTTGATAGATGTCAAACTCATAAAAAAAAAGTATGGCATGCCCGTGGTATCTTAATACGCTCACTCACGCCATCTATTACCAAACAGCGGATATACCCCTGGTAGTATTTCCACTGACAGGACTATTTTACAATAAATAGTATAGCAACGATTACTTAAAAATGAATGAGCAGTTTCCATGCCAAGAATTTTTCTGAATTTTGTGGACTATGTTGAGCAGAAGCAACCTTTCATTACTCGTCCACTCAACAGAAAATTTTGTCTATTTTGAGTAGCTAATAATTTGTGTATGTAACTCGAATGAAACTATCGAAATTTGATGAGTCTTTGAAACGATACAGCTTTATACGACAGTTTTTCGTGATTCTACTTATTTCTTGTGATGCTGCGAACAGTTTTTCACATACAATATATTGAACGAATGTCAGCAAACGAGGAATTTCTTTGAGAGGATGGTGTTCCTCCCATTGTGGAGGTTTACGAAATCTTACAAACTCTAAATGATCAAGCCTTCTAAAACAGGCCGGTTTTGCATAGAAACTGGTAACTGAATGGTCAAAGGACTTTTCATATAAACAAACAAACAAACAAATCAAAAATCCAAACCACTTCTCAGGTGGAATCAATTCTAATCGAAACTGGTCGAAATCCTATATCTCTTAACATTTACAAACGCTGAATCAGATTAATTTATAATAATCTTTACTTTATTAAGTATTCTATCTGTAATTTAGTTAAAACTATTGTGAACACTTCCAATTCGAAAAGAAATTTATCCCCTTGTCTTTAATAGTCTCAACATTAGAGAAATATCCTTTAACTTTCTCCAGATTTCATCTCCAAGTCCACTTTCTAGCCTGGCCAAATATACAAATATGCTTCACAAAATTTTATAAACTCTAATTGATCTAGCTTCCTTAGAAAACTGGTAACGCCCATCCACACGAAAATCTAGTCGTCGTCAAATGGCCTCATGGTTGTGGTGCTATAAAGTGGCCGCTGGCTCATGTCAAACGCACCTAAAAAACAAAAATCCTCACACTCTATAGACTAATTTACAGGATGTATAAACAATTATTAAAATTTCGAAAGGGAATAAGACAACAACTTGGATCATTTGGCAATATCAGAAGCAGATAATATTTCCGATAAGCTCAAAAAAAAACACAGTTGGGATTACTTTTTGTTTTATTTAAATATACTTTAGACTATTTAATAGAAATTAATTAAGTAATCCTGGATTTATTTATATTAATATATATTCAGAATAATTTTGAAATAATTTTATTATTAATTCAATTAGGTTTTTTTTTCTTCTAAAAATCGTTTTTTTGGTTAGAAATTATTATTTATTTATAATTAATAAAAATTTTAATTAAATTAAAGTATATTTATACAAATTAGTAGTTAAATTATACATTCAAAATTAGTTTTCACTCAATTAGATGAAGCGATGTAAAAATTATACAAATATACCCGATTCGGGACGCAAATGGACGAAAGCACTGTCTTTGGAATTGGTCGATGATCAAACATCAGGTGGAGCTTGTGTTACTTGGTGTAAGGATCTAGCGGATTTAACCGAAATTTATGTATCAAATGTATCACTTAAACACCGTTCCGATTCGTTTCGGATTGTTGCAATGGACGTTGTAGAAATAAATGCAAATGCAGACAATTCGAATTTATGGCAAGGCAATGGTCGTAGTTCTTGGATATTAAGAGCGACAGCTTCCATATGCAACTATGCAAAGACTGAAATGTCGAAAAAAAAGTGCAGCTATCTGTATTTCGGCGATAGCTTGTGCTTTTAGCAAGATGATGTCAGAATCTGATTCGAAATTAGAAACAATTGATAACATATTAAAAATTGGTCACGACTTATACGAAAGTCATTCAATAAGTCCTTAGCAAAAGATGGAAAAAACTGTTTTAAAAAAAAAAAAATTTATTTTTCAACATAAACTCCTTTTAGCTCTATACACTTTTCCAACCGTTTTTCCAAAATTTTTATCATGTCCAAAAAAAAAGGATTTCGGAAGTTCTGCAAAATACTCATCCGTTTGAGCAATGACGTCCTCGTTGGAAGTGAACCGTCGTCCGCCAAGCCATTTCTTCAGATTGGGGAAAAGAAAATAGTCACTCGGGGCCAAATCTGGTGAATAAGCGGGATGCTGCAACAATTCCATTCTCAATTCCACAATTTTGGCCATGGAAACAGCGCAGGTGTGCACACGCGCATTGTTCTGATGCAAGAGGAATTTTTTCTTCTTCAGATGGGGGCGTTTCTCTAATACGCTCCTGTTGATGCCCTGCGAATCCCAAAAGACCGTGGCCATCACCTTGCCGGCCGATGGCACAGTTTTTGCCTTCTTCGGAGCCCGTTCACCCTTGAAAATCCACTGGGTGAACGGGCATTGTCCTGATGCAAGAGGATGTTTTTCTTCTTCAGATGGGGGCGTTTCTCTTTGATTTCCTCGCTCAACCGTTGCAATAACGACACGTAATACGCTCCTGTTATTGTTTTTCCTTTTTCCAAGTAGTCGATAAAAATGATGCCCTGCGAATCCCAAAAGACCGTGGCCATCACCTTGCCTTCTTCGGAGCCCGTTCACCCTTGAAAATCCACTGTGATGACTGTCTCTTCGTTTCTGGAGTGTAGTAGTGTATCCAGGTTTCTTCCACAGTGACATATCGACGAAGGAATTTGGCAGGATTGCCATGAAAGAGTGCCAACGTAGCCTCAGAGTCCACTACACGATTGCGCTGATTCTCCTCTGAGACCCATCTTGCCGAAATTTTTTTCACAGACAATTTTTCATGCAAAATTGAAGCGACTGTACCTTGTGATATACCCGTGGCCTCAACTAATTCGCGCACTTTAATTCGCCGATCGTTCAAAATCAGATCGTGGATTTTGTCGATGATTTCAGGAGTAGACACCTCAACTGGGCGTCCTGAACGATGTTCATCTTTTGTGGATGAACGGCCACGTTTAAATTCATTCACCCAATTGTAAACCGTCGCAAACACAGGTGCAGATGTGTCATGAACTGCATCCAACTCGGCTTTGATTTCTTTCGGGCTTAAGCCTTTTAAATGGAGATGTTTGATGACAGCCCTAAACTCACTTTTTTCCATTGTTATGCACAAATAAATGTCGTTAACTTTAATCGACCATAGAAATTGACCTAAGCTATGGATCAAGCTGAAATTTTGACAGCTTTCCTGTCGATAATGCTACTTCAAACAAAAATCTTTACCGACACTAAAATAGTTAGTATATAAAAATAGTTTTAAATTAATTATATTTCAAATTCAAATAATATTTGTAATAATATAATGTGTAACATCTTTCAAGTAATAATATATAAACATTTACATAAGAATTGTCTTAAACGTCATTCCTTCTACATAAGAATAGGAAGTAAACGTCATTCCTTCTAACTGGTTGGTTCTTAGCTTAGATTATAGAAGAACCTTTCATAGAGCAGACATTAAAGTAGGAGCGAGCAGGAATTTGCAAATTCCTGCTCGCTCCTACTTTAATGTCTGCTCTATGAAGGTGGAGCGAGCACACAACGTCCCAATTCTTGGGAATACCAGATGCTGCTGCAATACAAAAAGCTATGACTTTGGACCATTGGACCGCCTGAGCAGATGGATGCAAAGCGTCTGGCGAGGTCTGGTGGCTCGTTAACAAAACAAACAAACAAATAAAAGTGATGACGACGGGTGCTGTAGTGACAACATTTAGCAAAGTTAAGCAGGCACGGATATGGTTTGTGTTTGGACGAATGCCGCTTTCGAAATTTTTCAACTCGCCAAGTGGGAAAAAAAACATTTCTTCGGACAAAATTGCATTTTTATGCCTTGTGACCATTGCTTTATAGCAGAAGCAGTAGCGCATCCTCCGCCACATGCAAAAATGATCCTGTGGAGAAGCCCTTTAATTTTTTTTCTAGGTTCGAAAGGGTCCAAAATTTTTTGCTGTGATCAAAATGAGCGGCACTTTTTGGAGTTACGGCCCGAAAAGGGTGTCCTTTTGAAGTAATGGCCCAAAAACCGACCAAAAATTGACCTACTTCAAACGGCAAAAACTAGGTCATGTACCCTCCGCGCGATTTTTTAACTATTTTTTCCTGATAGGTTCTACGAACGAATAATTACTCACTTGAACAGTTCTAGGATCAAGGATATCTCCAGCACACCAAACACTTTTGAAAAAAACAATTTTTCAAATTTTGAAAAAACCGACTTTTTTAAATTATGTTTTTGCATACTTACCGTTAGATTTTCTAATGATGTCTAGCATCGCCTGAAAGCTAAGGAGTGATACTATCTAATGTTGTAAAAATAATTGCGTAAATCATACGTTTAATGACCAACTTTGATTTTGAAAAATATTAGCATTTTTTCAAAATCAAAGTTGGTGATTTCTTTTAAAAAATTACTCATTTTTAGACGCCATTTTCTCAAAAACTAATATCATCTGAAAGGTAAACTCTTCTCCTCTACGACAATATAAAATATTATATCAATTCATAGGTCCTTAAGGATGATAAACAAATTTGAACAAGACCCTCCCCAAAAAAGTTTTTTCTTGAAAACGCCGCCATTTTCGAATTTCGAAAAAAATTTTAGAACAAAAGTTTCTCATATTTATGGGCTTCATGACATATCCGAATTTCATTGCGATATCTCAACATAAGCTAAAAAAATGGTCAAAAATATGGAATTTTAACCCCAAAAAAATGGTTTTTTTATGTATGAGCCGATTTTTTTTATATTTTGCACTTACCTAGAGGACGTTAAAGGAAGAAGTTTGAAACATAAAGCATGAAAATCTGTTTAATATATTCCGTGAAATTCATTCTCAAAAATCTCATTTTCTAAACATCCAAATCACTTTTCTCCGATACCAAAGGTCATAAAGTATTGGGTCTTTGGGTTTTATTCGATAATTATTAATGTCCTTTTCATTATTAATGTATAAAAGTTATTTAAAAAAAATTTAATAAAAATTATAAAAAGATTGACTTTTTTTTTGTAGAAATTATCAAAAAATATGAAACTTTTTCCGATTAAATTAAACTTTTGCTATTAAAAATGATCAATTAATAATGTTAATGATTAAAAATGGAGAAAATTTCCATAAATTAAACGCAGAAAAAAATGATTGCCTGCGCGAATCGGAGGAGTTGTGCTCTTAAAATAAGAGTTCGTCTGGTCTGAAAACTCGAATGTCCACGAAAATTTGATGTGAGAAATCTTTTTGCAGGAAGAAACGCATTTTCACTGAGCAACAATTTAGAAAATCATGAATGAATTCAGTACGAAAGTTTCATAGGATTTTTAGAAAAACATTCCCGCCCATTACACCTTGTGTTGATCAATTACCTTTCATCCGCCGTGAACTGTCCCGCTCCAAATGAGGCTATTTTATTAACCAAGAAATTTTTAGTCAGTCCACATAGTCGACCTTAAAAAAGTATGAAAGTAGCCCAACCGCGTTTTTTTGTGTGGCAAAATTGGTTTTTATAAAAATTATATTCATTGAGTAAAAAATTACGGAAAAAAACAAAATAACAATAGAAGGTCTTTATTTAAATAAACGCTTCAAATAGAAAATTCAAATCGTCTTCAAAAGCTAAGAAAAGTTGTTGAAAGCCATTAAAATTCTTTTGAAGCCAATAGGATTATTTGAAAGGCAATGAACATTTTGTGACTTCAATAAAATCTTTTGGAAACAAAACGGAATTCTTTGAAATCCTATAGAATCCTTGGGAAGCTGCAGAAGCCAATATAAGCCTTTGAGAATCAATATTAATCTTTGGAAGCCAATAAAAACCGTTCGAAGCCAACATAAATTAGGATCCAATAGAATATTTGGGAAGCCCATAAAATCTTGTGGAATCAATAATAGCCTTTGGAGGCCTATTAAAACCGTTGGAAGCCAATAAAATTCTTTGGAAGTCAATAAAAACCGTTGGAAGCCAATAGAATGCTTAAGGCACCCATAAAACTTGTGGAAGTCAATAATAGCCCTTGGAAGTCAATAAAAACCATTGGAAGCCAATATAAATTCCTTGGAAGCTAATAGAATGCTTGGGACGCTCATAAAAACTTGTGGAAGTCAATAATAGCTCTTGGAGGCCTATTAAAACCGTTGGAAGCCAGTGGACGTCAATAAAATCTTTTGGAAGCCAAAAAAACTCCTTAGAATCCTATAGAATGCTTGGAAACTCAATGAAAACCCGTTGAAGTCAATAAGAGCAAATGGAATCGTGATAATGAAAAATTGTGGAAGTCAAGGAAAACCGTTGGAAGCCAATAGAATGCTTGAGGCACCCATAAAACTTGTGGAAGTCAATAATAGCCCTTGGAAGTCAATAAAAACCATTGGAAGCCAATATAAATTCCTTGGAAGCTAATAGAATGCTTGGGACGCTCATAAAATCTTGTGGAATCAATAATAGCTTTTGGAGGCCTATTAAAACCGTTGGAAGCCAATAAAATTCTTTGGAAGTCAATAAAAACCGTTGGAAGCCAATAGAATGCTTGAGGCACCCATAAAACTTGTGGAAGTCAATAATAGCCCTTGGAAGTCAATAAAAACCATTGGAAGCCAATATAAATTCCTTGGAAGCTAATAGAATGCTTGGGACGCTCATAAAAACTTGTGGAAGTCAATAATAGCTCTTGGAGGCCTATTAAAAACGTTGGAAGCCAATGCAAATTTTTGGACGTCAATAAAATCTTTTGGAAGCCAAAAAAACTCCTTAGAATCCTATAGAATGCTTGGAAACTCAATGAAAACCCGTTGAAGTCAATAAGAGCAAATAGAATCGTGATAATGAAAAATTGTGGAAGTCAAGGAAAACTTTTTAAGGCTACTAAAAATCGTGGTCATCCGCTTAAAAATGGGAAGTCGAAATTTTCGAAATTAATGACGACTCTTGAAAACATAAAAAATTCGATTTAATACAAACTTTTGTTAAAAGTCACCTCCTTTCCTTACTATCGCCCCTCACGTCTTCCAGCATCGACCTTCCCAAACAAGTCCTCACTTTAAGTCTTGTTCAGATAAATAAAAAAAATAATAACATAAAAAAATTCGATTAAATTCAAGTCACCAGCCTGCGTTCCGGCACAAACCCCACCCCAATCGGCTCATCATTAGCCATGAGACCACGGATTGTATTCGTTTTTGAAATTTTACCAAAATTGAATCTGTTTAAGCTCGATTTATGCGTTCCACTGGGAGTTTCGAGCTCTTTGCTTTCATCCCCGTTGATGGTTGCTTATTTTTTACAAAGGGAAGGAAATTTTCAAGTCGTTCCCTTTCGTTCTATTTTCATAGCCGATTTTGGACAGAGGAGAATTTATTGCAATTTGCCGCCGATACGTGTTGAATCGGCTTAAGTTAGACATTCTCCTTGAATATGAATCGAGACTATTACCCACTCAGGGACTCGTTTAGCTGCAGGGGAGATAGAAACGTATTGGAAGAACCACAAAAACAGGACAAATAACACGTCGTCATAAAGTAGTGCGACACCCTTGGGTGAAAGTGTGACATTTGTACCTCGTGTGATGAGGTAATCCATAAGGTAATGGATAGGGTCCGACACATCCCTCCGCGGCTACTCTTCCTAAGCGGATTGGTTGCCTTTTACAAATTCGTCCATCGCCAGCACAGTCACAGATGCGACCGAGAAATTATTTTTTTATGTGGATTACTACAAACTATTCACTTTCCACTACATAACTCTGATTAAAATGACTTTATCCTATTCCCCTCACCATCATTTCCGTTTTTTATATTTTTTTGTAGTTTCTGTACTCGGTCTCCTTCACGTGTGGTATCGTCTCCACGACTTCGCATCAAATAAATCCTGCTGAAACAGGGAAACGACAACCCATGGCTGGCGGTAAAGGTAAACTCCGGTCGTTACCGAGTGTGTGTGCTAGGATCACGGTTGCATAATTTCCCGATTGGAATTCCCTCGGGTGTTGTGCTGTGCTGAGACATTCATTCACGGTCCCATCCACCCTTGACTCGACAGCGAAAGTGAATTGCGATTTCTTTTTACCATTTTCACCAAAAGAACAAGCCGAAAATGCAGAAATTGCGTTTTCGGCTAGTTTCACATTTCAGACTTTGTGGCCAGAAGCCAAAGGCGAATGTGGAGAAATTATTGCAAAAAATAGTCACGAACCTTGGAAGATTTGCACACTTTCGCCTTCGCTTATCTTAAACACCAGCACTTAACGAAAAATTTCCTCGTAAACGTAAAATTGTGTTGGCAATTTTTTATTTTGCTATTTTTATGTTTTCAAAAAGTGAGGAAATTATTCATTTTTTCCTGAAGTAAAAATAAAAATTTCCAAAAACAATTCTTTTTTCTCATTAATAACGAATAGCAAAATACCAAAAATGATTTTTTTTTACCTTGAAAGATTTAAAAAATGTCCGACAAAAACACCACAAAGGTAACAAATTGTAGCCGAAGCGGTGCCTTGACACTGGGTAGACAGTCATTAAGACCCTGAAAAGTAAACAAGTTCAGACGAGACGAAGAGCGTAATTTTTTTGGTGGCTTGAAAGTAACGCTATTACTGCTGAGACCTTAAACGCAAAACAATTTAGATGAGGCCAGGGCTAATTTTTCTTTTTAGCTAAAATCTGATTAAATCAACATTAATTGTGACCTTACAACGATTACTACTGAGATCTTAGCCGAGATGGGGGATGATTTTTTTGTTCGAGTCAATATACACGGAGACCTTAAAAAGTAAGAAAACTTAAACTTGATGAGATTTAATTTATTTGTCGTGGGCTCAAACTGAATCGATAGTTGTTGAGACCTTAAAAGGTAAAAAATCGTAAACGAAACAAGAGCCCACATTTTATTTGTGATTGAAAATTGCGTATATTCCCACTGAGAGCTAAAAAGGTACAAAAAAAAACGTAGCCGAGACGAGAATTGACTTTTTTGGTAGGTTTAAACCGATTTCTGAGGAATGAATGAGACCTTAAGTGGTAAGAAACCTTCACGGGATGAGGACGGATATTGTTTGTGGTTTGAATTTGAGTGATTCGCTATTGAGACCTTATCAAGTTAATTATTTCAGACTAAGAAGATCCTATTGTGCGGGGATGCTTTGAAACTGAGACCTTGCAGCTGTGTTTCAAGACCGTCTGAGACCTGTAAAAGGAAACACCCCTAGACGATATAAAAAAAATTCTTTTTAACTTGAGAGTGGTTGGAACATTTTCTTTGAACTTGAGACTGGGTTTGATAGCTCTTAAGGTACATGCACGTGCCAGTCAGTTGAGGTCTCTGCCATTTTGTATGTGCTTTTCAACTTCTTTTCAAGTCACTTAATGCCTCACACTGAATTCGAAATTTTCAATTTGCACGCTTGTCAATGCAAATCCCACTCGCCAAAGCATTTCGATTTTTGATAAATTATTCGATTTGCCCGGAAAAAAAATTTTCTTCACCGGTGATTGGCTTTATAAAATGTAAAAAAAAACGAATAAAATTTAGAAAAAAATTGTTCATGTAGATTTAAAACTATATCTTTCAAAAATCAATAAAAACCATTGGAAGCCCATATGAATTTCTTTAAAGCTAATAGGATGCTTGAGACGCCCATAAAACTTGTGGAAGTCAATAATAGCCCTTCGAGGCCTATTAGAACCGTTGAAAGCCATTAAAATTCTTTGGAAGTCAATAAAAACCGTTGGAAACTAAAATGAACTCCTTGGAAGCTAATAGGATACTTGGAACGCCCATAAAAACTTGTGGAAGTCAATAATAGCCCTTCGATGCCTATTAGAACCGTTTAACGATTAATATTGGTTCTCAAAGGCTTATATTGGCTTCTACAGGTTGCCATTGACTTCCCAAGAATTCTATAGGATTTCAAAGAATTTCTCTTGGATTCCGAAAGATTTTATTGACATCCGAAGAATTTTCACAGGACTTCTAGAATACATACTTACTTTTGAGTGTGTGGCTCATTAACTAAATATTAACATTTTCTTTTATCGTGTTAAGTGGTTTTTTTTTTTAATATAAAGAAAATTTTATAAAAGAAGAAAATCAAAGTTGTTATTTGGTCAATTTTATTTAAAGAAAGAAAAAGCTAGAATTAAAATTTCCCAACCAACAGCCTTTTTCTCTTCCATTTCCTTAATGATAGGCAGGCGACAGAACACACCCATCCACCCAATTAATAAGAATAAAACAATTTTGGTTTTTTTTTAATGTTTTTAATAAGAAGCTATATTTTATTTTATTTTAATTATTCTTATTTACTTTTATTTTTATTTATAATTTTTTTCTCTCAAATTTTATTGTATGTGTATTTTGTTTTTCTTAAATAATTTTATTGTGAGTTCATTGTTTTTTTTTTCAAAAAATTTTTTAAAATATTTTTTTTTTTTGGGTACTTTTTCTTTTATTTTTAATTGCAATAAAATGTGTTTTTTTTTGTTACGTTCTTTTATTCTAATTTAACAGTTTTGTTTGTGTGTGTTATAGTTGGAGCTTAGTTTAGATTTTAGTTTTTTTTTTTTTAGTATTTATATTTAATAAGATTTTCTTTAGTTATCAGTAATAATAATAATAATAATAATAATAGTTTTCCTTCATTTTTTAATGATTTTTCAGTAATATTTTTATTTTCATTTTCCCCCAAAAATATACTGTTTACTCGCTCTTTCAAGTTTTCCTTGCTCTCAATTATTCACTCGAATTTTTGTAGCATTTTATTTTCTCCCACTTTTCCTACTCTTTTAATTTTTTTCGTTACTGGAAATTTTTCCTATTCCTTCTCTCACTTGTAAGTTCGATGCGAGTGTGATTTGGTTAATGACCGCTAACAGAGTGCGAATGGTAATAACAAAATCCATACGAGTAAGTAGGAGAGTAAGAGAGGCCTTTTTGAATACTTTCGTTTTTTTTTAACTCGTCTTATTCGTTCTACCTTTACGTGTTTGCATAGAGTGTTAAGTACTAAGTGATTTTTGAGTTAAAGACACAATAGCGAGAGAGAAAGGGAGAAATGGTGAACATATTTTCTGTTTGTTAGATGAAAAAAAACTATTACGATTCGATTGGTTTTCCTTTTCTATCGTTTCAAAAGCACTTCATCTGTGCATCTTTTTATTCGTTGCAAAATTATTTTTTCTAAGTAATTTTTTACTCACCTTTTCATTTTTATCTCTTTCTGTTTTTAGAGGTTTTTTTCATTTTAGTATTTTCTCTCTCTTTAATTTTAATTTTTTACTCTTTATTTTTTTTTTTAATAATTATTTGTGAAAAATCGTTATTTATTATTTTATAAAAAAAAACTTTTAAATTTTGTTCTACAATATTATTTTTAGTATAAGGGAGGAAGGGAAATGGAGGTTAAAACAGAAAGAGACAAATGATTGAAAACTGAATGCAAAATAGAAAATGATAAAAGAGATTGAAGAGAGCAGAAACTGGGATAGTTGGTCCGCTTCGTACACATGCAAATGAGAGTGAGAGAAAGATGGAAAAAAAAATATAAGAAATTATGAGCTGTGAGTTTCGTTTTAAGCTTAGATTACACCGTACGTCTAATAGACGATCTAAACGTCAAAATTTCCCCTTTTTTGCGCATCTGACAATGTATTATATGCGCGAGCACTCAACTACTTTGCACGTGAATGGAATTTTGCAGGTTCGTCGCAAAGAAAATTCGTGTATTTGACGATCAGTCATCAGTCTGCCATTCCTTTTTGATCGTGTGATGGTTTGTACATTTTTTATTGGTACAGTCTCTAGTAAGTCGTTGGTGTTCTTATTTTATTTATTGTATTTTGTATTATGAATGACGTTTTCACATTAATTTATTGTATTTTCTTTATTTGAATTAGTTTATTTATTATAGTAAATTTTTTTTTTATATATTTCTAAATGATTTAATTCAATATTAATTTCAACATTAATATTTTTCATATTTAAAATTTACATTATTTACCTGTTATTTAAAAATTTATACGCTAATGATTTTTCGCTAGTTTTTTTTTTTAAAAAAATTCTTCTATTTGCATATGTTCAAAATAACTCTATATGTTTTAAACAATAACTATTTAAGTTATAAATTGAATAAAATCTATCACAAAAAAAAATAAATACGATAATGCAGGCGCTCACAGAAAATATATAGGAACTGTCAAATACCAAAATAAAGTATGCGCACTTTTTTTGCCCCTTCTACATTCTAGCCATGAGAAAAATTAGTGCGTCTAAGTGTACGCGTAAACATCGTGCACGAACACGATTAGTGTAATGTACCGGCGACTTAGATTAAAGAATACCTGGATATATATGTATACGCAATTTTGTTTAAGAATTTTTACGAAGGGGATATGACTGTCAAAAATTTTTTATGTAGACATGACACCCACTGCCATCTATGTTTCATAATGGAAATTTATTTAATTGCAAAAGCATAATTTATATTTATTTTAATTCACTTATTGGAAAGAAAAATACAATTTAAATACAACGATAGGTCATTTTAATTTTTTGCACAATCTTTTGATACGAAATGGAATTCTATTTTAGGTTTATTATACATTTCGTAAATATCAATCAAATAACATATAAACCGCCTCAATTTTGTAGACTTTCGGAGAGTTTTAAAACTTTAATTCTCCATGAAAGTGGAAACTTGGGGGATAGCTTTGTCATTTCTGAAATTGTTATTTGGTCACATAAAAAAGTGAAATTTAAAGTGTAGTTTGTATCTATTTTCAAGTATTTACGAAAAAGTAAGTATTTTTATAAATAGTTATATTGTTGTTAGAATTTAATACGAATTTTTTATTTCAGAAAATGAAGGGTTTTATTAAGAATTGCTGCTCAACCGAAGAAATGAGGAAACCGGGAATTTCTTTCTTTCGGTAAGTTGACATCTTTATTTTTGCTAAGTAAAATAAAAAATATTTTATTTGTGATGTGCCTAAATGCCTTTTAGTGATTTATTTTATTAAAAAAGTAGTCAAAAAGTGAAAAGTTCGGCATTGAATAAATGTAAACAAATCCGATGTTGACAGTTCAATGTTTACCATAAAATAGTACAGTGCCGGTGTATATAAAGTGTGTGTAAGAAAGTTTAAGGTACCGAATTTTTCAGTCTATTTTTCATTGCTGTTTTCATTGTGTTAAAATAAATAAAGTATATTCTTCGGTAGGCTTATTATTTAAATAAATTTGTTTTGCTTGCTCTATTAGACCACATTATAATGCATTTACTAAATAATATTTTTTTCTTTCTTTTTTTTGAATATTAGTTATAAATTTTTAAGTGCATCAAATTGTTCATCTTGTAATTTAGTTTTAAAGAATTTGCTTTAATGTTGTATACGATTATCTTCTTATTGTGCACATAATTGTTGAAATATCTAATAAATTAATAAATAATATTTTAAAATAGAATACTGTGTTTTATTACAAATTTCCAAAACTAATTCCATCAAACAACAAAATCCGCAATATTAAAAAATCTATTCGTTTACGCATAAATGACATCGCATATGAAAATGGTTTTGAACGAACCGCTTCAATCGCATACTGAAGTTTAAAATTGGCTCCCAATGGTTTACGCCGTTTCTGTTGTATTGCATGTGTGTGCGTTCTACGAATGTATTCGTTCATTCTACGAATCATTCGTTGTATTGCATGTGCGTACGTTCTACGAATGTAAAATTCCGACAGAATTTTTGTGTAGAGGCCTATCCAGTACTTCTTTAAGCTAAGACCGGCGAACTGTTTGTAGAATTTTTAGATTTGACAATGAACCATTGGCTGGAGAAAGACGCACAGTATAATCTGAACTTTAGGAATCCTTAGAATTTCGACAATTTTCATTTTTAAATGTCAAATAATTAATTAAATTTTCAGCACAAAAAACATTGCATTAAATAAATAGTTAATGATTGTTTTTTGATCAAATAAATTTACACCCCTTAAAACGTCCATAGAGAGCAGTTCACATTACGTTTTTATTGTTTAATTTAGTGAAACCCAAAATATAATTACTTCTCTTCAAGGGGAAAACAACAGCAAGCAAACCAACCAGTAGCGAAAAAAGCATTCATATTAGAGAAAAAGGATTGATTTATGTAGATTGCGTGTTTTAATGTTGCTATTTCCCATTTGTTTATAATTTGCACGAGCAAAATTACTAGTTAACGCGCAAATATCGTGCACTTACACGATCATTGCAAGATATTGACGAACTTTTCCTAGAGTTAATCGATTTGACAGCGAACCATTGGGAAGAGAAAATCGTTTATTTGACGCACGGTGTAATCTGATTTTTGTTATCTGAAAGTAGGCAAATAACGCCCCTATCAACCAAAAAAGTCGAAGTAAATCAATTGGCGCTATTGCAGCGTCTGAAAGAACTCATCTTATGTTAGTCACTCACTCTTCTCAATAGTTTTCCCTTAAACGTATTTACAATTTTTTCCTCTTTGCTTTTTGTAATTTTCCCAATATTTTCTCATATTAATTTTTTCACATTTTCTATTATTTTCCTCGTCGCATAGTTTTTGTTATTTTTCTCTCATTTATCTTTTATTTTCAATTAATTATTAGTTAATAACTAATAATTAATTGAAAATAAATTTTTTTTTAATTTTTCTTGTATTTTCCCAAATTTGTTGTTTGTTTTCTTTGTTGATAGTCAAATATTTTTTTAAAATTTTTTATCACTGCTTCTTTATTCTTTTTATTACTAATTTTCTCAATTCCAAGCAAACGTTTTTATTTCAATCTTTTGAAGAGAATTTTTGAATTTTTCTTATATCTTATTTTATATCAATTCGCTATTATTTAGTAATTAATTATAATTAGAATTTTTCTTTAGATGAGCAATTTTGTTTTCAAAAAAGGTAAAATTACTAACAAAAACACCCCGTCAATTCCTGGTCTTCTTTTTAAATTGGTTTTATTTCTGCTTTCCAAAATTTTTCATATTTCAGTTAATTTTTCTTTACGTGCTTCTCTCACTCTTTCTCAATTTCTATTAGTAATTCTCTTTTTTCTCGATATATTTTTTTCTTTTTACTTCGTTATTAATTCAAAGTTATTACAAGAGGCCTGTTACTCCCATTTAACGCAGCCCCAATCCTATCCAATGTTTGCAGATTTTTGTTTTTTCGTATGGATTGGGGCTGCTAGTTAGCAAATTACCAAGTAGGTGGTGGTGGGGGGTGGTATATTTGCACCTG
The DNA here is from genome assembly GCA_958298945.1 of Atherix ibis. Lineage (NCBI taxonomy): Eukaryota > Metazoa > Arthropoda > Insecta > Diptera > Athericidae > Atherix > Atherix ibis. The sequence continues at coordinate 21,722,530 of OY282609.1, read as the reverse complement.
CATTTGTATTATTTTTTTTTTAAATTTAAATATTTTCATTGTTATTATTCTAAAGAATTGATTATTGTATGCGATTTTATTTATAATTTTATTATTTTCATTTTTTCTTCTTCAAATATATTTAATTAAATTAATTTTTGAGCAATTATTTAAATACGATTTTCTTTGCAAATAATAGAAAAATAAATAAGAATTTAGGCAGTTTTTAGGTGGTTTTTTTTTCAATTTCCGCTTAAAAAAATTATGAGAATTTTTAAACGTATTCGCTGTATGCTAATTAGGCTTAACGATATATATTTTTTCTATCTCTCTCTCTCTCTCTCTCTCTACATATTTCTTATCGAAATTTTGTCTTTGCATTAGTTGTGCCAATCAAAGTTGATCATTTTGGGGGTTTTTGCCTCGCCTTGGCTTATCGATTGATCAGAGACGCAACTGTTACCCACCATTTTTTTCCTAATCGATCCACTTTTCCTCTCGTATTTCTTTAAAATCAATATTTTTTCTGAGATTTTTTCTTCTTAATTTTTGTATAATTAGAAAAAAAGTCAATTTTGTTGTTGGAGGTATTTTTGTTCTTGTTCTTTTGTTTTTTTTTTTCTTTTTTTAACTAAATAGAATAATTTTGGTATTTATTATTTTTTTTGCTATTTTTTCGAAACCTTTTCTCTTTAGTCATTTTAATCACCTACCAACTCCGCCACCTTTCATTAACTTATTTTTAATTACAAAAAAAAAAAACGAACAACATTTTTTTTATGTTTGTTCTCTAATTCCCTGTAATAATTAATATTTTTTTTATTATTATTTTTGAAAATATGTTCACTTAATTTTTCTCTTCAAAAAAAAAAAAATCCAGTAAGACTCACCAGTGGGAAAAAATTAAAAAAAACGTAAGAAAAAATTCAGAACTTTTGTAAGTTTTTTAAAGAATTTTTATTATTAGTTTTTAACTAATATTTTTAGTTAATTTTTTACGTACTTTTTTATGAATTTTTTCATGATTTTTATGAATTTTTAATAAATTTTGTTGATTAACTTTTTTTTGTTAATTTTTATGAATTTTTTTTGTGTGTGTGAATAATTATGAACAAGTTTTCCTATTCATTTCCTTTTTTTTCTACTATTTTCTCTTTATTAAAACCAAGATACTCTCCCCACTACTTAACTAGTTTTTTTTTAGAAAAAGAGTGTAAATTGAATTTTTATTATTATTATTATTATTATTATTATTTGTAAATTCTTTTTTCCAAAATCTAAACTCTGCGCTTTTGTAATTGTTTTTTTTTTGTTGTTGAAAATTATAATTTCGTTCTTAAATTCTTTTTCTTTTTCTTATTTATTATTTATTATTTAATTAATTAGTAGTTATGAATTATTTAAATATTCTTTTATACAAATTTCTTATTTACTATTTCATCTTTTTTTTCTTCTTCTTCTTTTTCTTTTTACTACTCTCACACTAATTTTTGTTACTATTTCGCTTACATTTTTATGTATTTTTATTTAAAACTAAATTCATTTGATTTTTATTATTTATTATATATTATATTGTAATTATTTATTAGTATTTATTGATTTTGTTTGTAATTACTTGTTTTTTTTTTTTTATACTTCATTAAATATAATTTTTTTTTTTTTTAATATCTTATATTCAAAATATGATTGTGCTCACACCTGTGTTTCTCAATTATTATAATTATTATTATTATTATTATTATTATTATTTTTAAAATAATTTTTTTCCTTATCATAATTTTTTTAATATAATTAATTTCTTTAAATTACTAATTATTATTATTATTATTATTATTATAATTTAATTGCTAAATCATTTTTTCTTTCTTTCTATTATATGCTCATTTTTTTTAAGTTTAATAAATACAATTTTTATTATTTTTTTGGTTTGTTCTACTTTTTCTTCTAATTATTATTATTATTATTATTATTATTATTATTATTATTAATATTATTAATATTATTTATATGGAAAAACTACTTTTATGTGATAAAAAATAGAATATATTCTATTTTATTAATTATTACTTATTGCCGGGTGATAATTAGAATTATTTTGTTTTGTTTCTTCTTCATTTTAAGACTAAATATAATTTTGCATAATTTTTTTGTTTGTTTTTGATTAAAAAAAAAATTTAAAAATTATATTGTAGAACCATAAAAAAAATTAAATAAAAATTATTTTAAAAAATCAATTGACAAATTTCTTATAATCACTTTAAAACAAATTTTTCTGAGATGTTTACTTCCATTATTAATTTTAGGTGATTTTTAACTAACAAAGATTGCACTTCCATTATTAATTTTAGGTTTTAATTATTAACTAACAAAGATTGCACACAATCAAAACAAACCCCACCCACACCAGAATTCTTTTTTTTACACTATACAAAATTGGCGAAAAAGAACTTCGAACAAATGCGTTGGAAAATGCAAAAAAAATTCCTCTTAGAACCGTTCCCATTCGCCAAAAAAGCGCTTCGAAACGCATGAGAACGGATTCGTTATGGAACATGAGAACAGTCCAAGTCTGGGGATAGTTTGATAGAACGCTTGGCGGCTAGACTAGGCTAATAGCACAAGTTTCAATTCCTATTATTTCATCACGAATGGCGAATGGCGAGCGAATATTTATTTTCTCTTTTCTTTCTATAAATTTTCTCATCTATTGTTCTTCTTTATTAATTTTACTCTCGTTTTTTGCTTCCTGCAGTTTTTCTTATTTAAAAATACAAACTGTACGTACAAAAATAAAAAATAATAAAAAACTACTTTGTTGTTCTTTGTTCTCTTTTTATCTTACACTCCTTATTATTTTCTTTGTTATCTCTACATTCCCTCTCTTTTTATGCTACCATCTAAGTTAAATTCCTGTTTTTCATTTGTTTTTTATTCAAATTGAAAAAAAATTCCATTTTTATTATTTTTTGTAGTTCATTTTTCTTCTAAGTCTCTGAATTCCTGTTTTTGTTATTGTAATTTTTGGTTATTTTTTTATAAATTTTATTACCACTGCTTTCTAAAATTTATGATTTTTTTTCGTATTCTTTTCTTTTTAATTTAGTTACTACAAGGTGTATAAGCTGAGTTTGACATCTGTCAACATTAATCAGTGCACATTGTCAGCAATTTCGTACAACAACATACAATTTTTCCTTTGGTAATCATGTCTAGTTTTGTGCCAGGAAAAGAGCATATGCGGAAGCTCTCTGCTTTTCTGCTTCAATTTGAAGAAATCGGCTGCCGAATCGCATCGAATGCTTATGGAGGCCTATGGTGATAGTGCTTTATCGGAAACAATGTGCCGAGGTTGGTTTCCTCGGTTCCAAGACGGCAATTTTGACTTGTGGGACAAGGAGCGTGAAAATCGGCCTAAGAAGGTTGAGGACCATCAATTGTAGGCTCTTTTGGATGAAGACTATACCCAATCGCAAAAAATGCTCGCGGAGCAATTGGATGTTGCTGTCTGTGTGCCATGGGGAATATTGAAAAGATCGGTAAATTAGTGCCGCATGAATTGAACGATAAACAGATGGAGCGACGCCAAAACACATGCGAAATCTTGCTCGCCAGACAAAAAAGAAAGTCGGTCGTTCCTGCATCGGATTGTGACAGGCGATGAAAAGTGGATATATTTCGAGAATCCTAAATGCAAGAAATCGTGGGTTGATCCCGGCCAACCATCAACATCTTCCCCAAGATCAAATCGCTTCGGACGGAAGACGATGCTGTGCGTTTGGTGGGATCAGCAGGGTATCGTCTACTATGAGATGTAGAAACCTGATGAAACTGTTAATGCCCACCACAACTGATCAAATTGCACCGTGCTCTGCGTGAAAAAAGGACGGATAATCAACAAAGATATGGCAAGCTGATTTTCCTCTACGACAACGCACTATCGCACACGTCAAAAAAGGTTCGAAACTACTTGGAGACACTCAACTGGGTGGTGCTACCCCACCACGCTTATTCATCAGACCTGGCCCCTTTCGACTACCACCTGTTTTCGTCGATGGGCCACGCGCTCGCTGAGCAGCACTTCGGTTTCTTACGAAGACGTCCGAAAATGGCTTGAGTGAGGAGTGGTTTGCCTCGAAAGAGAAGGAATTTTTTTTTGGCGTGGTATCTACAAATTGCCCGAGAGATAGGAAAAATATGTAGCTAGTACTCGCTCTACTACCCCCTCGTAAAGGCGAGTACTTTGAATAAATTTGTTTTTGCTTTCTATGAACAAAAACATGTGTTTTTTTGACTAAAAAACAGCGGATTTAAGCTTATACACCTGGTATATGGTATATATAATAATTTTTTTACAAATAATGAGATATTTTTTTTCTCTTCCTTTTTGTTCTATGTGCATAAGAGCAGTTTATTTGTTATTATATTAGAATTAGTAGTAGTAGTAGTAGTAGTTAGTAGTTAGTAGTTAGTAGTTAGTAGTAGTAGCGTGTAGTATTTTCTAGGTAGGAGGAGTTACTATTATTATTATTATTAATTAATGTTACCATATTGAAACTATTATTATTCTACTCATAATTAATTTAAATTTACATAATATTGATGATATTTAAAATTTTTGTTTCTTATGGTTTTTTTTTCTTTCTAAAGAATTTCTATTATTATGCAATGTTTTTTTTTTGATTTTTATTTTAATTTTAACTATTAAAAATTTTTTTTTTTTTGGTCTTCGTACAAATGTAAGAAAAAACTTGTTTGTTATTATTTTCAATTTTTTAATAATAATTTTTATGGTTTTTTTTTTGTATTATATTTTTTTGCTTTTTTTTGTTGTTGTAATGAGTTTAATTTCTTTTTTCTTTTCTCTCTTCCTAACATATTTACGTTTGTAATTTAAAAAATAAATTTTTTTATTATTATTGTTATTCCTAATTTATCTTACGAGTATGTATTACAATTATTAGCACTAATATTAATAAAATATATAGTGTGGAATTTTTAAATTATGTTTTTTTTTGGTTCCGTATTGAGTGTAAAAATAAAAACAAATTAATATTCTTTATTATTTTATTAGCGACATGATTTTTTAGTAAATGGTAACATTTTTTTACCCTGCTTGCACGCTTACAGAAATTTGTGAAGCAAGAACTTTATTAATTTTGTTACAAATTTAATCCAAATTGAACTTATTTGCAAAGGGGGGGAAAAAACCAATAAATTATTATTAATTGATCTGAAAAATTAAAAAATTGCTTATTTAAAAAAATAGTTGTTTTTTTTTAGGTTAGGTTTGGTTTTCTTCCTTTTTATTTTTTACCGATGTTATTTAAATATTGACAAATTATGATTATTATTATTAAATTCTACATTATTATAATTAGAAGAGTTTTGTTAATTTTCTTTTAAATATTTTTTTCATTCTTACTCATTCTTTTAATAAAAACTTTCATATAATTTCTATATAATAATTTTTATACTAATAATAATAATAATAGCAATTATAAAAATTTTAATATGCATCTCTATATAATAGGTGAATGTATGCAATTTTTTTTTTAATTATTTTTATTTAATAATTAATATTTGTTATTTTTGCTCTTTTCCAAATAGAAATTGAATTTATTCTCTTTTAAATTGTGTAGGTGTGTGTATGTGTGTGTGTATGTTGCGTAATTTTTTTTTTTTTAATAATTTTTTATTTATTTTTAAACATGAAAATAAATTATTTATTTATTTTTCATATTATTTAGATTTTATATATATTTCATTTAATTTGGTTTCTCATTTTAAATTTAATTTATTTTTATTTAAATCGTTGCAATCGACACATTATATGATATGGTTTAGCTTATATAATTTTTCTCTCTTTCCCTCCAACATAATATATTTCGTGAATTTTCTTTTTTTTTCCTCCTCATTCATCAGTCACATTTCTATTATTCTCAGTCAAACTTCTCTTTGCTCACTTTTGGTCTTACTTTACTTACTCTGCCATGATGTTTGCCTCATCGTTCGTTTGCTCTTATTTTCAAATTTTTTGAGCTTTTTTTTCTCTTTCTCATTTCTCTATTTTTGTTATTTGTTTTTTAATTATTTAGAATTTAGAGTGTATCTATTATTGTATTGTTTTCCTTCTTGTTCTATGTTTTTTCTCCCCTTCATCCATGAATTTCGTTTTTTTTTCTTTTTTAAATTAATTTTTGTTTCTAATTAAATTTACTAATTTTTTTTTAAATATCTTTTTTGTTTAATTCAATCATTTTTTTTTAAATTTAATATTCTCTTCTATTTTTGTTCACTCTTATTTTATAAAATAAAATTATGTTCCCGATTTTTATATTAATTTACAAACGAATTTTTTTTTCTCATTTAATTTTCTTCAATTAATTATGTATCAACTCAGTGTAAATTTTTATTAGACTTTTGGTGGAAAAGGAAAAAGAATCAAAAAAAAAAATAATCAGAAAAATTATTCTAATTTCTATTGGCCAAAAAAAACCAGTTTTGGTCCTAATTTTTTTTAGAGAAATTTTAATGGAAAATTTTAAGAAAAAAAAATTTTTTTCTCTAAATATGAAATTTTTTTGTTTTTAGAAAAGTCTTTTTCTTTTTTTGTGCTTAAAAAATTACTTTTTAGACAATTTTTTTTGTTTCTTTTGGAGAAGGAAAACATTTTTTTTTACTTTTTAGGCTATAGAGAAAAAATGGTAGAGCTCTACCGAGAAAAATTTCTAGAATATGCGTTAACATTGCGTGCGTTAAATATATTTAAAAATTCCATTTAAATTAAATATTTTCTATTTTTTTCTTGTAACTCCAAAATTATTAAATTTTTAATATTTATAAATTTTTTATCTTTAGAAGGATTACCACCTTTTCTTGGACCTAAATGAATAGATCTACGTAGAGTGTTTGTAGAGTAATTTCCGGTAGATCTCTACCAAATGGTCTGCCAAACCTATTGACTACTGTGATTACTCTCGAGTAGAGAGTATTTCGTTTGCCATTGTTCAAAATAAAAATGAGTGTTCGATAAAAAATCAATTCGAGTATTTTTGTGCCAAAAACAGAAAACTCCGACTGTTTTTGTGCCGAAATAGGTATTGTGTTAAAGTTTGCAGTTGTAAGTAGTCTAAGTACTGCCATACATATTAGAATTGTTGTTTGACAGTTGACATTGAAATATAGTAAATATTCGGTAAGTAAATACGTTATTTGTAATTTTATAAAAAAAAAAGATTAATAATTAATAATTAATTTTATTGCAATTGTATTGAATTGTTTAATTTGGATGAAATTTGACAGTTTTTGACATAATTTTCAGTTGCCGTAGGAATTGTGTTCCTACCTATTTGATGAGCATAGAGCGTAGTAACGACGTAGAGAAGTAGAGCGCTCTACAGAGAGGAGTTTACATTACAGAAAAATCTCGCCTAAAAACTCTCGCGTAGAGTCACTGTAGAGCTCTACACTCTCGCTCTACAAATTGTTTTTCCACTTTTCTAGCGTGATTTTTTTCTAACTCTACCACTTTTTCTCTAAAGTGTAAACAGATCTTTAGACTTTTAAGATTAACAAATCTTCTCTTAGGCTTTTCAAAAAAGGCTTTTTTAGGTTAATTTATTTGTCAAAATGGAGACATTTTTGCAATTATTTTCATTAAATTCAATTTGGAAATTTTTTTTTTTTAAATCTCATATTTTCTTTTGTTTTGTAATTATTTTAATATTATTTGAATTGTAAATTTTTTAAGGTAAATTTGAAATTTCTTTGATATTAGAACAAACAATATTTTTCCTTTAAATTTATTGAAAGAGAAAAAAAGACTCATTGCCGTCATTGTAGCGAGAAGAGTTAATATACGAGGTCTGTTTAAAAAGTATCGCGAATTTAGAATTTCCGTGGGTTCCGTATATTCGATTTTCGATTTTTTTTTGTGGCGTTATATTCGTACTTATGATCTCTCACTTATGCCGACAAGTTCAGCCATTTTGAATATTCAGTTAATTTTTGACAATCTGCTTTGAAAGCACGTGTTTTAGCTCAATTTCGACCAAAAACAGGATCGCATTAACATTGTTAAGGAACTGTTGGAATCTAACCGCGACGACCCAAATTTGCTCCAGAGGTGGAAACCAAAGCTCAATCATCCCAATGGAAGCTGCCGCACGGGCTAAGACCGGAAAAAAGCGCGCCAAGTTCGGTCGAATGTAAAGGTTCTGCTTACAGCAGGATCGTGGTACATCAAGAATTCTTGCCACAGGTTAGAACGGTCAATAAGGAATATTACCTGCAAGTTATGCGCAAGTTGCGCAAAGCAAAACGCCAGAAACGACCGGATTTGTGGAAGAACAAAAATTGGCTTTTGCCATTTTTGGCCAAAAACAACACACTAAAACAGCCATCATATTCAACAGATCTGGCCCCCTGCGACTTTTTCTTGTTCACGAAACTGAAGAGCCCCATAAAAGGACGATGCTACCCTACGATTGAGGAGATAAAGACGGCATTAAAGGAGAAGCTGAACAAGATCACAAAAAATGATTTTTTCAAGTGTTTCGAGGATTGGAAAAAAAATGTTGGCACAAAAGTGTATAATATCTAGTGGGGGGATTAATTTGAAGGGGACAAAATAGATATTCATGAATAAAAAAAAATAATTTTTGAAAAAAAAACCACAAAATTCGCGATACTTTTTGAACAGACCTCGTAGACTTGGAAGAGGAAAAAATTGCTACGAAAATTAAGAGAAAATCGCTAGGAAACTGACCTACACCAAAAAATCGTAAATTGTAACAAAAAATATAAAACCGGAATGAATGTTAATATCGATGCACGCGTGCTTACTCTTTTGCTATTTGACTCTAATCTCTCTTTTTGCCTTTCTCATTATCACATCTAACAGCTGTTTTTTTGTTTTTTAATATTTTTATTTCCATTCTCACATTCTCTCATTCTTACACTAAGAAAATATATATACACAGTTTAAGATACAAAACAATATTAAAAATTAATTCTAGTTCGAAGAAAGGAGCGCACATTTTTATCGCCATAATATCGTCGTCGTCTTCGACGAAGAGATTTTACTCTTCTTCGTTTCGTTTTTTACTCTCTCTTTTTTTTCGTTATAAATCCTCAGTTGTGATAATCTCTTTTTTGTTTTTCTTAATTTTTGTTCAGATGCTTTTTTTCTTCGTCTTCTTAACTCTCAGCAGTTTATAGTTAATATATAAATTTTCAGTAGTAATATTTTTTTTTGTGTGCTTTCTCTATACAAATTTTAAGTAGTAAGATTAATAGTATATATTTATTTATTTCTTTCTTTGTATATAATTATAATAATTTAATTAGTTTTAATAATATTAATTTTTTTATTATTATTATTATTATTATAATTTTTTTTTAATTTCTTAGTAGTCATTATTCACATAAAATCAGCAATACCACAAAATAGCGGTTGTTTATTATGAAAAAGGCACAAGGGAAATTGGGATAGTTTTTAGAATAATTTCTTTTATTTTTCTCTTATTTTTCATTTATTTTATTTTTTTTCTCCTTTTTTATTTCTAAAATAAAAATTATAATTATATTGTTTTTTCTTTCTTCTACTTCTTTTATTTTATTTATTTAGAATAGATTCTCCTCAGTAAAAATGTATTTTTTATTAAATAATTTTCCTTTTGTTTACTATTGAATGAATGAATGCGCGCGCGCTCCTCTTTTATCTGTTCCGTTTTTTTTCTTTTGTCAATAGAAAATAGTTAAAATTTGTGTGAACAATGTGCCTGAATGCATTATTTTCTCTCTATATCTTTTTGTCCTTCTTGTTCTTTTGGTTTCGGCTATGGTGGAATAGAAAGCCTACCCATAAGTGTAAATGAGATAGGACTGATTATGGGTTCGTACTTATCGCAAGGCATCATGTATCATCGTACGTCAGAAAATGGAACGATCGGTAATGAAAATAAAAGTGAAAGGAGAACAAAAAATCGATTGTTATGTTAAATCACAAGACAGCCGCGCGCGCGCACATTCATTGTTTTTTTTTTAAAAATAATGTATTAATGCTGCTTTTAAAGTTTTCTTAAGAAATTATTTCTAAGTAAGAGCTTTAATTTTTATATAAATTTTATATATGCGCTATAATTTTTGTTTGTCTATCTTAATTATGTCGTGTACTTTTTTTTTTATTGCTTTCTATTTTAATGATTCTTTTTTATTTCTAACCATTGCATTTTTATTGATTTCCTAACAAATTTCTACGATGATTTCTATTATTTTCAAAGCTTTTTATAATTTCTATTCTTTTTATTTGTCAATTTTTCTTTTATTTTTTTTTTTACAAGTAAAAATATTAATTTACAATTAGTTTAATCAGAGAAATTTTTTTTAAGGAAGATAAACTAGCACTCGAAGGATTGTCTATAATGCAAAAATTACATTGATTAAAAATTTATTATTCATAAATATATAAGAGTTAATATTTTGTTTTTTCTTTTTTTTTTTTTAAATATTTTTCTAATTATATTCATTTTTTACATATATTATTTATTATTTGATTTTATTGAATTCTAATTTTTTAAAAAGAAAAAAAAAACAAAAAAAATATCTTCTTATTAAGAAAAAGGTAGTGGTGGTGGGGGGTGGGGGGTAGAGGGTGTGTTATTACCTTTTTTTTTATTAATTATAATATATGAATTATTATTATTATTATTATTATTATGATTTTCTTTTTATAATAATAAAATCGGTATTTTCTTTTTAAGTTTATATTTAATTAATAGAAAATATTTTTTATATATACAATATATATATGTACAGGAAAATAGAATAGAATAAAATTTGTACAGAAGAAAAATTCTACAATAAATTACGAATTAAAAAAAAAAACACGAAAAAAAAGTTTAAATTTTTTTAAAAAAAAATTTCTATTGTAAAATAATTAATAATAAATATTTGACAGAAAAGAAATAGTAAATATTTTATTAATTAATTAAGTAATTATAAGTAATTAGTGTAATATTGTCTCTAATTTGTTTCAAAGCACATAATTTTTTTTAGTCGTTTTTTTTTTTAATTTTTAAAAACATTTTTCTAATTTTTTTTTTGCTACTTTATTTTTTTGTAATAATTTAATTTAATTGTAAAAAAATCAAAAATTTACCGGAAACATATTAACAAACATTTTTGATTTTAAGGCAAAATTATCGGAAATTTTTTTGGAAACCAAAAACCTTAGGAAATTATGATGAAATAAAAAAAGATTTCTTTTTAGAAAAATTGAAAAAAATTAACTCAAAAATTAAAAATTAGCAAAAAGTTTGAAAAAAATTTTTAGAAATTTATTATTGGAAAATTGCAAAGAAAAATTTTTTGCCAAAATTTAATAGAAAAATTTAACCAAAAAATTCAAAACAAAAAAATTTGCCGATGATTTTAAGAATAAATTACCAAAAAATTCGAAGATAATTTTAAAAATAAAAATTAACAACAAATTTGACAGAAAAACTTTTTGCAAAAATTTATTAGAAAAATTCAACGGAAAATTTAAAAAAAAAAAAACATTAGCAAAAAATTCGTAGACAATTTTAAGAATAAAAATTAACAAAAAATTTCACAGAAAAACTTTTTGTAAAAATTTATTAGAAAAATTTAATTAAAAAAATTCAAGACTAAAATTAAAAAAAAAAAATTAGCAAAAAATTTGCAGACAATTTTAAAAATAAAAATTAACAAAAAATTTGACAGAAAAACTTCTCCTGTCAAATTTAACGGAAGGAATTAAAGGAAAAATTAAAAAAAAAAATTAGCAAAAAATTCGCAGACAATTTTAAGAATAAAAATTAACAAAAAATTTAGACAAAATTATTGGAAAAATTTTGACAGAAAAACTTTTTGCAAAAATTTAATAGAAAAATTCAAAGTAAAAAAAAAAAAATACCAAAAAATTTTAAGAATAAAAATTAACAACAAATTTGACAGAAAAATTTCTTCCGTCAAATTCAACGGAAAAAATTAAAAGTAGTAAATTTAAAGAAAAAAAAATAATAATAGAACAATTTAAGGAAAATGTCAACAGGAAGATTTTTTTTTAGGAGAAATTGTCAACTAGAAGATATATAGAAAAATAACCATTTCGAAATTGTGTTAAATAGAATATCGCAGCAGTTAATTACATATTTACACTTTTTTTTTCTCCTATAATTAATTCTACTAATTTCCAAAAAAAATTATTATTACTATTAATATAATTATTATTTTCTTATCTTCTCTTTTTATCTTATACAAATAATTTATTATATTCTTTCCTATTTATATTTATGTTATTATTATTATTATTTTTTACGATCCTGTTTATTATTATGGGTTTTTCCCCCTCTCTCTTTCTCTGTCTCTCCAAATACTTATTCATATATAAATATAATTTTATTTGTAATAAATAATAAATAATAATAATAATAATAATAATAATAATAATAATAGGTATATATATTTGTGTGTGTGTGTGTGTGTGTTATATGGGATAAGTCTGTTTTTACACATTATTTATTAATATAATTAAATATGAATGAGAATTTATTTTAAAATTATTTGCTTCCCTCTTTCTCAATTGATTAACTCTTTATTATTTTTCTTACGCTTTCACTGCACCCTCTTCCATTATTATTTAACTTATTAATAAATTCAATTTTTTCTTTCTCTCTTTTTTTTAATAAGTTTTTAGGTTTTTTTTTCTTTAATTTTTTTTATTTATTGTCAAAATGATTCGTGTACACAGAGTTTATCATCTTCGTCGTTGTCATCGTCCCTTTCCTTCTTATCATAACCATTATTATATTTTCTTTTTTCTCTTCTTTATTTTTTTTTCTACAGATTAAAATTTTATTAAATACATATACACATAAACATATTTATAAAAATGTGCTTTATATTCATGTTTTTTTTTTTTTAATAATGATTTAAATGTGTAGCCACACACACACAAAACCACAGGCATCGTTCACCTTCGTTTTTATTATTATAACCGTCACATATCATCGTATCATCATCATCTTAATCATCATCATGCATGCATATATACACTACACACTCGCTTATATTATTTACAAAAAAACCCAGAAAAACGATTGAGGATTAAAAAATTCCGCGCCAATTGAAAATTAATTACAAGAGAAAGAAAAACTCTTACGCTCTTTACATATTTTTCTCTTTTTCTTAACCATTATTTATTTACATTCAACTTTTAATCATCATCTTATCTTCTCTTCTTTTCTCGTTTTTACTCATTTTGCAATTTACTTTTAATTGAGTTTTATTTCGTTTTGTCTTCTACAGTTTTTCGTCTTGATATTATTTTTTTACGTACGATTATTTTCTTTTCTTTTGTTATTCTCTTTTGAGTTTAATAGGCGTACATAAAATTAATTTTAAAATAGCAAAAAAAAATTAGTTAAAAATTTAAGAGAAAAAATATATTTTGAGTGAACGGAAACAATTTTTTTGTTGAACAGAATAAAAGTAAAAATACCCTCTTTTGTTGCGTGTGAGTGGGAGGGAGATGGTGTTTTTATTTTTGTATTAAAAAATTAATATTGTTTTTTTTCTTTCTATTTTATTTTTTTAAAAGAAAAAAGAAGATAGAAAATTCAAAGGAGAAAAGTAATAGAAATAAGAATTTAAGAAATCATAAAGCAGTGGAGAGCGGTAAGGATGAGAGATTAGAAAATCGAAGAGGATGGAAAGAAAAACATGGACGAAAAGGAACAGAGTCCATAATTTCAGTAGATGTCCTCTTTGAACAGTTAAAGGACATTTTTATATTATGCAAGAGGAGAAGAGATGAAGAAAATAAGCGAAAGAAGTATTATACTATCTTATTTTAATAAGCCCACTACTTCCACCCTCCCCCCTTCGCCAAAAAGTTAAATTTAAAAATGAGCTTTTTTTAACTATTTTCAAACTTTTAACATTAATTTTTTGTTGTTATTTTGAGTCAAAAATAATTTCTTTTTTATGTGAAAATGTTTTTTTTTAAATAAATTTTCTCTATTTCCATCTCTTTCATCCTTTTTTTCTCTCTCTTTCCCTCTTGTAAAGTAAAAAAATAGATGTCCAAGCATAGCAGATAAAAAAATTTTTTTTAAAAAAATTTTCATTTGTTTTTTTGTTAATTATTCTTCGTGTTTTTTTTGTGATCGCAAATATTTGTATTGAATTTTACTAATAGCGTTTAATATACATTTAAAATAATAGGATAAGGGTTGGCAGAGGCAAGTTTTTTTTGGTTCATTGCAATTTAAAGGGATTTTTTTGGCTTGAATTAAATTCATTTAACATATAAGGGCGAATTGTCTTTCCTTATACTCCATAAACTAAGAGTTACACGTTAACAACAATGGAAAGACGTTTGACAGGTGACATTAAGTTTTTATTCTAGTCGGCCATTCTCGAAAAAAGACCGGCTATCAGCATTAAAAATTCTCATCACACCTTTTTGAACAATTTCCGGAAGGTTGGGTTCAAAATGAAACTCAATGTTTGGATGCCTCATTAATTGAGACTAAAAACCAAGATGGACTGCTGAAGCGCAATGAAATCGAGCCATTTCTGAAGCGCAATGAAATCGAGCCATTTCTGCAGGGCAATCAAATCGAGCCATTTCTGAAGCGAATTAAAACTGACGATGAAAAATTAGAATATCGTTCACAAATAATTTCAACGACAGGATTAACGGTCAATAAGGTTATGATGTGTGGTATGGCGTCCACCCCCGTGGCTGGATGTAATTATAGACTAGCTTATCATTCCAATGATGGCAAATAGCTAAAAAGTGGCAAAATTAAATATCCGACATGTGGATATTCCGTACCATAGTTGCAGTACTCAGCATAAAAATGGTATTAAATAACCGGATTAATACAAGAGGAAGAATAAGCAGAGAAATATAAATAAATTTGAGTAAATGGTAGTATACGAAAAATTTATAACTTTTGGCGTGATGTGATGCAAGCCTGCAGATGCAAGCCTGAGATTTTGGTAGGCGTTCCTAAGGGAATTCAAAAGGAAGACCGCTCCAAATTCAGAATATTATCTGAATAATCTGAATTTGGAGCGATCTTCGTTAAGGGAACTCGAAAGGATTTCAGTAAACTGTTTTAAAAGCGAACTAGGGGTCTGGGGGCCTGTATGCGACTCAATCTTGGTGGAAGGTCTATCATAATGTCGATGAAGAAGGCGTATGCTAAAAGCTGGGCAGATTTAATGAGGATGGTACCAGCCCCTTATACTTATCCCTCCTGAGACCCGAATCTCATTTGCCAGCTGTCCCATATTTGGAAAAAAGCCTTACAGTAATTTAGGGGTGTGAATCCTGAAATTCTGTTGGACGTTCCCAAGGAAACTCGAAAGGAAGATCGCTTCAAATTCAGAGTAATTTGTTTTACAAGCGAACTCGCTGTCTTGGGCTGACCACCAAGAATGTGTCCCGACTATTGGCGTAGGCTTCGAGGTGGCTGTAGATTTGAAATGTGATACAGCTAGCTGGGGCTCAGTCTGAGGTGAAGACGTTGGAAAGTTTCGCACGCTTTCCAATAAGTACCATCGTTTTTTCTATTTTAATCCATACATATGCTTAGTTTAACGGTGAGGGTGGGTGGATTGAAAAAAAGAAAAAAAAAATGCCCATCTCTATGACCATACGGAAGTGGTTATGGGGGGGAGAGTATGGCCAATAGGGTTAGGTACCTCTTAGGATAAAAGCAGGTAGAGCTTATGTGGAGAATGTGTGGTATGGCGGAACTGCTGATGAGTCGATAATGTACAGTGAGCAACTCGAGAGATTACGCTAAGCCAGAATTGAGTAATAGCAAGAGAGAGTGCCGTTTTTACTACGATAACGCTCGCCCGCACACATCTTTGATAACTCATCAAATATAGTACCCTGAACCTACCACTTGTTTCGATCTCTGCAGAATTATTTGAATGAAACCAAGCTGGGGCTTCAAGAGAGAGACCTGTGAAAACCACTTGATTTAATTTTTCAACCAGAAACCAGAGAAGTTCACGGGGCTCTGATCGAATAGTAGCGAAACATTGTTGATAATAATGGAGAATATTTGCTTTCAATAAATTGATTTTAACACATTGATTTAAGCGTTTCTATTTTACACAAAAACGCCACGAACTTTTTCGACTAACCAATATTTTTTTCTGCTTTTTTGATTTTTTGTCTTTTTTTAAAAATATTTGCCGTTTCTTATTGAATTTTTGTCATTTTCTTCCAAAATACAATTTAAAAAATTACCTACTGTCCTCAACTATTAATTACCCAATTTATAAATAATAAAACTTTCAATTTTTTTCTCAAAAAAGTCCTTTTTCTACATTTAATCGAACTCAAGTCAACTCGTTTGCGTATTTTCTCAAACAATTTAACATTAATTAATGTACGCTGAGTAAAAACTGACAATTTATGAGCAATTAAAGACACAAATACTCTCTCATATTATCACTTTTCTCTTTCGATTTTCCTTGAATAATTACAAATAATTAACAATAAGAAGAAAAAATCAATAACAAAAGAACAACTCTCAAAACAAGAAAAAGAAGAAACGAACGAAAAGTTAGAAAAACAAAGAAGAAAAAGGGAAAAAGAATCAGTTCAAAAGAGGAGAAATAAATCGAAAAGCAAAGAGCATAAGTACTACCACCTCCCTCCCATAGAAAATAGACAGTTAAAGAGAAAAAAAGGCCTAAACTTCAATATTCACGAAATGTTAATCTTTGATTCGTTCTCTTATTTTTAACTGCTTGCCGTAATCGAGAGTATTCGTACTCGTATTATTCTCTTCTCTGTCCATATTTTCCTGTTGCTTTTACTCAGTTACTATTAAAATTATTATTATTATTTTTTGTTGTGTTGTAAATTTTCATTTCATCTTAAAAAACTTTTTCTTTTTATTTTTGGTTTTATTCAATTTTTTTTTGACTATTTTGGGTTTTTCTTTAATTTTTTTTTGGAATCATTCGAATAATTTCTCTTTGGTCTATTTCGTCCTCTCCCATTTTGGAATATCAATTTTTGTTTTTTTATTAATTTTTCATTGCTTTGAGGGTAATTTGAATTGTTTGAGTTTATTTTTATTAAATTTCTCTCATTATTATTATTAATTTTTTTTTTTTGCTTGTTACTGTTTTTAAATTTTAATTTTTTTTGCAAATATTTTCTTATTTTTTTGACCCTCTTTTCGCATGTCAAATCTTTTTATTAACCCTTTTTTTTTAATTAATTTTAATTTATTTAACTTTGAATTGATTTTAATTTCATTCTTTAATCTATTTTTTTTTCTTCGACTTATTCTTCTACTTTTTTTTCTACTGTCCTTAATTTTTTTTTCCATTAATTTTTTTTTAAACAGTAAAAAAATTACATTTTTGATAATTTTTATAATTGCTCGGCTCTTAGCAGAAACTGTACATAAAATATAATATATTCATGTCAAGAAATGTGTTTACATGTTCACAATAAGCCTCTTATTTTTTCTCTTACCTCGTTTCTGGTGTTGTGTTTTTGGTTGCTGATCTTTTTTTGCAGATGAAAATTTCCTGTTTCTTTCTGTTTCGGTCTTTTAAATCTTTACTCCTTATTTTTTTTAAATTCTTATAATAATTCTAGGCCGCCTCTTTAATCTACTACTTTCCTGCTCACTATTGTACCGTTCATAATTTTGTCACGTTTCCTCCTTTTCTATTGTCATCTGTCTCTCCCTCTCTCTCTCTCTGTCATTTCATTTCTTCTTGTCGCACCAAAAAACCATTCATTATTTATTATTTATTAATCACGATAAATTTTTATTTCACTAATTTTTATTAATTAACATTTTATTTTTAGATTTTCATTAATTAACTTGTTGAATATTTATTTAAAAAAATTTTTTTTTATTTTTATAATGTTTTCTTGTAATTCTATTTATGATTTTTTTTTTATTTTAATCTTCTTTTAGTTTTGTTTATGTAAATTTTTTTTTTTAATAAATATTTGGTTTATAGCCCAAATTTTTTCGTTGTAAAAATAAATGAATTTCACGGAAATTTGGTCTATTCGATTCGTTACGTTGCCAACATTCACACATTAAATCGTAAATTTCTCGTGGACAATTCAATGGCATTGGTAAGAGCGTCTGTTTTTTAAAAAGACAGAAAATCAATATTAACAAGAAAAATAAGAATTTAATTTTTTTATTTTTTTTTTAAATTAAAATTATTAAAAAACAAAAATTCCACAAACACTTTGTCTGAATATAAATTTTCTACTAATATCAAAATTTTCCCAAAAATAATTTATTACAATACTATTAAATGTTTTTTTTTTACTAACTATTAAAAATAAATAATAAAAGTAAAAATTCTATATTTTCTTCTATTAAAAACATAGAATACGATTAATTGAAGATTAATTGTGACAGATGATATTATTTATCGTAAAAATGGCCGTTGTAAATACCGGGTGATTAGTAAGTTTAACTTTCATAGGTTGATTATTGAGATTGTATTCTGTTCTATTAGTTTTTCTGAAGGTAATTAATTTTTTTTTAGGTAATTTTACCTGTTTAGATTTACAAAAATAAATATGGAAATATTTTTTTAAAAGCCCAAATTTTAAGTAATAAACAGAACGAGGTCATTTTAATTTTAACCTTTTTAAATTTATTGATTTTTGTTATATTTAAAAAAAAAAAATTAGAAATGCAAAATTTTTAATCGGAAAAATTCTACATTTTTGTTTATGGGTTTAAGTCTTTTTTATTTCTTCTAAATCCAATAAACCCCCCTTCATTAAACCCCTTCCCCCCTACTCTCTTACTTATCTTTCACTTATGATAAGATACTAATATTTTGAAGGGAAAATTCCTGTTAATTTAAATTTTGTTAATAAAAATTCATCTTTATTTAGGTCTAAAGAACGAAATTATTTTTGGGTTGGCAACTAAGTGATTGCGAATTTTGTCAATAGATGGTATTAGCTTATTCTTTTGTTATGTCAACGTGTTCAAAGCACCTAACCTATATTATTTTCTTGTTGTTTGGACTTCCGCCTTTAATTTGGTAAAAAAATTTATATCGTTAGCTATTTAGTTTTTGTTTTCATCGAAATTTAAAAATGGAAGGACACGACGTGCATTTAAGACAAATTTTATTGTATTAATTCCGAAAAGGTAAGAACGCATCGCAGGTTCACAACAAGAAGTTATGTGCCGTACGAGATGGGAATGAAGCCTTGAAAGAAAAGCAGTGTCAAAATAGGTTTGCAAAATTTCGTTCTGGTGATTTTAAACTAAAAAAATGAGCAACGATCGGGCCAGGCCATTCAGGTGAAGTTGATGAGACCCATATCAAGGCTATTATCGATTCAGATAGTCATAGCACAATACATGAGATTGCAGAGAAGCTCAATGTAACGCATACGAGGTCTGTTCAAAGAGTATCGCGAATTTTGAATTTCCGCCGGTTACGTATATTCGATTTTCAATTTTTTGTAGCGTTATGTTGGTGCTCATGTCTCTCATTTATGCCGACAAGTTCGTCTTCGATTTTTGCACGTGTTCTGGCTCGTCTTCTATTTTTGCCCATTTTCGACCAAAAACAACATCACATTAACATTGCTAAGGAGCTGTTGGACTATGTCCGCGATGACACAAATTTCCTCCAGAAGGTCATAACTGGTGACGAATCATGGGTTTATGGTTATGACGTGGAAACCAAAGCTCAATCATCCCAAAAGAAGCTGCCGCACGAGCCAAGACCGAAAAAACTGTTTTGCTTACAGTTTTCTTCGATTGCAGGGGCGCGTGGTGCATCATGAGTTCTTGCCACAGGGTAGAACGGTCAATAAGGAATATTACCTGCAAGTTATGCGCAAGTTGTACGAACCAATCCGCTTGAAGCGCCAGCATCGTTGCTTGTGCGCGAATTTTTTGCAAAAACAATACACTAATAATGCCGCAGCCACCGTATTCCACAGATCTGGCCCACTGTGACTTTTTCTTATTCCCGAAACAGATTCTTTGATCCATTTTTAGGGAATGGGCAAAAAGCGAAGACGAGCCAAAATACGTGCAAACAAAGCAGCTGTCAAAAATTAACTGAACATTCAAAATGGACGAACTTGTCGGCATAAGTGAGAGACATGAGCACCAACATAACGCCACAAAAAAATTGAAAATCGAATATACGTAACCCGCGGGAATCCAAATTTGCGATACTTTTTGAACAGACCTCATACATGCATTGAAAAAAAATTAAAACAGCTTGGCTATGTTAGAAACTCGATTTATGGATTCCCCATCAGCTTAAGGAAGTTCATTTGACGTAACGCATTAGCATCTGCGATTCGCTTCTGAAACGCAACGAAACGGAACCATTTCTGAGACGACTGATAACTGGTGACGAAAAGTGGCTAGTTTAAAACAACGTTAATCGGAAACGATCGTGGGCGGTGTGAGTTGAAACACCTCAGATGACATCGAAAGCTGTCAGTTTGGTGGGATTATAAAGGAATTGTGCACTTCGAACTTTTACCAAGAAACCAAACGATTAATTCCACCGTGTACGTTCAACAACTCTTCAAACTGAGCAATGGCAGTTCAAGAAAAGCGGCCAGAATTGGCAAATCGTAAGGGTGTTATTATCTAGCATGACAATGCAAACACATCTTGTTGGTCACTCGCCAAATATTATTGGAATTAGGTTAGGAAGCCCTAACCTAGCGCCTTCAAATTACCATTTATTTCGTTCCATGCAGAACTCCTAAAATGGTAAAATTTTTGATGACGCTGACATCAGTCAAATCACATTTAATTCAGTTTTTTTTGCTAGCAAAAGTAGGTTTTACACGAACACGGAATTATGACACTGCCTGAAAGATGGCAGCAAAGGGTCATCGATAAAAACGGATAATACCTAATTAAATAAAGTTATATTTTTAAGTAAAAATTTTATAGAATTTTTCTTCTTATTTAAAATCCGCAATCATTTATTGTAGTTGCCAACCCAATATATAATCAAAAACTTGAAATGTTTACACAAATTCAGCTTTAATGGTTTTTTTTTTGAGGTTATTTTAAATTCAACATTTTTTTAAAACAAATTTTTTTTATGCAATTTTTATAATTTTCTATTTGCATGTTTTTTTTTATATTGTTTTAATTTCCGTTTGATTGAATTTAATATAAAAAAAAAAATTACTTTAATAAAATTGCAATTTTTTAAAAAAGAAAACTGACTGAAATACATATATACTAAAAAAAAAACCTTTCTCCCCTATTTTCTTTATTTTATTGTTTTTTTTTTTTAGAAAACCCAAAAAGTGGGATTTAAAGAAAATTATAAAACTTTCCAAATTTTACATCTAAAACAATAAAAAAAATATCAGAAAAAAACGAAAATAAGAAAAAAAAAATCCTCGAAGAAAAATATTAGCAGAAAAATGGTGACAAAGGTTGTAAAAAAAAACAAAAAAAAAAATAGAGAAAAACATTTTAAAAGTTCAAAAAGTTAAATTTAAACTTACGTGTTTCTTGTCGTCCTGATAGATGTGCCCAATATTTTCAATAACTTTCTCATCGGTCATATTTTCGTAGGGCTGCTCTCTGGCAAATGTCAATATTTCCCAAAGGGTTACGGCGAACGACCACACATCCGATTTCGATGTAAACTTTTCCTAGAAAACGAACAAAGTTGAGATCAGAAAGAAAAAAAATAAAAGAAAATTAGATAAAAATTAATGGAAAAAATCCAAATTCCAATACCAATTTTTGCACAAAAAAAATATTTATAAAAAAAACATCGTCTTTATTTTATTTTGTTGTTGTTGTTATTGAAAAGAAGTTAAAATAAATTGTAAGAAATCGTTTTATTCATTTGCGAGTCAAAGAGTGAACGAGAAGGAAACTTTTATTATATTGTAGCATGAGATGTACTCATATTAGTTCGCATTTACACATCCTATCCTCTTATGCACCGCCGTGTAATGTTTTTATTAAGTATGAAAGAAGAAGAACGATATCGTCCGTCTTTTTCATGAGGGCCGACTCAGCCGAACACGACGCCTATCACATAAATGAACACACATGCAAGCACAAAAGAATATTGTTAATCATTAAAAAAAAAAAGTTCTTTTATGAAAATTTTTTTTTTGTTTGTTTATTGACAAAATCACTTTCTCTTTTTTTCTTTATATTTTATTAGTTTTTATTGCTCTTTGTTATTGTTTTGTGACTATCAGTATTAGTAATGAATAAAAAAATAACAATGGTTGAGATATTCGGTAGTATTTTTTTTTAATACGAGTAGTACATGCAATCTTTGAATGGAATCAAAAAAATAAAGGACAGACAATCTTTCTTCGAGTTACATCTACAATTTGTCATAATTTCTCTTAGTTTTTATTTAAAAATTAATTTTTTAAATTTTAAAATTTTTTAATTTGTGATTTTTAATTTTTTTTTGGATTTTCTTTAATTTTTGTTTTTTTAATTTTAAAATTTAAAAAATTTTTTTGAATGAGTTTTTTTTTCTAATTTGTGATTTTAAATTCATACTAATTTTTGGGATTTTTAACTTTTTTTTTTGATTTTTTTAAATTTTTTAAATTTAAAATTTTTTTTAATTAGTTTTAATGAGTTTTTTTTAATTTGTGATTTTAATATCAAATTAAATTTCTGTTGATTTTTCTTAATTTTTTAAATTTTAAAATTGTTTAATTTTTTTTAATTTGTGATTTTAAATTCAAACTCATTTTTGGGATTTTCAAATTTTTATTGTTGATTTTTCTTAATTTTTATAAAATTTTTTTAAAGATTTTTTTTTAAATTTTTGATTTTAAATTCAAACTAATTTTTGGAATTTTTAATTTTTTTTTGGATTTTCTTTCATTTTTATTTAATTTTTTTTATTTTTATAATTTTTTTAATTTTTTTTAATGAGTTTTTTTTTAATTTGTGATTTTAAATTTAATCTAATTTTTGGGATTTTTAATTTTTTTTTCCATTTTTCTTAATTTTCATTTAATTTTTCTTCTTTATAATTTGTGATTGAAAATTTTTATCAATTTTTTTTGGATTATTAAAATTTTTTTCTGAATTTTTCCAATTTTATTTCAAAATTGTCTTACCTTTTATAATTTTTTATATTAATTTTTATAAATGACTTGCATTTTTTCTTTAACTTTTCTAAATTTTATTAATTTTTTCCAATTGTTTTTGAATTTTTTTTAAATTAAAATTTTTTTTTTTAACTTTACACAAACTTTTTAATTTGCTTGAAGTATTTTCTTTAATTTTACTTAATCAATTGGCCACCGAGCTTCGACGAAATTATAAAAGCGATCTGGTGAGCCTCAAGTCGCCCGGGTATCGACAGATCACTAGCGAACTGGTTAAGTGCAGAGGCGCAACACTGCCCCAAATAGTTCATCCATTAATAGTGCAAGTGTGGAATGGGGAAACAATGACTGGGACCTTAAAATTATTGATCCCATATTTTATTAGTCAGGATAGACGAATTCGTGGAAAAAATTATTGGTCCATACCAGTTGAAGTACTTTTAAAACAAAAATTGGTATTACGGGACTCGGGGTGCCCCATGGTGTTAAAACACACTGTGCCCGATAATGGTGAGGCGCCTTAGGCAGCAACGTGGTGGCTGTGATTAATATCCATATCGGTACAGTCTCCGGATCGCTGGTAAGAGATACTGGTAATTATCTTGGGCGCTGTCACTTCTTATGACAGTAGAGGTTTAGATAGGCCTTACCACTAACAGTTGAAGTAATCAGCTTATTATTACTCAATCGCTATGATCGTAGGCGACTCGTGCTTTTATGTTTAATGATAGATAAGTCACGTTAAATAATGTAATACTACTGGCTCATACCAGAGAGGCTCCACTCCAGGGAGAAGTTGTTGGAATATGGTCAGCAAATTCGTCATCTTTTCAGGAACTTTAAATCCGCTGTTTAGTATTTACGAGGGTAAAAATCGTCTACACATCCATGAGAGAGTTCGGGATCCCAGAAAGAGAAAACGTTAGCGCGTTCTCTTCAATATGGAGCTGGAAAGATTGATTCCTGACTCAGGGGTTAGCATGCGGGATGCACCATCCTCATTAAGTGTGTCCAGCAAACGCCGGCGACATCGATATTATGTGTCGATCCGGAATAGCTCTAATCAAAATTGAGCCGGAAGTGAAAAATCTTGTTAACTCTTCTGAAGGCCAATTTTCGGAAGAGTTAACACATTTTCCTATTTGGGGTCAAGAGGATGGCCGACAATACCATAGACCAAGAAACAGAACCTACTTCAGTCAGTCTAAATTACTTCGCTCAAAAACTATGACCAGGACGTCGAAGCTACTACTACACAAGACTTGGGTTCTTTTATCCGCATTTAAGAGGAGAATCCTTCAAAGAATTTTTGGTCCCCTAAATGAAGATGGACGATTCCGGAACCTTTTGTGAGCAAAATTAAGCTCAATAAGCTTCGGTGGGCTGAACACTCCGTATGGGTGAGGTATATCGTGCCCCCGGGAAGTCTACATTTATGGTCAACCGTCGCTATATTTAAGGACAAAGTAGACAAGGTATGTCCTGCTTTCGTTGGTCCCACCTTGTCTACTAGGACCATAAATTGAGCCGCTGTAGACCCTAACGTGAAGCCAGGACCTTAAAAATATACTTTAAAGTGTCGAACGGGAAGACCGCGGTGTATGGCCGGGACGTCTGGAGTTCTTTGATTCAGCAGATCTAAACCGGACTCCCGGTTGACACGCTGCGCCGTTGATAAGAAATTAGAGAATTTTTTTAAAAAAATTCTTTTTTTTTTTAAAAAATTCTTTTTAACAAAGTAGACAAGGTATGTCCTGCTTTCGTTGGTCCTACCTTGTCTACTAGGACCATTAATTGAGCCGCTGTAGACCCTAACGTGAAGCCAGGACCTTAAAAATATACTTTAAAGTGTCGAACGGGAAGACCGCGGTGTATGGCCGGGACGTCTGTGGAGTTCTTTGATTCAGCAGATCTAAACCGGACTCCCGGTTGACACGCTGCGCCGTTGATAAGAAATTAGAGAATTTTTTTAAAAAAATTCTTTTTTTTTTTAAATTTGTTTTAGCCTCAATTTTTTTTTCAATCTAAAAATCATAATGACTAAAGAGGCAGCGAAACAAATGACAAATAATTCACTGGAAAATTAAATTCATTTCCATTTTGTTGATTTATTTAAAAAAAAAACAATTTACCAAAATAATAAAAAAAAATTTAAATAATAAATGGAAAAAATTAGTAAAAATTCGCTTACCAATAAAACACTTTCCCAAGCCATCCATCGTATTGGCATCGGTTGTGATTGTCTTCCGGTACCCTCCAGTTGGCAATAGTCAGCTGGATATGCAGTTCGATTTATCACAGTTCCAACGGAGCAGACTTTAACTTCAAGCTGGGGCCCAATTATGCAGCTCCTGGAATTCATTCAAAAAAGAAAACTTACAAAAATTGTCACAAAAAATTATTGGCAATTTAATGTCGTTTATTTTTAAAAGTTATGGAAAAAAAATTGAGAAAAAAATCATGATGCTTTGGAGAAGTCATGCTGACAGCTAACCAAAGCCCCCTCCCCGAACCCTTCACGAATTATTTAGTAAAACATCGAAAATTGTTCCTTTTTTAAATTTTCTATCATAGGAATATGATTTTTATGAAGGATTCTCAAAATTGGAGACTATAAACCCCCTTCACAAAAGCCCCCCTTAAACATGAAATAATCTCTTAAAATGTCCCATACAAAATTAAGTCTTTTAGAACCAAATAATGAGAGAGGAGCACTCTACTCTGACGGTGAGATTTCTTCTGCTCACCTCACCTTTTAAAAGGTCCGATTGATTACGACGACAAAAAGAGGGGTTGGGTTGGGTGCAACAGTATTTAATCGTCATTTTTGATAAATCAATTTTCTACGCCCTCGCTCACAAAAACGTACAGAAGCAAAGGAAATTCAAACCCAAAAGCGTATGTGTAATTTTAATTTAATTTAATTCGGATTCCGATGAAGAGTGAGTGCACTGTGAAATGAGGGGCAAAACGAAGAGGAAAATACAAAGGATGAAATGGGAAAGATTTGCTGGAAAATGAAAGTTGTGGATGCAAAAAAAAAATGGCAATAAATCAAAAATGAAATGCAATAAAAGAACGCATTGTGGGTAAATTTTAATTTGGCGGAACCCATGGCGATGTGACGACATGGATTATTCGCGTCTGTGTGAAAGGGAGCACCTCTACGGCGGATACTATTCAACACAACGTGGGATAATGAATTTTATTAAAAGGATTTTTTTTTTTGAATATATTTTCGCCAGCTTTTGTTTGCCAACGTTCGGAAGGTATTATCTACGCCCAAATGAGTGAGTTACCTTGGATTTTGCCGGAATCTTGTCAGGAAGTTGATTAATTTTCTCATGTTCGTTGCACCACCGAATTCTGCGAGAGGCAATTGCAACAGAAAATACTGCAGGCGCACCCCTCTGCCGCGACACCGTACTCTTATAGGATGTGATGTGAAGTGTTGATTCGATATGCCATGGGGGGTAATTGAAAAGTTACAGATGTTCTTTCTAGCCGCGCATATTATCATCATAATCATACTTACTAATGGAGGGAGGGTTCCTCTCCGATTGCATTTCGTCTGCTCTTCTCGTCCACCTTTCTCATAGCACACGGCAACGAAATTAACATCGACTATTGCCACCGATTTCACTGTAGATAAGAGCATATGACGTGCTCTCGACTAATCCCCGCCTCACCCCTCCCTCTGCTCATTAAGTCCTTACGTTCATCTCGATTGACTTGTTCTCTTTTCCCTGTACTGCACTCTGCCACTCCTCCTAAATGGTGAAAGTGTCTGAAGCACCAAACCCTGAGCCCGACTCTGCTCTTAGCTCCTTGCACGAAAGTAATTTAATTTTCCTTCCGACAAAGGATATAATGCGACACGCTTACTTGACTGCACACGTGCGCATGACAAATACGTTATTTGTATTACTTTTAAAAATCTATTATTACCTGCTGCACATGTACTCTTGTGAGATTCGATATCCTTCATCCCTTCGGGTACATCGTTGCTTGTTTTGTGCATTGTTCAAGCTGGGAAAATGTCCTTACCACATTGCATTATTCTCTTTTTTTCCTTTTTTTGATTACCTACAGTACACTTGTCAACGAATACTGACTACTTTTTGGTTATTTGTGTTTTTGTTAAATTTCTCTTATTTTACACCATCTCAACTACTGACCACTTTTATCACTCACCCACAACAGAGTCCTTTACTTCGGCATCGTACCACTCCCACCCAACATTCCAACAAATTTTCCTTTAATGCCCATTTGCCCAATATCAACCAAAAACTCTATTATTACAAATTGATCTGATCCGCTTTTAAGGGTACATTCTCATCCCTTAATCTTCATTATTATTATTACACGTATTTTTTTTGTTTGATTATTTTTTCATTACAATTGCCACTATTCCCCCTGGTTTTATCACAACTAAATGGAATTATTCCCAGAATGCAGTGTATACAAAATGTTACTTTGAACCTTTATCCAAGAGAAAAGGGGAAAGAAAAAAAAACCGACAATAAAATTAATAAAATAAAAATAAAATTGAAGGGAAATAATGCCATTAATAAATTTACAGACCATCAGGAGAGATGAGAAGAGTTAATAAATATGAAATTTCGCACGCGTAACTTTAATTAAAAATAATATTTTCCGAAATGTACAAGAAAACGTCCAAAGGGGAGGGGGAGGGGATGATAGATGGCCATCATCCCCCAATTTCATCATCGTCATCAT
Source organism: Atherix ibis (assembly GCA_958298945.1). NCBI lineage: Eukaryota > Metazoa > Arthropoda > Insecta > Diptera > Athericidae > Atherix > Atherix ibis. The sequence continues at coordinate 21,694,653 of OY282609.1, read as the reverse complement.
CATCGGCATGATTAATACTAAATTTTATTTATCATATTTTTAATGTGATCGGGTAATGAGACGGTTGGGGTGGTAAAAGGGGACTTTAGAAAAATTATCGGTACATAAATTCAGAACTAAAAAGGCAGGCACTCTTAAAACTAATTAAAAATTTAATTTTTAATCTCCTATCAAGTAAATTATTTTCTTAATCCAAAATTTACTTCATCATTTATTTATTATTGAATTTAAGAGGAGTGGGGAGCGAGTGGAGGTGTATTTTTGTGCTCATAGCTTTGAACTATTCGAAAGACAGAATGGGTGGAGCGATGACTTTGGGCGCTATTTTAAAAAGTTTTCAATAAATTTACTTCGCTAGCCTGTTTAGGCAGAGAATTCTATAACTTTTTTTTTCTGAAAAATGAATTTTTTATTTTTAACAAAAAAAGGTTTTTTTTTTAAACTAAAAAAAGATGTTTTAATAAAAAAAAAAAGATTTTCTACCAAAAAACGAGTTTTTTATAAAAAAAATAATAAAATGTCTTTAACCAAAAAAAGATTTTTCCAAGATCTAAAAAGTGATTTTTTTTTCGAAAATAGCTTTTCTATTTACCAAAAAGGGTTTTGTTCTCCAAAATAGGATTTTTCAAATTTTTAATTAAAAAAGGATTTTTTTTAAAAAAAGATTCTCTTAAAAAAAAACCAGTTTTTTATCAAAAATCAAAAAATGACTCACGGGTTTTTTTTCAAAATGGGATTTTTTGAATTTTTCACCGAAGAGTGTTCTTTTTCAGAAAGGGATTTTTTCAATAAAGAGGATTTTTCTATAGCCATTTGGTCTAAAATAAATTTTAAACAAAAAACCCATTATTAACCAAAGGGAAATTTTTTCGAAAGTGCCCCATTTTTATTTACCGAAAAGGATTTTTCCAATTTTTAACCAAAAAAGAATTTTTTCTTAAAGAGTATTTTTCCTCAAAAAAGGGATTTATAAACGAAATAGGATTTTTTTAACCAGAAGAGGTTTTTTTAAAGAATAATATTTGGCAATAAGGGATTTTTTACCAAAAAAATGAGTTCATAATTTTTAAACTAAAAAATACAAAAAATTTTTTATTAAAAAAAAATAAAAAAATTTCTTTCACCAAAGAGGATTTTTCCAAGAATGGGTTTTTCTCGAAAATTGCATTTTTCAAATTTTTAACGAAAAGAGGATTTTTTTATGCGATGGGAATTTTTTAACCTTAAGAGAATTTGTAAACAAAAAAATAATTTTTAATAAAAAAAAAGATTCTCTTCCAAAAAAACGAGTTTTTTATAAAAAAATGTCAAACAAAAAAAAGATTTTTCCAAGATCGAAAAAGGGATCTTTTTTTCGAAAATGGCATTTCTATTTACCAAAAACCGTTTTGTTTTCCAAAATGAGTTTTTTCACCGAAGAGTGTTTCTTTTCAGAAAAGGATTTTTTCTAGAAAAGATTTTTTTTCAATAAAAAGGATCTTATTTTTAAAAGGATTTGTTTCTGAAAAAAAATTTAAAAAACACGATTATTAACCAATTTAAATTCATTTTAATTTCATTAAATTGATTATTTAATGAAAACAAGATTCTCTTCCAAAAAAAAAAAACGAAATTTTATATGAAAAAAAAATTTCTTTCACCAAAAAAGCATTTTTCTAAGAATGGGCTTTTCTCCAAAATGGGATTTTGTGAATTTTTAACCAAAAAAGGTTTTTTTTATACAATGACAATTTTTTAACCAGAAAAGGTTTTATAAACAAAAAATGATTTTTAAACAAAAAAGAGTGGATTTTTTCACTGAAGAGTGTTTCTTTTCAGAAAGGTTTTTTTCCAAAGGAGATTTTTTCAATAAAAAAGATCTTTTTATTGCTATTTTTTTTTTTTAGAAAAAATTTTAAACCAAAAAACGATAATTAACCAAGTTATTTTTTTTTTAAAAAATGGCATTTCTTTTTACCAAAAAAGGTTTTTTTTCTCCAAAAAGGGTTTTTTTTCTCTTAAATGGAAAAAACCCTTTTTTTTCCTCCCTGCAGGAGGGACTTTTTCCATACTAGGATATTTTTACCATAAAATGTTTCTATTGGAAAAAGTGATTTCTCAAGCAAAAATGGATTTTCTCCATGCACGGTTTTCTTCAATAAAGTCCTTTTTATCAAAAAGAAATTTTTCTCCAAAAAGCATTTTTTTTTCTTTAAGAACATTTATCTTTAAAAAAGGAATTCATAAACAAAATAGGATTTTTTTTAACCAGAAAAGGTTTTTTTTAAGAATTAATATTTTGCAATAAAGAATTTTTTCCCAACAGGGTATTAAAAAAATTGCCATGTCGTCTTTTGGAGGTTTTCTTTATTCTTAAAGCATTTATTTTATCTGTAAAAAGGAACTTTCTTAAAAGTTTTGGAGGAATAATTTCAATAGGGGGTAAAAACACCGAATTCCATTAAAGGGTAGGCGGCAATTTATTGTTGAAGAAAAAGAATTGTCTAAAAAAAAAATCCGCATTGCTTCATGGGAAATTTTAAACTACAAAACGAAATTTTTGACATTAATACCCTAGATAAAAATATAAAAAACTAGGTATTAACGACAAAAACATTTTTAAACGTTCGATAAAAATACAGGCTTCAAAATGAAAAAAGGGGGTTTTAAACGATACAAAAAACAGACCCGGTTTCTCAGTGTCATTTTAAACTATGTTTTACTAAATGTCAAATTTAAACTAAGGTTTAAGAAGAATAGTATTTTTTAGTTCTACCAGAGTAGTTCCAGAAATACGCGCACTTAACAAAGATTGGATATTTTAGCTCCACAAACTTTTCCCTGTGATGTTCATTATAGTGTTCATATTATAGTAAGAACCGTTGAGCTCCTAAAAATAACCATTAACCTCTTCATTGTAAGCAAATTTTTTACTGCCAAGCCTTTTCTTTCAAGTTTGAAAAGAGATAATAGCCTGTGGCGGTGGGGGGGGGGCATGTGGTCTTATCTGGCGAATAGGGTGCGTAAAGATGCAATTCGAACTTTAACTAAAATTCGTATAATATTCGCCGTTGTTTCTTTTTCCTTTTTGAAGATAATCCAAGAAAAATATCCCAGGCGCATTCCAAAAAAAACTGACTTCATAACCTAGCCAACAGATGGAATTGTCTTTACCTTCTTCAGAGCCGATTCTCCCCTTTCAATCCATTTTTTTGACGGTTCCTTCATCTCAGGTGTGAAGTAATGGGATCCATGGTTATGAATCGACGCAAAAACTCGTCTTTATCACCAAAACGCTTGTTTGAAACATCCTCAAAACAATGTTTATGATCCATTGTGAGCAAACGCGGTACCTACATTGTGCAGACAGCTTTTCTATGTCCACATTTTTAGTGAATATGCGACGTACAGCCTATCATGTCTGCTAGCTCGCGCAATTTCAGTCGATGGTTTTCCAAAACCATTTTGTGGATATTCTTCACCATTTCTGTCGTGGTCACCTCATTTATTGCTTCATTTACAGCAATATTTTATTGACGTAAACGAAAGAGCACACCACTCCCCCAGAGTAGAGTCTACACATAGCTTGGCTTTGACATTGGTTGGATTGAGATCCTTCAAATGAAAGTATTTCTATCACATAACGATGACCAACTTTTTCCATTGTTTACAAATTCACAAAAATCAATCACTATCTAATGGCTGTCAAACATAAAATACTAAGCAACGTAGCGTCATCATCAAACTTCAAACATAATCTTTATAAGGTTGATATTTTTACTTCCGGAACTACCCTCATAGTTTAAACCTAACACGAAGTAATTATAAACAAACTTTAACCTAATCGGGTGTAACATTTTCATAAATTTATTTACCAGGAGTATAAGCTTAAATTTTATTACCAGGAGTAAAATCTGTTTGCTCAAAGATGGCGTGAGTGAGCGTATTAAGCCACCATGGACACGCCATACTTTTTTTTTGAGTTCGACATCTGTCAACATTAATCAGTGCACATTGTCAGCAATTTCGTACAACAACATACATTTTTACTTTGGTAATCGAAGCAGCTTTTCTGCTTCAATTCGAAGAAATCGGCTGCCGAATCGCATCGAATGCTTATGGAGGCCTATGGTGAAAGTGCTTTATCGGAAGCAACGTGCCGAGATTAGTTTCGTCTGTTCAAAGACGGCAATTTTGACTTGTGGGATAAGAAGCGTGAAAATCGGCCTAGGAAGGTTGAGGGCCATCAATTGCAGGCTCGCGGAGCAATTTGGTGTTACTCAACCAGCCATTTTCATGCGTCTGCGTGCCATGAGGAAGATCGAAAAGATCGGAAAATGGGTGCCACATGAATTGACCGATAGGCAGATGGAACGACGCCAAAACACATGCGAAACCTTGCTCGCCAGACAAATTAGAAAGTCGTTCCTGCACTGGATTGTGACAGGCGATGAAAAGTGGATATATTTCGAGAATCCTAAATGCAAGAAATCGTGGGTTGATCCCGGCCAAACATCAACATCTTCCCCAAAACCAAATCGCTTCGGACGGAAGACGATGCTGTGCGTTTGGTGAGATCAGCAGGGTATCGTCTACTATGAGGTGTTGAAACCTGGTGAAACTGTCAATGCCCACCGCTACCACCAACAACCGATCAAATTGCACCGTGCTCTGCGGGAAAAAAGAACGGATTATCAACAAAGACATGACAAGCTGATTGTCCTCAGCGGTGGTCCGAAAACAACTTGGAGACATTCAACTGGGATGTGCTACCCTACCCCGCTTATTCAGCAGACCTGGCCCCTTCCGACTACCACCTGTTTTCGTCGATGGGCCACGCGCTCGCTGAGCAGCACTTCGATTCTTACGAAGACGTCCGAAAATGGCTTGATTAGGAGTGGTTTGCCTCGAAGAGAAGGCATTTTTTTTGGCGTGGTATCTACATATTGCCCAAGAGATAAGAAAAATGTGTAACTAGTGAGGGAAAGTACTTTGAATAAATTTCTTTATGCTTTCTATAAAAAACACATGTGTTTTGTTGACTAAAAAACAGCGGATTTAAGCGTATACACCTGGTAAGCTCATTGCGAGAACGAGAGAAAAATATTTGTCGTTGAAAAATATTATGATTTTGAAGTTGATAGTAGTTAACAAAAAAAAATGGCAACTAAAAGCTAACATTTGTTTTTAATTAAACGTTACCCGATATTCGTGGTTTATACTTGGTCATATTTAAATTTTGACTGTTAAAAACTCTAACCCTGTTAAAAAGTTAGCTAGAGAATAAAAATAAATAAAGAAAAGAATTAATAAAAACAAATTAAAAGTAAAAAAAAAAGAGATGTAAAATTTTTCATTTTCATTTCATTTTATTAATAAATTATTATTTTTATTAAGTTAACAAAGAAAACGAGGGAAAAGCGTGACAAAAGAGAAGATGAAAGAAGAAAAAGCGTTACAAAAGGGAAATAACACTAACAAACAAAAGATAAGAAAACGATATTCTGCATACGATTGAGTGAGAGAAAGCAAACTAGAGCAGAGAATGATAATGAAAAGGAAGGAAAATTTAACAAATTTATTTCCATAAAAAGCATTTTTTTACTTTCATGTTTTTTTCATCTTTTTTCTTATGAATTCACTTTGAAGTTATCCGCACTTACGACAGTTCGCTTGATTTCATACACAGGCACGCTCCTCCTCTTCGTACATGAGCTTTTTTTATTCATAATAACGAAAGATGAATTCGTAATGTTGAGGTGGAAAAAGGACAACGATATCCTTATATGGATCCAGTACACAGTGTTCGACGAGATAAAGAGAAAGACAGAAAAAAAATCGTCAATTGCTAATGCAAAAAAAAAATACAAAAAACAAACGCAAGGCAAATAAGAGAATAATAAAAAAAATCCTTTATTCTTTTTGACAATAGCGCGGCGATATTTTTTTTTTTAAAAGAAATTTCATTTAAATTTTCATATTTTTTTTGCTTTCTTTTCTGTAACTTTTGCAATAATCCCGCGTACGTTACACCACAGCAGAATCAGAGGTAAAACAAAAAAAAGTAGCTTCTCTTTTGATCCACTCTTTTTTTTTTTACTACAAATTAAAATATTTGAAATTTTTCTAATTCATAAAAACAACAATAACGAATTAAATTTGGAAAAATAAAAGAAAATTTAATTTTTTTTTTGTTTCTCAAGACGTACTGTTTTTTGCATATTTTTTTTTTAAACAAATTTTACCAGGTGTACACGTATAAGCTTAAACACATGTTTTTTTCATAGAAAGCAAAAAGAAATTTATTCAAAGTACTCGCCCTCGCTAGCTACACATTTCTCCCATCTCTCGGGCAATTTGTTGGATACCACGCCAAAAAAAATGCCATCTCTTCGAGGCAAACCACTCCTCATCAAGCCATTTTCGGACGTCTTCGTAAGAATCGAAGTGCTGCTCAGCGAGCGCGTTGCCCATCGCCGAAAACAGGTGGTACTCGGAAGAGGCCAGGTCTGCTGAATAAGCGAGGTGGGGTAGCACCTCCCAGTTGACTGTCTCCAAGTAGTTTCGGACCATTTTTGACGTGGAGGAGAATCAGCTTGTCTTGCCTTTGTTGATAATCCGTCCTTTTTTCACGCAGAGCACGGTGCAATTTGATCAGTTGTTGGTGGCAGCGGTGAGCATTGACAGTTTCACCAGGTTTCAATATCTCATAGTAGAGGATACCCTGCTGATCTCACCAAACGCGATTTGGTATTGGGGAGAGATGTTGATGGTTGGCTGGAATCAACCCACGATTTCTTGCGTTCAGGATTCTCCAAATATATCCACTTTTTATCGCCTGTCACAATCCGATGCAGGAACGACCGACTTTCTTTTTTGTCTGGCGGACAATATTTCGCATGTGTTTTGGCGTCGCTCTATCTGCCTATCGTTCAATTCATGCGACACCCATTTTCCGATCTTTTCAATCTTCCCCATGGCAAGCAGACGCATGGAAATGGCTGGTTGAGTAATACCCAATTGCTCCGCGAGCATTTTTGGCGATTGGGTATCGTCTTTGTCCAAAAGAGCCTGCAATTGATGGTCCTCAAATTTCCTAGTCCGATTTTCACGCTTCTTGTCTCACAATTCAAAATTGCCGTTTTTGAACCAACGAAACCAATCTCGGCACGTTGTTTCCGTTAAAGCATTGTCACCATAGGCCTCCATAAGCATTCGATGCGATTCAGCAGCCGATTTCTTCAAATTGAGGCAGAAAAGCTGCTTTGATTACCAAAGGAAAAATGTATGCTGTTGTACGAAATGGCTGACAATGTGTACTGATTAATGTTGACAGATGTCAAACTCATAAAAAAATTATGGCGTGCCCATGGTAGCTTAAGACGCTCACTCACGCCATCTATGTGTGACCGAACAGCGGATTTAAGCTTATACCCCTAAAACTTAGGCCGTTCGCTCTTGCCACTCCTTATAATATTTATCCAAGGTAGTATCCAAGGAGTATCCAGTCCTTGGATACTACCATCCAACCAATAATATTTTAACAGTTCCTCTAACAAGCACTGAGTGCTGACTGCTGCCAGAGCCAATAGATTGGCAATAGTAATTGTTGTTGTTGTTGGTTGTTTCCTTCTTTCAACTAAAAACAAAATATTTTTTTTCTCTTTTCCAGAAGATCAGGGACCAACGAAAGAGAAAGAAGCATAAATTTATCACCGCCTTTTTCACCTTTTCCGTTCTCTCTCGCAGTATTTTGTGTATTTTTAAACACCGAAAAACCTAACTCCCCAAACTGACTTCTTTGAAGTTTTTGATTTTTTGTTTGTTTTTTCTTTAATTCTTTTTCTAATTAATTTTGCAACTTTTTCTTTTGTTTACTTTTGTTGTTGTTTTTTTTTAAATTAATTTATTCACTTTTTTACTCTTATTACTTTTTGATTAATTCTAATAATAATTTTTTCTTGGACACATTTTTTTTTTCTTTTTTCAAATAAACATTTTTCACAAGACATCAAAAAAATTTAATAAAGAAAATTTTTGTTTAAACTAAGTTTTGCCGGAGGGGGGAGGTTAATTTTGATGTAAAGAAGATATAGTGTAAGTATAGGACAGAGGGGGAGCAGGGGAAGGGCGTGGTGGGCGAAAAAAATTTAAAAATTCTCTTTTTGCATGATTTTTGATTAAGTAGAGTGAATTTTTAGAAAAATTTTTGCTTGAAATTTAATAAATTTTGTTTTAAAGTAAAAAAAAACACAAAATCCAAAACAATCTACCCCTACCCCCCAAACCCCTCTTAACATATGACAAAAAAAACGAATAAAAACAAAACTACAATCTTTTCTTATTACAATATTTTATGAGTTTGTTTTGTCTTTGGAAAAAGGGTCGGGCCAAGAGGGGATGAGAATTGGTGCTATAAAAAAATTAGAAAACATCCAAATTCCCATGTGAATACGGGAATTTTTAAGGGTTTTTTTTTGAGGTAAGACAGTAAAAGACAACAAAAATTGAATCCGGCAGAAAAAAGGAGGGCGCCATCATCTACTCATGGCTTTTAGGTGTTTTCATTTTTAGAAGGGTTTCTTTCAGGACTGACACTACACACATAAAAAAAATGGCCAATATCGTTAGCTAATCCCAAACATAAATATATAACACAGCCCTCCCACAGCAATAACACACTCGCAGTCGTTATGGACTGGTAGCAGACGGTGACTCCTTTTCCCCCGACACATCATATCAGGCGCATCTGAACCTCATATCACCGAATAACAGAATATTTGCTTTTGTTGACTTGTTGTGATTTCAAGAGGACCACTGTCTTTGGCTGCAGGTGATACTCCTATCGGCAATTGCAAGTACTTCACCCCCTAAATCGAAATTGAATTTTGCAAAAACAAAACAAAAAAGAAATTCAAAAAAACCATGTGCCATACACCGTCAATATTTACTTATTTGGTTGGCAGTAGCTTTTGTGATTCGATAAAAAACATAACAATTCAAATTCATAAACTGCACCTAGCCGCCATGTTGGTACCAGTGATTTTCCAATAAGATAATATGGGGTGCAGCAGCAATGACAGGTCATTCTTCTTCTTATCGTAAGCTACCCAATACACTCACTCTCTCTCTCTCTCTCCTCTCCTAGCCTTAGTCACATCTAAACTGAAAGACAAGCTACAACCCATCAAATAATATGCAAATTGCACAAGCAAACATAATCCAAATATTCAAATTTTAAGCGAATTCTTTTTCTACTCTAAATATTGGAGTTGACAAATTTTGATAGGAAAAAATGCAGTCAATAAAAAAAAACCAAACACAACAAGACACAGGAAATCAAAATAAAAATAAATGCAAATTTTTATTGAATTTAATATGAAGGAAGGGCATCTATTCGATCTTCTACAAGATAATCTTCCCATTCCTGTTGGTTATCCTGGAAAGTCGAGTAAATTTGTGTAATGTACAATGGGCTGGGCTGGTTTGTTTGTCTTTCTGCAATAGCACACGATTCCGGATTGAATAAAACAAAATCGAAAACACTGTAATTTTCCGTTCGCATACAAATAGGGGATGATTATTTCTATTTTTTTTTTTAAATATTTTTGCCATCCTCAAAAAAGGGGCTTAAATAAATATGAGACTAGGAGGAGGGAAAATGTTTTTCTTGATAAACTACAATAAAGACCATAAAAAGGAACAGAACGGCAGGGGTGCCATTTGGTCTCAGGTTTCTAGATTTGAGTTAATTTTTATCAACAAATTCTGGTAATTTAAGGCTCGAGAATCAAAAATAAAGTTTTTTTTGGAAATTATTATTACCTGCAGGAACGCAAAAAAATTCTAACAATATAGTTTCCGCCATACGATCATTTCTGCAACAATTTTCTATTTATATCCCCTTACTCCCCTTCCTAGTATTTAATCTTAACGCAAAATTAAAATTAATTAATCTTTTGAATTGGTTCTTCTTAAAGAATTAATATTAAAATTTGAATTTTTTTACACATATTTAGTGACTGCCCCTTCCCCTCAAACTTGCCCTACTTTTGATAAAAATTGTAAAAAAAAAATTAAAAAAAAAAAACAATTTTTAAAAATTTCCTCATAAAAAAATCCTTTAAAATTTTTGAAAATATTCATAAAAAAATTAAGAATTAAAATCCCGAAAAAATAACAATAATAAAAAAAATGTTTTACGAATATTTAGTGACTCCCCCTACCCCTCAAACTTGTTCTACTTAAAAATAAATTCCGAACATTTTTTTAAAAAAAAACATTTTAAAAAATTTCATCACAAAAAAATTCATCAAAATTTTTAAAAATATTCATAAAAAAAATTTAGAACTAAAACCAAAAAAATAACAATAATAAAAAAAGTTTTAACAAAATACCTAATGACTCCCCCTTCCCCGCAAACTTGTTCTACTTCAAAAAAAATACCGAAAAATTGCCAAAAAAAAAAATAATTTCAAAAAAATTTCCTCATAAAAAAAATCCATCAAAATTTTTGAAACTATTCATAAAAAATTTCGAATTAAAACCCAAAAAATAACACCATAAAGAACAAAAGAGAAAAATACTAAAAAAAATTAAAACTTTAACAATTAAAAACAAGTAAAAATTTTGAAAAAAAATTCCTGAAAAAATTTGAGTAAAATAATCACGATTTTTTTTTCTTCAAAAATTACAATTTTTTTGAAAAGGGATGAGGAGAGGGGGGAGGGACTGGCTTATTATAATAAAATTGGTTCGATTTTGCTTTAAATAATTTATTTTAAGATAATTTCTTCTAAAATTTTACGAAGACTCTTGCTTTTGGAAAAATTTAACGTTTTTCTCTGCCATTAGAGTCTTAATTAGGTGCACAAATCCAGCTTCTTTCCCCCTCTTGCCAATAAAATCTTACCAACACTATAGAAAACATCAAAATTTACAGTTTCTTTTTTTTTAAAAAGAATTAATTTTTTGCTAAATTGCAAAAAAAAACTCAATTCTTCTTTTTAGTGCACATCAATTGAAAATCCCCAAATTGGCATTAATTTTCTTTAAATTAATTTGATTTTAATCTCTTATTGTTGGAATAGGAGCAGCGGGAGCTTTGCCATATCTTATCTATCGAAAAGGTTTTTTTTTTAAGACAACACCCTTCAATGTGATAATTTTGATTATTTGTTGCCCTAGAAATTTGGTTGTTTTCCAAATTATTTTTTGTTAATTAAAAATATTCGTTTTTGTTAAAAAATTATTTTGATAAATATTTTCAGTAATAAAAGAATTTAAGTTGGTATTTTTTTTCAACCAATTTACGCAAAAAGAAGAGTACTAACAACAAATCAACTCCCTCCCCCCTTTCCTCCGCAGAACTAAAATTGAATAATTTGTATTTAATCGTAAATATACTCACTCACTTTTGATAGTAATTAAAGTAAGTAAAATTACGAAAATCAACTACAAACAATTTTTAGATCCTTTACGAGTCCCCACATCCCTCCTCCTCTGATCGTTACTTCCTTACGAAAACGAGAAATTTAACCAAAAATAAAACTTTGTTTATTGTCTTGTTAAAAATGAAAAGTATTCAACAGACATACTTGAGTAAACAGACAGATACACAAAAGAGATGACATTTTATAATAACAACAGAGAGATAGGTCGCTCATCCCCTTCTCGGCCCCAAAAACTTTCCTCCTTCGACGTGTTTCAACATTTTCTCTTCGTTCACCAACTTTTTATCTCTTTTATCACTCAATCTTTCTCTATACAAATTATCTAAAATAATACCCCCCCCCCCCCAACCCCTCCAGGCCTTTTTCCCAACCCCTACCACATTAGGCTGTCATAAAAAAAACCACCCTCAATAAAGTAAAATAAACGAAACGTCAGGAAAAATGATTCCTCACAAAATGTCATACAATTTTTCGAACTTGTGTTCGTCGTGCTTACTTGGATGAAAGACAGACGACCGACCCCCACTTTGTTCTTTAATTAAATTCGTTGGCAATAAACTCCACTTTGAAGCCACTTTAATTAGCAGCGCAGAGCAGTTCGCTTTTGTTAGAATTCATTACTTTTTCTTTTTTTCAAGCATGCCGAAGGAGAGGAATTTGAGTTGATTACACATCTTAAAAAACCGTTTAACATACAAAAAAAAAACATCTTCTCTCCATTATGATCTTCCACAGCCCCTTCTAACCATTGTTCACAAATTTTCAAATGTTTCCCTCAAGAACAAAAAAAAAACAAAAAATAAATTTTACCGAAAATAAATAAATTTGAATAAAAATTGAAAAAGGAAACAAAACAAAAATAAAAAAGGAATTTGGAAAAACGAAAAAATCTATCATAATAAAAACTATTACTCTGGCAAGACTAAATTTTCTGTTTTCATTTTAATATCTGGAAACACACGGAAAAGAGTATTCAGAAACGTCAGCACACGAACTCACTCATATCATTGGTTAGATGAAATGGTTCTGTGAGCGACAACACCGCCACTTTGCCGTAGCAACATAACCACTGTCATATACTGGCTGCCATCTTGCGGCAACAAGTGTTATTGTCTTCTTATTTTGATTTCGCAGACTTGAATTTTTCTTAAATTTTCCTTTTAAAAATTTGTAATTTTTTTTAAAGAAAATTTTGTTAGGAAAGCACCCAAAAAATATTGTTTTTCTTATTGAGTCAGGAAGGGGGAGGAGGGGGTATTACCGTATAGACTCAAATGAGTACAAAATATTCAGAGTCGAACAACTAAAGCCATTTTCTTTCACATATTCTCATATAAGGAATTTTTTGCTTATTTTATAATAATTTAGTAATAATGAAGTGGTTTGTGAGGGGGGTGGGGGGGTGCAGATGGTCAGTAAACAAAAAAATATTTTTTCACATTTTTTAGGAAAAACTGCTTTTGAAAAGGGTAGCGCAACAATTTATTAGAGAAAACAAGAGTAAAATGAATGTGAAAAATTACCAATACTCCACCAGGGAAGAGGGGGGAGCCGACTTTGTTGCGATTGATTCTTGTTTAACGATTTTTCACAAATTATGAAAAACTAAAGCGTACAACTTTGGGAGATGGTGGGTGGGGAGAAGGTTGTTGTTTTCAGGGGAAATACTAAAGACGAATGGTTATTTTTGAAAAATGTTTATTGACATTTTTTTATGGGCTAAAAAAAATTCGAGAATTTTTCGCATATATGACCTCCGACCTCCGCTCTAGGGTCCACATCGTTTTTTTACGATTGGTGTAACGAGTTTTGAGTTTAGCCTTGGTGGTGTCGACGGTGATTATGGGATGCTGACGAGATGTTGACGAGGTGATAATGGAGAGAACAGAACGAATTATAATGAAAGGCATTAGAATAAATACTCGTAAAAAGGATCATCATTACTCTTTTAGCTGAGAATGATTTGAAAATTTTATGAAATTCCTGCACGGCCTTCCTCCTCCCATTCCCTCCCATTCACCTGCCTTTTCACAATTTTCACTTATTACTCCTCTTATTGGTTGCCTCACTTTTCAGGACCATTCATCCATCCTCGAGCTTCAATTCTATTGCTCTCGATTCTTTTGTGTTGCTGCTATTGTTGTCATGGGTGGCGTCGGGTAACTTATAACAGCCTTTGAATATTTTCGCCGCCATCATCAACGCCATTCAAAAACAAAACGAAATAATTTACAAAATTCGAAATTATCCAAAATCGTGAAATGACAGTTAATGTGGAACAATGTGCATTTACGAGTTTGTTCCAATTGCACACCTTACCTTCCATCCTCCTTCTTTGTTTTTGTTGTTGTTGTTAGCTATTTTGTGTTTAAACAACCCATTTTTGTGTTAATAAAGGAATAAGCAGAGAAGGGGTTTCGTTCCATAGCATCTTACCTGTTCCACCATTTCGAAAATTCTTTCATTTGTTTGGTGTTGAAGGGCTAAAAGTTTAAAAGAGCAGCCACGCTTGTTAACCCCAAAAAAACTCTACCTACAGTGGCGCTTCTCTAGCAGCGCTAAAAATACCCTTAATACCAACCACCCTTCTTCTGGTTTGGTGGTTCTTTTCATCAATAACCCGCTCACTTAGTCATTTATTTCTTAAGTATTTTGGAGGAGAAATGAAACGAAGCTGAGGTAGGTAGGCGTACAGAGCTCAACAGCAGGAGAACGTTTCTCTTCAAGAACGGTAGTCGATAAGCAACAGTGAGTAGAGGGGAAAAGCACAGCTCCAGATAAGTAGTTGACGCTGGAGGAGATGGCTGGGATAGATGATTAAAGAGAGAAGAGAAGAAACTGAAAGAAAGTTTCAAGACTGAGTCGGATGCGAACTGAAAATGAATGGATTTTAACGACCCTTAATAAAAGAAATAAGAAAGTTTAACGATGGGGGATGGAATGGGGGTTGTTAGTTATTGTATAGACACGATAATCGTATTGTTTTGTTTAAAATTGAACTCGTTCGAAAATTATTTCATTTTCGGTTGTTTTTTTTGTTGCTATGTTGATTAATCACTAAATAACAATTCCTTTTCTCATTTTTGCCTATTTTCGCTTTTTCTTAAAGTTCTTTCAATGCCAAAATAACCATAGATAAGATGAGCTCTACAACACTTCGGAAAAAATATTGTAGAAAACCCCCAATTTACCAGGTGTTTAGGCTTAAATCCGCTGTTTGGTCATAGATGGAGTGAGTGAGCGTATTTTTTTTATGAGTTTGACATCTGTCAACATTAATCAGTACACATTGTCAGTAATTTCGTACAACAAGATACATTTTTTTTTTGGTAATCATGTCTAGTTTTATGCCAGAAAAAGGGTATATGCGGGAAGCTCTCTGCTTTTCTGCTACAATTTGAAGAAATCGGCTGCCGAATCGCATCGAATGCTTATGGGGCTTATGGTGACAGGCTTTATCGAAAACATCGTGCCGAGATTGGTTTCGTCGGTTCAAAGACGGCAATTTTGACTTGTGGGACAAAAAGCTTGAAAATCGGCCTAGGAAGGTTGAGGACCATCAATTGCAGGCTCTTTTGGACGAAAACGCTACCCAATAGCAAAAAATGCTCGCGGAGCAATTGGGTGTTACTCAACCAGCCATTTCCATGCGTCTGCATGCTATGGGAAAGATTGAAAAGATCGGAAAATGGGTGCCGCATGAATTGAACGATAGGCAGATGGAGCGACGCCAAAATACATCCCGGCCAACCATCAACATCTTCCCCAAGACCAAATCGCTTCGGACGGAAGACGATGCTGTGCGTTGAAAAAAGGACGGATTATCAACAAGGACATGAGAAACTGATTTTCCTCCATGCCAACGCACCATCGCACGCGTCAAAAATGGACCGAAATTACTTGGAGACACTCAACTGGGAGGTGCTACCCCACCCCGCTTATTCACCAGACCTGACCCCTTCCGACTACCACCTGTTTTCGTTGATGGGACACGCGCTCGCTGAGCAGCACTTCGATTGTTACGAAGACGTCCGAAAATGGCTTGATGAGTGGTTTGCCTCGAAAGAGAAGGCATTTTTTAGGCATGGTATCCACAAATTGCCCGAGAGATGGGAAAAATGTGTAGCTAGCGAAGGCAAGTACTTTGAATAAATTTGTTTTTGCTTTCTATGAAAAAAACATGTTTTTTTATTAAAAAAAACAGCGGATTTGGGCTTATACACCTGGCATGCATAATTTTAAGGGCAATAGTTTCACTGCTGCGGTCTTATTTAAATTTTTCGAAAACTCCATCCAAAAATAAGAGAATTTTGATCAATTTGAAGAGCTCTTGTTTTTATTGTCACTTTAAAGCTAACCATCCACCCCCCGTCCCCCTCGGGGTAGTATTAGTTGTAATTTAGTAACAATTTCCCATTAAATTGTATTAAAAAAAATTATTTTTTTATAAATTTTCTAACGTGACAAAAAGAAGAAAATTTTATATTAAAAGATTTCGATGAATGCAAACGGGTAAGGAGGGGTTTGCGTGTAATTGAAAAGTGAGAAAGGTTAGAGGATTTGTTTGTTTTTTAGCAATTTAGCCAAAGGAAGAGAAAAGGGAAGAACACGAATCGGATGCAGCCGTATCTTATTACAAGATCCTAACGAATCGTATCGGAATAACGACAGCAACAAAAAATGGAGTTGCCACCAGACACACTTGAAGAAAAAAAAAATTCCAAATAAAAGTACAAAATGTATGCTATTAATAGAAGGATTGATCACCTCTAAATACCCCCCTCCCCGCCTCCCTCCAAACAACACTTCTTTGTTCGCTCCTGAAAATCATTTGCATTTGCATCCGCCCACCCGCCTCTCATGTAACGATTACGCAATCAATAAAGTGTTAAGTAATCACCCACTCAAGTGATTATAGAGACACACATTTGACTTTTGTATGGAAAATTTAATGTGCACACATGACATTGTGGATGCTGAGCACAACCTAAAAAAAAAACTACTGCTCCTTCGCTTGGGGTTTGTTATGGAAGCGGAAAAAGGGAGAATCGTGACAGCTTCAAGAGGAATACGAACTCTTCATCCTTTTTCGTATCATGTTCTTCCCTCCTTACCACCAGTACAATCTCTGCTCTGCACCACCTCAAACCGAGTATCCACTCGTATGGGTTGGGGCTGGCTCACCCAACCACCCACACAAAATATGTACATACACAAAAAAGGATCACGACGGTTTCACTTTTCCACTTTTCCACTTTTAACACTGTTGACTTTGCTCTTTAATTTATGCTTCCGTCATTGAAAGAGTATCAATCTAAGCGAGTCATCCAGTCATCCATCCATCCATTCAGGCACCTCTACGGATCCAGGCATCCAGTCATAGCGACTTCGAGTCAAGTCAGTCAGTTAACCAACCAACCAACCAGCCCATCCACAAGTGAGTAAGTAAACGTTGATTCAAGCCAAAAAAGAAAGAAACTAGAACGAAATGGGCAGGTAACCAAACCATTACTGTTACCTTGTCGGTTGACCCCACCAGCCTCCCCACATCCAATCCATTTATTATCAGTGCCAGTAGCAAAGGTGAAAATAACTCCACACTTCAAAAAAAAGAGAATCGATTTTGGATGATGATGACGATGACGACTCTTCCGACGACAACAAATTTAGTAGCGTTTATTCCACGTGAAAAAGTTTCAATTTAACCAAAGTTGAGGAGGGTGGCGAAGGGTAGTCTTAAAGCAATGAGAAGAAGATGAGCCAATATTATGCGTCCTCACTCCATACTCCACCCTTTCAATCCATTCGCCATTAAAGTTTCCACAAAATTTACAGTAAATTGTCAGCTCGTATTCCTGGTCGTTATAAGAATTGAAATTGGAAGACGAGAATAAGAATTCTGGGATGGAGGAAAGAGGATGATTCCTTTCTCTCCCTGAGGATGGGAATTTTGCCTGAATTCGAAGGTAATTTTGGTACAATTTTTTTAACCGAAATCTTTTTTTCTGGAAGCTGAAGCAGAAATTCGTTTTTTAAACGAAAAAATGCACTATTTTTTTTTAGCTTTTAAACTAAATATTTTCTGTGCAAACGAGATCTGCACTTCAAAACCCTCTAGTCGAGGCAAAGACGCATCACCAGCAACCCAACCAATCAAGTTAAGATTCTTGACTCCTAATAGCGACTAGCGCTAAAAAGCAGAACACCAAAGAATCCCTTAAGGGAAATTTCGCATTTTCCCAAATCCTTTCTGAGAGTTCCAAATTTTTTTTGGTTTTTTCCTGTTTTTTTGGTGCGTTTTTTTTTGTCTCTTTTAAAAATAACATCGCATATGGTCAAAAGGATGATTCGCTGGCGCATATGTTGAGTTCGTTGAAATTCATAACAAATCATAACAAGTGAAGGGAAACGGACACCATTACGAGTCTTCCGTTTACCGGGCTGGTTCTGAGCTAGGCCGGTCTGGTCGGGTGCTATCCTCTCTTTGGTGATCGTCTTGACAGAGGCCTGTCTACGTGTGTAAGGAATATCCTATTTTTCAATGTTTTTTTTTGTGTTTGCTTACAAAATACCGTCTCATTTTCCGTACCTTACACACTCCCCCCCACTAATCCCTTTCTTACAACCATTTCTCATTTTAGTCCGTCCCTCGTTCAATCTTTTCAGAGTAACAATCCGTATTATGCGAAAGGATTTAGTGCGTAAAATAGAATAATTAATAAGAAAAAAATATATTTACTACGGTCCTTTTTGGGGGAAAATCATCAACTCACCCCACCACCACAGGCGCAACAAGAAATTCTATACGAAAATAGGGTGAACCAATTTTTATAGGTAATTTTTCCAATTCTACTTTTTTCTATAAGAATTTAAAATTTTCGTCCTCTTTTTGGATTTATGAAAGAAAAAAAAATACTCCGAAAAAGCTCTTGAAAAATGAATTTTTCCTTTTCAAAATTTTCGTTTTTGTTTTTTTTTTTAAAACAAAAAAAGACACAATTTTCAAAATATAATTTTTATTTTTTTCTTAATTAAAAATAAAACGAATTAATTTTTTTTATCTACAAATTACCCCTCACAATAGACCGTAAAAAAATTGTGTTTAGGTTTTCAAATTTTTTTTCAGTTTAACAAAAAGAGGGGAAATTTACTTTTGGTTTAGATAAGAAAATTCTGGCTAGCTTGTCCGTGTATGGGAAGGAGGACTCTTTATTTTTTTCCCAAAAGTCTCTTAGAAGAAAAAATTCACATCCATAACACTCCTTCCCCCCACCGGGCTAGCTAATGCATTTCCCCCCTGACCCACACCGTATAAAAAAGCCAACATTTTTCGTCCTTAATTTTGCTCAGTTCAAAAAAATTGGTTTGAAAAAAATTCTTAAACTCCTCTTAGCCGTCCATTATGTTCTCCCCTTGCCCATCTACTTTGTAAAATGAAAAATTTCAATCTTTAATTTTTTTTCCAATTAAAAAAATTATGAAAAAAAATTTTCAATTCAAATTTACGAGTATTCTGAGCTTTTTTTGTTATCATCCTCCCTCTCTCCGCCAAAATACCTCCTTTTATTCCCTCTCCCCACCAAAATACCTCCTTCCTCTTCCCTCCAAAATACCTCCTTTTATTATCCTCAATCCCCACACCAAAATACCTCTTAATCTTATAGACAGAAAAGTTTGCTCCATCAATTTTTTGCATTAAAGAAACAATTCGCAATCATTTAATAAAAACAAATCGGTCCCCCTTTTTTGATTCAACCGGTCTAGACCGAACTTCCGGTTGTCTCAGCGTTGAGGAAATTGACTTTTTCCTAATCACACCTTTTTTTCGGAACGTTACTTTTTGAGTAAAATTATTTTTTCCAAAGGAAAAATTGATAAAAATTCATTCGTTTTGAAAGCTGCGCAATTATTATTCATCATGATTATCATCAACGGGGAGTTCGGTCTAGACACCGTCTGAATCAAAGAATCCCAGACGTCCGGCTTTGTGCTGCGCTCTTCTAGTTCCAAACTTCCAGGCATGTGCTTGACATCCTGGCTAACACTTCCGCTCCACCGAAGGCAGGGTCTACCTTGACGTCTTTCGGGGAGGATCTTTTTTATCTCTACAGATTAGGTACCAAGCCCAACGCAGTCTGTTGAGCTTAATTTTATCCATAACCGGGCAATTGCAATAACGCTCCAGGAGCTCGTCATTCAATAGACCCCAAAATCGTCCATCCTTATGTCGAGGGCCAAATTTTTTTTGGAAGGATCCTTTTTTCGAATGCTCACAAAAGGTCCTCGGAATGGATTTATTACTGAGAACCCAAGTTTCTGAAACATACCATAAGGCTGGCACGATTGATGATCTGTACCGATTGCGACCGAACATATTCTCAAACTTATTCTTCAAATTCGATTTGCGTCTCCAACCAGTACCAACAGGCACGTGCCGAGTGTCGTTCGACGTACTAGATTTTTAAGTGCAGGATTTCATGGGAAACGTTTGGAAAAAATGTTTTTCCTGCCTTTTCCTTAAAATGATCATTAGAATTAATGGAAAAGAGACAGAAATAAGAGTCCATGGATGCTGAATGGGGATTGGTTGTGCTTGGTTAATATTTAAATTGAATACAAATTTTTCCCTTTTATTAATAATAATATTAAGAATGATAATAACAATAACGATGATATTAACAATACTAGAGGAACGGTAACAGCAGCAGCAATAGTAGCAATAATAATAGTTAGCAGAAAGGAGTTCTTGCGATACAGACAACAGTAAATGACACAAATAAGAGTCATTTTACGAATTAAACCATATTGAACCGTTCAAAAGGCCAATCATCAAAAAACAAAATTGTTGGAAATTCCTTCTAGAAATTTGGATTTTACGAGAACGAATTTACAATACCATATGCCCCTGCCACACCCCCCCCCCCCCCCGACAACCCACCACCAATAACCAGTCAGAAAGGATATTTTCGATTTTAAAAAGGAAAACTGCCAATTTTAAATATTCTCCCAAAAAATATCATCACTCGAACTCATTAAAGAAACCGGCTTCACTCTCTGACCTATCCCCCCAACCCAACGCTTTTACAATTACGCATATTTTTATCGTTATTCTCATTCTTGTTAATTTTCTAATAAGAACTAAATAAGAGTCAAGGGCGGGGGGGGGATAGGTTGGGGGGTCGCATCGAATTCAATTTCATATACGCAATAAGAGTCAAATCAACCCAAACTAAACTATTAGCCCACCAAGTGCACATTTTCACTAAACTTATTATTATTAAACGGTAGACGGCGTTGGGTAGGGTATGGGCTAGAGAAGGAGGGGAGGGGGTATGGAATGTGGGCACCATCAGTGACAGAATTCTATGCTATGGCAGGGCATACATGACACGATATTGTATGATTGGTAGGGGAGGAGGAGGCACAGTTCAAAACGAAGGCCATGGAAGGACGACCGGAGAAATCCTGGCAGGAGGATTCGAAGGAAAATCAAGATTCCGAAAAGGCAAGGCAAGGCAACAGATGTAAATGTCATTATTAGCAACAGTGAATTATTTACTTTCCTTACATAACAATTCGTTTCAAAATCAGTTTCCTTACCTTCGCCTCCCCCGCCCCCTTCTTATAAACCCAAGGAAAACTATTAAAAGAATCTATTAAACCGACAGTGAAACGTACGAGTATGTCTAGTCGATCAAGTCACCCTCCTCCACAACCCAACGCTAACATGGCGGATGTCCTTTTACAGCGACTGAGCAGTAAGTAACCATATTTGCAGCAATTATTTTTGAAGCCCACGACGTGCCTCCCTCATAGAACAGTGTCTCGAAGAGAGTTCACCGTCTTAAAGGCCAAAAGACCAAGCTGTGCATAGCTTTGCGTGCATAAACGACATCGGAAAATTGAAATTGAAATTGAAATTGGAATGGAACGAAACGGAACGGAATTACAGTCCTTCACACATTTTCAATTTCGATTTTCCTTTCACTTTGGCAGCATTGATAAGCGAGAAACGACTACGCGAAACTATGATAATTTTTACTCGTGCCCATTTTAACCAGTCAGCCTTTTTCTATTAACAACCATCATCCCTCGACCGACTACACTTCTACTCTTTCGTACCACCCTTCTTTCTTCAACTATAAATAATTCGTATTAACTTCAAGAGTAAAGAAAAAACATAACCACCCCCTTCAACCCTCACCACTCTCCAAAACAATGACATTTTAGCAACAGGGTTGAAAATTGTTTTTATTTTCTTCCTTTTTGTACAAAATTTCTCATGATTGCTCACATGAAAAAGTAGATTTTTGATGAATTTCGACATTTTTAAGGTCTACTGACTTTCTAGAGAATCCATTTTTCAAAAAAAAGGACATTTCCACGCACGCACATGGCATAGAAAGTTTTCTTTATTTCGCCTGAAAACAACGCTTTAAGAATTTTTAATGTGCATTTTTTTCTAAACAAAAACCAAAATATTTTAAAAACGAGAAAAACTTTTTTTTTAAAAAATCGCTTAAATTTCATGTAAAAAATTGTCAAGTAAAAAATTTGTTTGCCACAAAAAATTGTGGGAAAGAATTTTTATTGTAAAAATTTGATACACCAAAAAATTTTAAATGACATTTTTCTATCACAAAAGTTGTAATGAAACTTTTCATTAAAATACCACCCCTCCCTCCTCCACCCCTCCCTGGGTAGGGGGCAATCTCAAAAGATATTAAGAGGACTCATCTTAATAGTCTGGGGACTCTAACCTCCCTGCAATTTCAGTTCAAATCGACTAGTCGAAAATTATTTAGTTGAAAATTTTTAGGACTTAATTTGGACAAATTAATAAAGTGAATTGGCCTCGTGCTTGTTACTCTACTAATTCATGGGGTTTGATCCTTTTAAGATGACGTCACAATCAATAATCGTTCTCATATCAAGATTTTCCTGAGAATGTAAGCGTTGACCATGTTTAACTGCTCTCCTTTTTATACCACAAAATTAATATGCGAACGAACAGTTTTACAAGCTAAAAACTTTATACCAAAAACGTTTAAGGCAAAAATTTTCATACCAAATATTATCTGGGAGAAAATTTTTATACTAAAAAATTAGTGCGTAAAATTTTTCTAACCAAAATATTTAAAACATGGAAAATTGTTATAAAAAAGATTGTTAAAGTAAAAATACAAAAAAAAATCTTATTCTATTTTTTTATACCAAAAAACTGTAATTTATGGGAGCCATTTTTTTTTTACCTCAAATATTTACGGGTGACAATGTTCATCTTAAAAAATTGTGGCGGTGAAATTTTTTATATCACAAAATTAGTGAACGAAAATTTTGGTACCATAATACTTGCTGGCAAAAAAATTTTATACTAAAAATTTCGTAAGCATAAATATTAAAAACAATCTACTATAAAATTATTTAACCAAAAAAAAAGTTAACAGAAAAATCTGTCAGCAAAACTTTGTATACCAAAATTATTAGTTGGCGATCATTTTTATACCAAATAATTTAAGTGGACATTGTTATACCAAAAACATTTTGGGTAAAAAATTTTTAACTAATAACTTAAGGGAAAGTTTTTATACCAAAAAAATGGTTGGCACAATTTTTCGCCATCCAAAAATTTATTGGCAAGAATTTTTATACAAAAAAATTTTAATGCTGAAAATGTTTGTACCAAAAAACGGTTAACCGCAAATTTTGAACGAAAACATGAAAAAAAATTGGTACACAAAAATTTTTATACCAAAAAAAACGGGCAACCACTTTTACACCAAACAACTTTAGTCAATATTTTTATACCAAAAACATCTTAGGTAACAAATTTTAAACTTAAAACTTAAGGGAATGTTTTTCTACCGCAAAATTTATTGGCAACAATGTTTATACCAAAAATTTTTATAAAACCAAACAAAACTTTTTATACCAAAATTAAATGGGCAACAACTTTTATAACAAACAACTTAAGTGGATATTTTTATACCAAACAATTTGCCTGATAGTTTTTATACCAAATATTCGGTAACGTATTTTGTGGTAAAATTCACTGCGCAAAAATACTAAGTATAAAATGTTTAGCAACAAATTTTTATCCAAAGTTATTAAAAATAATCTTTTTTGTTCACATTTCGCAGAAAGAAAGTCATAGGAAAATAAATTCCAATCGGACATGAGGTAGTGATCTGTGCGTAGAAAACGAAGACACCAATGCCCCAATAAATCTTAAATTAGGAAACATTTCATAAAGGAAATTTTTAAAAATATTTTCCTTAAAAAAACCAAAAAAGTTTCCATCTATCAAAACTGCAACCACTTAATTACAATTCATTGTTATTGGGCACCATAAAAGAAAAATCAAAATTACGATCACACCCCAAAAATGAGGAAAATTAGCAGTTGATTAAAAAAGACCACCAAATTAATTGGTCAAAACGGGAAACTTTTAATAATAAGGAAAAAAAACCTTCAAAAATCACTAAATCCGCTCATTGTCGAGCATAGAAAATTACAATTCAAGATTTCTGCTTATCGAAAAAAAACCCAAATTAAATGCGATTTTGTTAAGGCTAGTTGGGGTGGGGTATCGAAAAAAAACTCATTTCAATTAAAGATAAAATCAATTATTGCCTCGACAATTGATTTCGTTAAGACCTCCTTAAAAAAAAAACTCGGAAGACCAGAATGGAACCATTGTAACCACTCTAACTCCTCACCTGCCTTAATTGAACCCTTATTAAAAGCCGATTATTATTTTTTGTTCCTCGTCTAGTTTTATCGCCGGCGCTGATGGTGGGCGATTGATTTCCTTTTCAATTATTTTAATTTTGGTATCGAAACAACAAAAAAAACTCGAAAGTACTAAATCCTAAATAACACGAAAAATAATAATTACTAAATTAGGCTAAATATTGGTAAAAATATTTTCTATTATTTTTATTACTATTGGTGGGGAAAAAATGGGGAGTTTGGGATTAATTGTAAGTTTTTTGATTTTTTTGCTTTCTTTCGTATTTTATGCAGCATGAATTTTATTACAGAAACGAGGGCAGATTCTGCGCCATTAACGAAATTCGAACGATTCATTAAATCTGCTTGCCAAATAGAAAACGATTTAATTAATGCTGTTTGCTAATTAGTCTCACATCGGCGGACAAGTTGATTTTCGAACTAAATTTTTGATAAACTGTTCGAAAATTTATTTCAGTTAAAAAAGCTTGTTTATCTTTTACTTAAATTATGGATTTTTTTTAAAAAAATGAAATAAGAAAGCATAGGTAAAAAGGGGGGACAGGAGGGGTAGAAAAGTTTCCCAATTAATACTGAATTTGGTCAATATTTATATTTTATAGGAAAAATGTGCTCATAACTTTTCTCAAACAGAATTTTTTGATAAACCCCAAACCACAATAAGATAAACACTACCACCACTGGCAACACTAATTACTACTTTAACTTAAACTTTTCACCTCTTGTAATCTACGATAAAGTTTTGCCACCCTTTAAGCTGTTGGTGGTGGTTTTTTGTTGTTGCTTTTTTTTTGGGGTGTAAAGGTTTTCGAAAATTTTCGATTAGTCAAGAGAATAAAATTAAGTTTTTGGATATATTACCATACTCCCCAACCCTTCTGCCAAACCGCTATAAACTTACTATATTTAGGAAGGGTGAATGTATGCGGATACGAAATTGAATTATGACGGTGAGTGGCTATCATAACACTTTACCGGATAATAACTGAATTCGATTAAGGACACTAGTTTATTTAGGGACGACTAAGAGAACAAGTACTGATGAAATTGAACTGGTGCACAATTCCAGAAGGGATGGGTGATGAGATAAAGGGAAGGGGAGGGGCGGGAGATGGTTGGTGGAAAATACAACTTTTCGAATTTTCAAAGAATTATTAGAAAGATAAACTCTGGTACACTTTCTGCACTCACAGTTTAAAGAGTAGCAAATACAGAAAAAAATTACATCAAATAAAACATCAAAAGGAAGAAAATGCAAGGAGAATACAGAAATAGGGAAAAAGGGAGAAAAGGGAAAAAAAGGGATAAAGGCGAAAGGTCGAAATAAGAACGAGGTAGACGAATTTAAAACTGGATGTGAAGCCAGGGGAAAGTAGGAGGAACTCAAAAATGGATAACTTTTGAAGGCAAGGTTTTAGTAAGTTAAGTTCCTTTTTGCTTTTGCTCTTTGCCCTTTTCTACCAACTCCTTTCGGGCAACATCTTTTACAACGATTCATTAAGAAGAAACGATTATTTTCCGTCACGTTTAAGTAATTTTCTCACGCTTCGATTCGTTTGTTCGTTGCTAAACTTAACTTAAGAGATTTTCGATTTTTTTTCAAATGTTAAATAACAAAACTTCAACTACAATAATACTAACAGAACAGAAGAGAGAGGGTGGGTGATAAGATGAGTGAGTGTATTCGGTTGTTGGTAGAAAAAATATTGAATTTAAAATAGAAAAAAAGGAAAAATGTTATTTTTAAATTTTTTTTTCTTCTATTTTATGTTAAAAGGAAAGAAATCCTTTTTTTTCGTTAAAAAAAAATTTACATAAATTTAAATTTAAAAAAAAAAATTGCAAAAAAAACAAAATCAAATTGGAAAACTATTCTTTTTTTTACGGATTTTAAAAAAATTGAAGAATTTCTTTTGTGTTAATATTTCTAAGTTTCTATAGAATTTTGCATAATATTTAAAAAAAAAAGAGCAATTGAAAACTTACAGAAAAAAAAGTGTAAAAATAAAAATTGGAAAATTTCTGTTAATAAAAAAAAGGGTTCATCTGGTCACACTCATGTGTGTATGCATATACAGGGACAGGGTGTGCAATCTGTTGGTTTTTTTTTTAAACTGAAACGAAATTCACATGTCGAGAAATTAGTCTGTGTTTGAGAGGAGGACCCTTCTAAGAATTTTCGGCCCTCTGCGGGTTACATATATTCGATTTTCGATTTGTGGCGTTATGTTGGTACTTATGTCGGGCCGAGAAGATGTGAACGACGAAAAGCGTGCCGGACGCCCGAGTACGTCAACAACAGACGAAAACATTCGGTTGCAGGGGCGTGGTGCATCATGAGTTCTTGCCACAGGGTAGAACGATCAATAAGGAATATTACCTGCAAGTTATGCACAAGTTGGGCGAGCAATCCGCCAGAAACGCCCGGATTTGTGGAAGAAAAAAAATTGGCTTTTGCCAGTTTTAACCAAAAACAACACACTAATAATACCGCAGCCATCGTATTCCCCAGATCTGACCTCCTGTGACTTTTTCTTATTCCCGAAACTGAAGAGCCCCATGAAAGGACGACGCTATGCTACGATTGAGGAGATAAAGACGGCATCGAAGGAGGAGCTGTACAAGATCACAAAAAATGATTTTTTGAAGTGCTTCGAGGATTTGAAAGAACGTTGGCACAAGTGTATAATATCTGGTGGGGATTACTTTGAAGAGGACAAAATAGATATTCATTAATAAATAAATTATTTTTGAAAAAAACACAAAATTCGCGATACTTTTTGACAGACCTCGTATAAGACAGCAAAGTACTTTTATACAATGCCCAACTGAAGCCCATCTCGACTTACGGACTAGAACTCTATGGTCCTACTGATCCCTCCGATTTCCGTCGAATTCAATTCCTTCAATTAAAAATACGCCGGACAATTGTCGAGGCTCCCTTTTATGTTCGCAATACTCTATCCATTGTAATCTTCAAAGTCCCATTTGTTTTCGATGTGGCTGTGTCTCGTTATAAAAAGTTCAATTTCCGTGTCTCCAATCATACCAATCTACCCTTGTTCAATAAAGCTCTCCTCCATTACCTTTCCGCAGAAACACCTATCGAAGGCTTAAGCCTCAAAACTTATGTCACAAATGTACACGCGAGAACGAGAAACTTCGATAGCAGTTTACTCCCAATAAAATTTCATGTTAATTAATACTAATTATCTAAATCTGCTTGTTACTATGTTATAGTTAAAGATATCTGTAAAAATTGAAAAACAAAAATTGTTCCTTGAAATTCTAACAATTTTCTCTTTTTAACAGAAGTTTTTGTTTTTTTCCCTATTTTATTTGGGATTTTTTTTTTTACTTTTGGAGGTTTTTTCTCCTTTTTTTCTCCAAAGTTAACAATAAATTTGATTTTGTATATTTTTTTTGTTTGGAATTAAAATACTCTTAGTAATATTAATTTAAAATGGGAAAAGGATAGAAATCCACTTACCTGGTGGCTAAATCCCGGTGTACGAAATTCATCTGTTCTAAATGTTTCATTCCTGAAGCGATTTGTGTTGCTATGTAAACCAAGCAACCGTAGCTGAAAAGGATTTTTAAAAAAAATTCACATTTTGTTTACCATGACAAAAAAACACACGAACAAATGTTATTCCTCCAAAAAGCAAAACAAAAAAATATTAGATTTTCTCGAAAGAAAAAAATCTTTAATAACAAAATAGTAAAAGATAATTAAAAAACAAAAATTAACAAACTATAATAAATCTTTTTAATTTAGTGCCATTTTCTCTTATTTTTTATTAATCGTTTTTTTTTTCTTCAATTACGAATTCCATCAATAACACTCGATTGATTGATCACAACTTCCATCTTTAAAAAAAAAAAAACAGGCGCAAAACACGAAGAAAAAATACTTTTTTTAATAATAAACACGGCACACATACACACATTCACTTCATTATTTTACACACTTTTTCCACCCACAATCAAAATAACAAAATAAAAATATAATTTGTTAAGTTTTTGTCAATTTCTTACCTTAAAGACTTATTTTGAACACCAACTGGGCCCGTTTCGGCGACATGCTCCTGAAGAAATTGGTTCAGATCGCCTTGACAATTGCTGTAGTCCAACACCATACAAATTGGCTCGTCCCGCAGGCATGCACCCAACATTTTCGCAACGTTGCTGTCGGTAAGTCTGGCCAAATGCTTTGCCTTCGAACGAAACTCTCTCTTCATATGATCAGGTGCACCCGGCCTTAATGTGGCGACTGCGACTAGATTTGAACTGGAAAGACAGAAACGAAAGCCATTTGTAATGAGAGTGAAACGATAAGGAAATGGAACGAACAAGCAAGCAAGGAGAAAGAAAGCAATTAATTAGATTCGGATGAGTGTGAGAACAGAGAGCTAAGCTAAACTAAACTGGTTTCGTTCTCTCACTCCGCAATATTTACTCGCAATTTTTTTTGCCTCACACAAGCGAACGTGCCTTAGTTCTTTTCTTTCGGACGTTTTTCTTTTCAATTGAAAATTGTTCCTTACTCTTTTCCTCTTCTCTTAGTTGATTGTCTTTTATTTTTATTGAATTTAAACTTGAAATGTCACCTGTTATTCCATTTGGGATATTTTGGATTTGTAGCAAAATTTTCTATTTTTCCGGTTATTTTTTCCATTTGTCAAGTTAAAATTTTTTTCGGCAAAAATATTCTTACCTAAAAAACGTACAAATAAATTTCCCACTGAGGAAAAAAAATTCCCAATAGCAAAAAAAAATAATCCCAAATATGAAAATATGGAGTTAAAAAAAAATATATTTAAATTACATCCTTAATAAAGTGAAAAATGTAAATTTTTAATTAAATTAACCGCCTCCTATCTCCCCTTATTCACCCAAATGTTGTACAATTAGAATTTCCCATTTAGGATATTTTGTATTAGTAGCGAAATTTTCGCTTCATTTTTGCACTCCAAATAAAAATATTTTCGGTTATTTTTTCCATTTGTCAAGTTAAAAATGTTTTGTGCAAAAATATGTTTACATAAAAAAGGTAAACAAAAATTTCCCATTGAGCAAAAAAATTCCAATATTTTAATTGAAAATGTAAATTTTTAATTAAAATAACCGCTGCCTATCCCCCCCTTATTCGCTATCATTTTATAACATTAAAATTTCACATTTGGGATATTTTGCATATCTCGAAATTTTCGCATATTTTTTGTACTCCAAATAAAAATATTTCCTCTTTTTCGGTTATTTTTTCCGTTTGTTATTTACAAATGCTTTGTGCAAACATATTGTTACCTAAAAAGGATAAAAATAAATTTCCCATTCAGGAAAAAAAATTCCCAATACCAAAAAAAAATATCCCAAATATGAAAAAATGAATTTTCTTTTCAAGAAAATAAAATATTAAAATTGTCTCCTTAACAAGGTGAACAAATGTAAATTTTGCTATCATTTTGTTCCATGAGAATTTCCCATTTGGGATATTTCGAATTTGTAACGAAATTTTTGCTTTTTTTTCCACTTTTTTTTTTGAAAAAAATAAAAATTGTTGCCTCTTTTTTTGGTTATTTTTTCTATTTGTCAGTTAAAAATGTTTTGTGCAAAAATATTTCTACTTTAAAAAAATAAAAATAAATTTCCCATTGAGAAGTAAAAATTTCCAAAGGCAAAAAAAAATATCCTAAATATGAAAAAGATGCATTTTTTTAAATTGGTTATAAAATGAAAAATGTAAATTTTTAACTAATTTTTAACTACCCTATCCCCACCTTATTCACTATTATTTTGTAACATCCAAATTTCAATTGAATGCCAATATTTGAAAATTATTATTATCTTTAACTGATGAGCATGAAATGTATTTTTCTTGTTTATATTATTATGATTTTTACTATTGAATATTCATAGTTTTTGGTTGTAAGGAAAATAAACTGTTCACTCACCTTAAACCCTTAATTTCGCATAAATGTAACTCGCCAAATATTCCGCATCCCAATTTCTCGACAATTACTAAAGATTGTCTGGGAAATTCTTGCAGCTGTAGATCTTCATCAGTTGATATGGCATCCACATCACTATACGGATTAACCAAATTGCCAACACCACCGCCGCCATTGTTATTTATCAATCCGCCAGATGGTGTTGTCGGTGTTGAGGGTTTACAAATCGCTGTTGCTGCATAGTATTTCTCAGATGGCGGTGGCGGCACCGGCGGTGGTTTTGGGAAAATATTATTCAATGGTGGCGGAGTATTGCGTACACTAACATAGCCGCCAGGAATTTTCGGTATTAAATCTTGCATATGCGGTACGGCATACTCTTGACAAACAATATCGGGAACATCTGTAAAAAATAAATCGGACAACGAAAATTAATAACAATTTTTAGCGTTTCATTTCTTTGGTATAAAGAAAATTAAAACAAAATAAAGATTTCTAACAAATTAAAAAGTCTATGAAGAAAAATTAAAGACAAATTTCGAAAATGTTAAAACTCTTGCCCCACTTTGAGATATCTTTCAATTTGTTTCCAATTTATCTGAGTTTATATTAATTACAAAAGCATCAGCAAAGCAATCGATATGAATGAGCAATAATCGAAAAGAGAATTAAAAAACTAAAAAAAATAATAAATGGAATAGAAAGAAATGAGAGTAAAACTGATTGGAATGTCTCGGGCCCATAAGTAAAATCGATTTTGATTAATTAATTAATAATGATTGGAAAATCGTGTAGAGAAGTTGATACAGTCAAAATCCACTTGGCCTCGTTGGACTTAAACACTTTATCGAAAAAGTGTAGAATCAAATTGAAAATAAATTCTTTGCTAGCATTACAGGACAGACTATGCAGAAAGTCGAAAAGTTTTCGGACTTAAGTACACACTCGAGATACTTGCCCAGAAAGAGAATAGGTTGAATGGAGGGTTTAGAAAGAACGTGTCGAAAGTCAATCGAACAACAAGAAAGCTTGACAGGCGAAAAGAAGAGAAGGGGAGAAGAAAAATCTTAGCGAAAAAATGAAATTAAACACAAACAAAATTCCAGATTTATGATAAAGAACACAATTAGTAAAGGTCGCACAACCCTCTCACAATAGACCATTAAGAAATCACAGCAACCACAATAACAACAAAGGGCGATGAGGACCACCAATTCTCTCCCATTCGAATTGGCCATTTTTTCGCCACATTTTTCCGAATCTTTCTTTCTATTAAAGTCAATTCTTCTCTCAATACTAAATGAAAATGGATAACCTTTGAACTGGCAAACATTTATTGGCCATTATTTTGGCACATTAATACTATTAATTTCTACCAAAATTAAGGGAAAAAATCAGACGGTTGATGGAGATCAATAAACAAGGGAGGAGAAGGGGGGATGGACATTATAATCGTGATAGCAAAAAAAAATCCCATTTATAGTAAATGGTAAAAACAAAGAAAAATAAATAATGTGTAGGAAAAGAGAATTCGAATTCATACTACCCTCCTTACAGAATCCCTTCCGCCCCCACCCAATCGATGCCGCGTATTATATTGTCGGTTCGTGTACACTAGTAAAACGGTTTTATGGCATCAAAAGTCAGCTTATGTCAATTAAACATCGAAAAACGTTTAAGTTTAGTGAATATTTCTCGATTATTTACAACGTTTGACTTTATAATTTTTTTATGGATTTCTTGATGGACGGATAATGAGAGAGAGAGCGAGACAAAAATAAAAATGCAGTCTCATCTTTACCCGATTTAACCTTACCCAACTCACATCATCGCCATCCGTTAAAATTCCATTTATCAACACACACACACCATCGCAATTTGAATTCTGCGTATTCGGGGCTATCAAAAACTAGCCGTTTACCATTAAATCTTCTGCGAAATTACAAATTTTCTCAAAATAGTGAAAATAATGCTTGAAGAAAGAAACGAAAATCAAAAAAAAAGTTTAAAAGAACAAATTTACGCCAAAATCACAAGAGAATCAAATTGAAAAGAATTTGAAATTTTTTATTGTCTCTTGAGTCAGTGCACGGGACGTGAGAATCCTTCTAATGCGTATCCGGTATTTTTTTAATATTTTAACCAAAAAAAAAAAAAAAAAAACTAACAAAACCCACCGAATCATCTTCATTGACCGCAAATACAAACACTTTTCACCAACACCCTTTCTGCTCCTTCAACTTTATTCGTTTTTTTATAGGTTAGTTTTTTTTAAAAACTTTTTGAAAAACTTATTTATACCACACCACCTCCCCCTTTCCCACCAAAGTTTTTATTGATAAAAAACGATAATTTCCCTAATCAGTTGGCTGATCTCTTATATATTTTTATCATGTTTCCGTCTTCTTCGAAATTTGTCATTGTCCTATGTGATTTTCTCAATTGTCCATAGTCTTCGATAGTAGACGAAAGGCAAAAGAAAGGGAGAAAGGTGAGGCACACTGTCATATAAGAACCGTAAGAAAACCGGTTGGTATGCGTAAGAAAATCCCCAAAAAAAAAAAAAATTGAGAAAAAAATGGGGAAACAAAAAAAAATACCTTCAAACATAAGGAGGTGAAGGTGGGTAAGGGGGAGTAGGGGGGGTATTTTTTCAATAAAATTATTACTTACAACCCCACAGGAAACTTTAAAATTTATTGAACTGAACGGAAAATTTTCTCTCTTGACAATCTTAAACAATAATCGCACTTTTTACCTGTCTATCTTCACACTTCCTCCCCACCCCCGCCTGACCAAAACCAATCCAAAATCCATCAAATACCGTAGAAAACTTTTAGTTTCGATCGAATGACTTTCAGCGGTGTTGACAGGAATTTGATGAAGAGAACAGCAAAATTTTAGAGCAAAACAGAAAAATATCACAACTGAAAAGCGTAAATCATAATAAATAATAATAAAACACGCTGAATTGGGAAGGCGTGGGGGTTTTTGGGGAGCAGAATGACTGTGTCCACGTTTTGAGAACACCAATCACCAATTTCTTTTTTTTAACCTTTACAAGAAGAGGTAAAAAAATAAATCAATGGCAACACTATTCACCACAACTACACACACATACACAACCACACAACAATACTGATACCAATAATATAAAAATAATGTTCCCTTTTCAGGCGGAACAAAAAAAAACACACACAAAAAGTCCTTTTTTTCTTTCCAGCTCCATAAAAAAAAAACCAAGACTCTATTTAAATGTTGGCTCCTTCCAAAAAAGGGGGAAAATATGGGAATGGGAGAAAATTCAATTTGCTCTAAGCACGTACTGTATTGCAAGGTGTCAGAGGCCCCTTGTTTTTTTAAAACAATTTGCACATATTTTTAAAAAAGAAATTCTATGCGTATACGTGTTTCTATGGGTGAGTGCACTCGAGACTCTCTTTGTCAGAAAGGAAAGAGCGAAAAAAATTCCTACACACACACACTCCTACCGCACCAATTCTTTCAAATAATAATAAATATCACTGACAGTATGGAGTCTATTCCTGCTCTCCCGAATTTCTTAGCCTTCTTTTTTTCCCTTCTCAATGTCATTACCGTACCAACGACAGTGGATCTCTACGAATCTGTCACTGTCAACGAACAATTCCGTAACACCGAATCTTTATTGTTGTTGATTTTCCATTTTCTTTTTTCGTGTAACTTATTCTCATTGTCATCGTCATTGTCGACGATATTGGCATATTACGAGGGAAGTGCAGGCGAATATAGGTATAATGTTGGGGTATCAATGGCGGAGCCCAACCAACATCTCCAGCCCAACGATTTTGATTCTGATTCTGATTCGGATTCGGCTACTGATTCTGATTCTGCACGAATTCCATTGTCAACCACCCCCATCCGCCCACACGTACCTACTTTAACAGCAATCATCATCATCATCATCATCATCATCATCATCGTAATCATTGTCATCGTCGTCAATTCTTTTCTTTTTTGTACACTTCCATCCCCGCCCACTAAATATTCGCATTATCCAAACTGTATCATCATTTTTATCACACAATCACGCAATCACCAACATCGTCATCATCGTCATCGTCATCGTCATCGTCATCGTCATTACCACCCCCATCAACAACCACCTTATCAAGTTTCACAACCAATACTCTCCGCCTAATGCTATTACCATCATCCCTACCACACCACACCACACTCCTCCTCCACAAACAATGCTTTTTGACATAATCAATTCTAAAATGTATCCAACAGCCGCCGATTGAATGGTAGATTAACACTCCAAACGGTCTGGAAAAATGTTCTATTCACACGACGATCAATGCCTTTCTCTTTCTCTCTCTCTCCGCCGCAAACAATTCTAAACTACTTGATTTTTGTTACAGCCAGATTTGTTTACCCCGCAGCTATCCGCACACACCATTCACAAATCGTTTAAATTACAAAATAGCATCACGGACGGCATCGTTTCTCTCACTTATTCAACATTTACTTTTTCTAACATTTTCTTACGTTTTGTCTCGTTTCCATCCTATCATCATCATCTGTCAATTCCACCCCCGCTCTTTCATACTCATAATATACTCAATGACAAAATTTCAAGTGCATACAAATTTTTGACAGTTTTCAATTCCCTTCTATTTTTGTTGTTTTTTTGTTTGTTTCGTAATTTTTTTGTTATTGTTTAAATACACTTTATTTTGATTAATACTTAAAAATACTTTTAATTGAAGTATTTTAAGTAAATTCAGTTTTAAAAATAACTTTAATCAATTTTGAGAGATAACCGACTCTCAGACTGTCAATTGGAAAATTTCAAAAGTAACCGGAAAAACTCTTTTTAATTTGATACTAGATGAGGCTTTTGACGAGGTGTGAGGAGGGAGGGGTTTATTTGTTTCTTTTGGTCTCTGGGTCAAACCCGCCAATTGGAAAAATGAAAAACAAAAAAAAATTGCTTTTGATACTTTTTTTGTTGATATTATTGGATAATCGAAGTGGACTCTTTAATATTTTCAGTTAATAAAAACTTTCATTTCTTCTCTCTCTCCCATCGTTGACATTTCCGTCTTTTAACAGATAAACGCAAAAACAAAATGGAAAAGTTTCTCTTTTATTCTCCAAAATCTTTTGTCAATTTTTTTATTACAAAATTATTGTCAATGAAAAAAAAAACTCTACCTGATAAAATTTGTGACTTGGTCAGGCGAGGGGTGAAGGGGGGAATGTGTTCTTTTTTTGTTTGGCTTTGGGTCGAACCCGCCAATTGGAAAAATGAAAAACAAAAAAAAATTGCTTTTGATACTTTTTTTGTTGCCATTATTGCATAATCAAAGTGGACTCTTTGATATTTTCTGTTAATTAACTCAGTGACTACACACCAACCAAAAAAAAACTTTAATATCCTCATTTCCCCTTCGTTGACATTCCACTCTTTTGACAGATAAACGCAAAAACAATACGAAAAACTTTCTCTTATATTCTCCAAAATCTTTTGATACGACCTTCTAACTCCTCTTCTCTTTTCACTCCCTCCTTTTGTTTTCATCAACTCTTCCGATAACAAAAAAAAATCAGTTTTTTTATTAAAAATTATTGTCAACGAAAATAAAAACTGTACCTGATAAAATATAAGAAAACATCCGCAAATCCTTTTTCTTTGTTGACAAATTTTTAACTCAGCACTAAAAATTCGACTCTGTTCCATTTCGCCCAAAAAAAAATCCCGTTCCTTCTTATCGGTTCTCTAAACCAACCCCCCCTCCCCCCCCCCCCCTCTAATAAGTTCACTTCTATTATATTAAATTCCATTCAATTTTATGCGATTTCGTTTCGTTTTATTCTATTTTGTTCCGTTTTCGCTTTGTTTCTTCTATTTCGCATTCGAGTGTGTGTTCCGTTCTGTTCCATTTAATCCCTTGTTTTATTATTTCCTAATTCTTGTTATTAATTCAATTCGCAAAATTCAGTTTCATCGTTTTTGTTTTCTTTTGTGAAAATTTCGTATTTTCTTTTTTTTCTGTTCTTGCTTGGCTGGCAATTCACTATTATTAGTAGAGTATTAAGTATTAACCGGAAATTCTTAATGGTGGAAAATCTTAAATGCCTCTCTTCTAACATACACACAAAACGGGTCGATTAATCCTTTAGAGATAGGCTGTGTGAGTCAGAGGTTCAGAGGTTAAGGGTTACGCGGGTAACGTTTACAAAATTGGGAAACAACAAAACCCTTTTAAGTCTCGCTCGTATGTTTTTGCTGGAATACAATAAATTCGAAATAAAATTTATTATTCTACAAATTTATGTGTGCATGTGTGTTTGGATTTATGCGTATAGAAGAGCGCGTTTGAAGTGTGTATCCATAGTTCATTATAATGTGACTTACAATTACCGGCAGAGGGGGGGGGGGGGGGTGTTGCAAGGAGAAATAATGAGTGACTTTGAATTGTTTGTCAAAATTATTAGAAATCGTATAATATCATTAATTAAAGGATTGTGCGTGTGTGCGTTAGGATTTATTTACGAAAGTGTTTTTATTTTGATCGTGAAATTATTTGCTTTTTTGTATAAGATTATTTTGATATTATTTAATAGTTTATGGAAAATAATCAGTCTGCTGAATAGAAAATGAAGATTTAAAGTTTCATTTATGCTTAATCATAACAAAGAGAGAAGATGTAGAACCGAAAAGTTCGAATCGGTAGAGATGGCAAATTGACGGGTAAGAGAGAGAGAGAGAGAGAGAGAGAGAGAGAGAGAGAGAGAGAGAGAGAGAGAGAGGGAGAGAGAGAGAGAGAGAGAGAGAGAGAGAGAGAGAGAGAGAGAGAGAGAGTGATAAAATTTGTGGGTGAGGGGGGGAGAAAAAGAAGTGAAATTAGGTAAAAATGCACAAGAGAAAAAATAAAAATTAAGAAAAATGAGTAATTAATGAAAACGAGAAGACAAGAAAAATTTCTGAATAAACAACAATAGAGAAAAGAGGGGAAAGGATACCAGACACAAAAATTAAAATTACAGGAATTAAATTTTTGGAAAAATAATAATAGAAACATGCGTGGTGGCAATTGGAGAAGAAAAAATTTATGAAGAAAAAAACTGAAAAAATTTTGAGACAAAATCCAAAAAAAAAATTCGGAAAAAAATAGAATTTTTA
Organism: Atherix ibis; assembly: GCA_958298945.1. Classification (NCBI taxonomy): domain Eukaryota; kingdom Metazoa; phylum Arthropoda; class Insecta; order Diptera; family Athericidae; genus Atherix; species Atherix ibis. Next base: position 21,657,346 of record OY282609.1, on the reverse strand, counting down.
TGAGAAAAAGACAGAAAAATTTATGAGGACATAAGAAAAAATAAATTTCGGGAAAAAATTCAAAATTTATGGTATAAAGAGAAATTATGTAAATTCGTTAAGAATAGAAAAAAATTGTCGGGAAAAATAGAATTTTTTTAAAATTAATATTGTATACGTAGCATTTTTTTGGAAAAAAGACAATGTTTTGGGTTTTCTCCCTTTTGTATTGTGACTGGCTATGAAAAGTGGATCCATTACGATTAGCCATCCAAAGCGAAGAAAATCGTGGGTCCATCAACAGGAGCGTCCCCGGTCTGTGAAAAAGTTTGAAGACGCAGAATTGGAGGCATTACTAGATGAAAATCCATGTCAAACGTAACAAGAACTTGTAGATTCATTGCACGTGACTCAACAAGCCATTTTCCATCGTTTAAAAGCTTTGGGAATAGTTAATAAGCAAGAAAATTGGGTACCCTTCGAGTTGAAGCCGAGAGACATCAAACGGCGTTTTTTAACGTGGGAACGCTGCTTCAACGGCAAAAAAAGACGAGTTTTCTGCCTTTTCTGTTGTGACTGGCGATGAAAAGTGGATCCATTACGATAATCCACAGCGAAGAAAATCATGGGGGATCAGATCGGCGGGGTATATTATGAGCTGTTACAACCATCATAAGAGCTCGCTACCGAACGCAACTGATGCGTTTGCATTGAGCATTGAAGGAAAAACGGCCAAAATACGAGCAAAGACACAAGGCGATTTTGCAGCACGAGAACGCTCGGCCCACATGTTGCTAAGGTGGTCAAAACCTTCCTGGAAACACTGAAATGTGTCTGCAGACATTGCCCCTTCCGAGCAATACCTCTTCCGATCGACGACGCGTGGCCTGGCTGTGCAGCGCTTCTGATCTTACGCGGATATCAGAAATTGGATCGATTCGTGGAACACCTCAAAAGACGCGCAGTTTTCTAGACCTCAAATTTTGACAAAAAAAAAGACAATTTTCCATTTATACTTCCAATAGAAAATTTTTCGGGTAAAAAATATTAGAATTTTATACGAAAAAATGTAGAAAAATTTGTGGTAAATGGAAAATATTGTTGGAAAAATAGACAAAATTGTTGGAAAAAAATAGAATGTTTTTGGGGAAAGAATACTAGAATTTTAGGGGAGAAATTATAGAAAAATTTGTGGAGAGTGGAAAAAATTGTTGGAAAAAAATAGAATGTTTTTGGGGAAAGAATACTAGAATTTTATGGGAGAAATTATAGCAAAATTTGCGAAGAGGAAAAATTTGTTGGAAAATAGAAAATTTTTGGTGAAAAAACAGGCAAATTTTTGGTGTGAAAAAATACAAAAATAAACTTTAAACCTTACCCATTCCTCTCAACAATTCATTAATTAAATCAAAAACTTAGAATGACAATAAATCCAATTAAATTTAAAAATTTCAGAAAATAATTGAAAGTTCAAATTTTTTTAAAAAAATTAAATTTATTTGAAAAAAAAGAAAAATTTAATAAAAAAAAAGAAACGTGCAGAAAAATAACAAAACTTATTAAATTGATAATTGTGAATGCACGAATGAGATTTAGTGATTAGATTATTATTGTGAATAAAGTGTGGGACTTTAAACCATCGAAACCACCTTACTTCGTGACATTTATATGTCTCAGCAAGGCCCCGCCGTCAGGCTTTATTGCGTGCGGCAGGGATTAATCGAAATCACTTCTCTGGTGAATTGTTACTTCCGTTTGCTTTCAACAAGCTCATCCAGACGTACTCTTTTTAGGACTTCTACAGTCTCCCAAGCCATACTCGAGCATAACATTTGGGCCACTACATTCTCCGGTGTTAGGGGTCCGCCAGCACACTTCGGAGCCTCTTCTCTTTCAGCATTGAATCGGATGCAGTCAAAGAACACGTGCTCTGCGCTCGCCACCAATCCGTCACAATAAGGGCACATTGGGCTAGAATCCAATTTAAAGCGGTATTGGTAAGCCCGAAAATATCAGTGTCCCCTTAAAAAATTGGGGACGGTAGTAACCAGCACCACCATGTCGTCGGTCTATCCACGGATCCACCGCCGAGATAAGACGGTGGATCCATCTGTCATCGGGGGCATTATCCCAACGATTTTGTCACCTCCTCTTGGACTCATTCTTTTCCTCCTTACATGCCTCGGATCACGCCACAGCGTCACACCGACCTCTCCGTCGGTACAGCCTCTGCCGCTCATCTGCGAGTATTTCGATTGGTATCATTCCGACCACAATACAAATGGCGTTGTATATATGACACTGTTTGGAATGCGCAGGCGACCTTCAATGCCCTCCTACGATAGCCTGAGTCAACTCTACGTTGCTCTAATCAACCCATCGTCCCAAATTGGCGCAGCATACAACAGGAATAACCCGACCACGGTCCTCAACAGAGTCCTCCTACTCCACCTGGATCCCTTAAGGTTCGGCATTAAGCGACAGTAGGAATACCAACATATAGTAGGTATTCCTGAAACCGAAGCCTCGCGTCAATCATGACCCCCAGGCACTTTAGAGATGATTTCGAGATCACCTCATGTTCGCCAATCTCCCTTCTCTTCCTGCCTGTGATTAGCACTGCCACTGTATTATGGTCCGCAAACCTAAGACTAACTGCCAGAAGCCAACTTCGAACGGGAGCAACAGTCTCCACACATTTGGCCACTACGCCCACAAGCGAATTTATGATGATTCTTGCTTCCTCTGGAATATGGAGTCTCAGAATACCACCATCATACATGACATTCCACAACAGAGGACTCAGAACCGAGCCCTGTGGAACCCCTGTCGTCATCCTACCTACGTACACAAGTGGTAATGTGTATTTGTGCCAGTGTATTTGATATTATAGGGTCGTCACATAGCATCTTTTGTATTATTATTATTATTCTATTTGGGCTCTGGCATAACAAGTTCACACAGTTTGTTCAATAACTTCTAAGTAAGTATGCTGTAATGGGCAAGTACGGAATACGAGCCTACCTCCAATCCGTCTTCTTTCGTCGCATAAGTTTTGCCCTCCCGATTATCGGCGTCATCACATATCTTGTGTCGAAATTATTATTTTTTTTTTAATAAGCTTACTTGAGAAAAGGAGGGACAAAATATTTGTGCAAAAAGAAAAAAGAATAAAATTAAGAAAATATAATAAAAAAGAGAAATTACAGAGAAGCAAAAAATTATAAGCAACTCTGGACACGAGGAGTACACAAAACCAAAAAGTTAAACTATAAAAATCAACGGAAATTTGTTAAAGTAATTTTTTTTGGGGATGGTGGATGAGGGATCAGCCGATTCCTCAAACAACATCCACTCCCCTTTCCCCATAAAGCAGCTAAGAGAACATTAACCACCACTGACGTGACACGCATTGGCCGCGAATAATTGATGAGATTTCAAATTTGTTACGCTTCGTATTTTAACGGTATTTTCACTTCCGATGCGTACTTTGCCTTAAAGCTAAGGTTTTCTTCATCTTCATTTTCTTACTTTTCCATTTTTGCATTTTCAATTTTTCCTCCTTCAGTGTTTTTGTGTGGTTTCGTTCCAGAAGAGAAAAAAACATCAATTGCTGAAGATGAAAATGGGAAGGAAGGGGGGTTGGGGGAGTGGTGACTTTTGGTAGAAATTATTACTAAAAATTAAAATTTTAGCTTTTCCAGAACTCAAACTTCATCGCTTGTTTTTTGTCTCCTTCTAATGGCCATTTTGGTAACCATTTCTCTCTCTCGCCCTCTCATATTCCCTTTCTCACCTATAAAACCTAAACTAAACCCCAAACACGAAAAAAGTTCAACAAAAATTCAAAATATTTTCAATTTTCCTCCATTTTAGTAAGCAATTATTTTTGCAAATTTTTCTTCACTTTTATTATTTTTTACACGTTTTTTTTAATGCTAGTCAAAATAAATTATGATTTCCTGATAATTTCCTTTTACTAATTAATCGAATGCAAAATTATATTTTTTTAAGTGTAAAATTTATTTTTAAATTTTCCAAAATATTTATTTTCACTATAAAAAAAAACCAACTTTTCATACAGAAAAAATCGAGTCCACCATTAATTTTATTATACAATTTTTTGGAAATAATTTTTCTGGGCTACTTTAGACTTTAGGGGATGTGATGGGCTATCTTTTTACCATTATTTTGGGTGGTAATTTTGCATTTTCTAACAATTCAATCCTCTTAAATGTAATTTCTTCTACGCTTTCCTTTTTGTTGGTCACTTATACTTTTGAAGAAAAAAAACGCCATCTAGCGGAATCCACAATAAACACTATAAAATTTTCTTTTCCTTGTTTAATTACAAAACTATCCGTTATGTTCCCCTAAGCATAATTTTCACCTATCCCCAACACCTGCCCCCTTCCCCCCCTACCCTTTTTTTCAATTTCCCCCTTAATTTTTCTATATAATGAACAACATTTTTTGTCTTATTTATTTCGATAAAATAGATGAAAAAGAATATAAAATTCTAAAATTGAAGACGGTACCTGTATAGTCCGGTGTTACATGATGTCGTTGGATATCATTTAGGGAGCATCCGCTAGCCGCACTTGTGTACATATTAACATTGAACGGTTCATGATAAAGGCTACTTTTATCAATTGATTCGTTATCTTCAATGGCAACCTGGTAACGACAAAAAAAAAATTTATTTCAAAATTTTTTTATTAAAAAACTATTGAAAAAACCGAAAAATTTTATTAATTATTGAAAATTTTTTGAGACAAACAAAAACAATTTAAATCTTTTTTTTTAATCAATTTTTACTTACTCGTTTGTCAACGCCCAATCCGTCCGAATTGAAATTATGCTGCAATGCGTCAAGAACATTGGTACCACGTGAACGTTTATTTTTCGCAATTATAAATAAAATAACAGCGATTAATAATAAAATAATTGTTGTTAGTACAGCTATAATAACTCCAACAAAATTTTGTTCCGGCTCCTGATCAATCGGTTTTGGTGATATAACTGTTATTATATAATGGAATAAAAAAATAAAAAAATAATCAAAAATAATTAAAAATTGTTCAATTAAAACTATTCTTCTATGGCAACTCTAATATTTATTATGCAATAATTTTGAAAACGATTTTTTTTAACACTGTTCCATAGTTTTAAGTAATATTTTACGTTTGTTATACGTATGAATGCCGAGATAGATGCATCTCATTGCCTTGAACCGATCGAAATTAGGGCAAATTAAAATTAATTGACTTGGACGTGTGAACAACGAATTAGATAGTCCCGTCACTGAACACATGCATTCGTATACGCTCATGAGTATCTCTGCTCTCACACGTTAAACATTCGCCACCTACTAACCTAAATCGTCATTCAGACGTTACAGCTAATGATGGGTGAATGTTGCTTAATTGAAAATTTTGAATTTGAACTCTCTTCAATAAAATCTTATCATTCTATTTTTGCATTAAAAATTGAATTAATATTATTTCAGCCCGCATTATCTCTATTTCTTGATTTATTTTAAATTTTATATTTAATTACTTGTTATCCAATAATTAATAACAAGAAGAAATAAATAAACAACAAGTTATGAACTTACTTTGCGGAACATGATTACGTTCGCCTTTGCTGGGATTTATTTGTACCTCATCCCTTTGGAGGGGATATTCAATGGTATCTGGTGGGCTAACACTTCCAATAATTTCTTCGTCCGTATAGTTGCCGGTAAGAGGCGCTGTAAATAAAAAGCAACAACAAAAAATATATATTTATTTTTTCTTTTGTTTTTTTTTCTTAAAAAATATTTTTAAACATAAAAATTATGATAACAAAAATAAGTTGAAAATCTAGACCCCCCCCTTCCCCTCTTGACTTACGTTCTTTTAAGCTTTAGAAAAAAATGTTCAATGAATTCTTTTACAAAAAAAAAAATATTGCCAAAATCCTGTTTGTTAACAAAGAAGAAATTTTTTATCCTTAAATTTTTTTTGTCGAACAGATTAAAACCGAAACTAAATCACGGACACATTCTACTATGTAAACAGTAAATAATATCCTCGAAAGTGGCTAAAAAAAAAACCCCACACAGAATATTAAATATGAGAGAAAAAAATTGATTCTCGAAAAGATTTGTGTGCAAAAAAAACCGAAGAACCTTCGACGAGAAAAAGCTTATTTACCACAAAATCCGAAGGAGGATTTCTGTTCGTTTACCGAGCCGTATTGCCCTATAAACAATCTCCTGTAAGTGGGGGAATACTTTGAAGCAAGAAGAAAATTTCAAACCAAAAAATGAAAGTCGATCCGAAAAGAATTAGAAGACAATCTCGAGAAAACGAACCTCCACAACATCCTCAAGAAGAACAAATTTTTACCGGGTTTTCCTTTTCCCTTTTGTCGAAGGTAAAAAAATTTTGTAAACGCTTGGATTATTTTTGAGTATTTTTTAAATGTGATTTTTTCCGTTTTCTTTTCGAGAACGTGTTGGAAATTTAGTTAAAGTGGAATAAAAACGAAGAAGACGAAAATTATTGAATAGTAAGCAGTGGTGGTTGTGGGGGCTTCGGAAAGGGAAGAAGGTATCGAAGACGAAACGAGAATTGAAACGGGAAAATCCATTAAGTCTCTAGGCTTGATACTCTCGAAAGGAGCCTTATCCCCAATAGGAAAGGGAATATGATTGGTTGACAAGGGATTTCGGTATCCCTGCGGGGGATGGATAAGGATCCGTCATCCTTCCATCTAATTTCGAGCAAACAACTTTCAGGTTCAACTTGACCCCCTCTCTTCCCCCAATAAATATTCTCGAACACATTTACCCTTGTAAGCACGGATAGCAATTTGTATACACGTCATTCGTCGGTAATGTGTGCGTGCACAGATGACAAAGGGTGAGTGCGGGGGTGATCAATATTTGAAAATACAAGCCATAAACTAATCCTCAGAAAACCCCAATTTTTTCGGGCGTAAATTTTTGTTGTTGGAATAATCGTAAAATATTAAAAAAAGTAACAGAAATAACGGCTTCGATTTATTTTTGATTAAGAGAATCTTTTCCTTTTTAATACCGAAAGTCTATCATAACACATGCTAGGCTTTAAAGACCGCAAAAAAAATAAGAAAAGAAAACCGTAAGTTCTCGGCACTCACGCATAGAAAATGCCGACTCAAAAATGAAATTTTTTTGCAAAACTCGGCAAAAATTTGTTTTGATAAAAAAAATTTTACAGCAAATATTTTTTGCCCAAAAAATTGTTTCGTCAAGAAAATTTATAGTTACAAAAAATATTTTGCGGTCAGAATTTGTGAACAGAAAATTTTTACAAGAAAATATTTTGCGGTCAAGGTTTTTTGCCAGAAAATTTTTACTGCTAGAATTTTTACAAGAAAATATTTTGCGGTCAAGGATTTTACCCAGAAAATTTTTACAAGAAAATAATTTGCGGTCTGCGATTTTACCCATGAAATTTTTACAAGAAATTATCTGCATTTTTGGTAGAAGATTTTTTGCGGTCAAAATTTTTACTGGTAGAATTTTTGCAGGAATAAATTTTGCGGTCAAGGTTTTTACCCAGAAAATTTTTTCTCAATAAGAAAATATTTTCACAGCAAACATTTCAACAAGAAAATTTTTCAAACTTTTCGAATTCTGCTAGAAAAATTTTTTGCGCCAAGGAAACAAATTTTCACAATCAGAATTTTCACTAAACTATTTTTGAGTGCAATAATTTTTAATGTTCACGTTGAAAATGTTACTATAGAAAAAAAGCTGTTGTGTCGCTACCCTTTTTCGTGTAAATAAAACCCAGAACAGACTAAACATAATTCAAGGAATGCTCAACCAGTCAAGAAATAATTTTTCAATTGATCTCTTGGAATTATTCAAAATTCATCAGCCCTTAAAGACTGAGCGATTGGCTGGTTGACTAGCAAATATTAACTACAAACTACCCTAACTAACCTAATGGACCTGCCAAGGGGTAGGGGAAATCGTTGCTTGAAGGCAGGCAGAGTCGAAGTAGATTTCATTAATCAGTGAACGTGTTTTGTGGAGGAGTACATTTGTTGTTTAGCCTCTGAATCTATTGTTAATAATTACGTTTGTGAATCGATAGGGACTACTTGAAATCGAACAGGGTATCCCTTGCCTCACTCCGCCCCAGCCGACAAACTCCCCTCGGAAAGGAATCCGTCAGACCCACGCTTTGTACCTGTACCTTCAGTTTATGCTCCTTTTGACTGGAAGAAAGGAAATTTCACCACAATACACCGTAGGCATTTCGAAAACCGAAACCGAACAAAGCCGTGTCCCGTCGCCGTCATCACTCATCCGCCAACCCGTCGAAGCAACCATCGGCATTAGGGATTAGGGTAGGTTGGTTGGTGGTGGGTTTACGAATTTTGATTCGTTATTATTCTCTGTTGTTCATTGTTTTGTTCTTTTGAGAAACAATGACTGCGTTGGCAACGTGGGGGGAGGCAAATGGGACGGGTCGCCAGTCATCACGGCAGCTACTTACTAGCAATCATCAAATTTTCCATATTTTTTCTTATTATTTCTCTTTTCCGTTTGTTAATATTTTCTCTGGTTTTTTTTGCTGCTTATTTACAATTTTTGTTGTTCAAATAATCGGCCGAGCATACTCAAAGGAGCGAAAAAGCGAAGTAGCAAAGGAGGGATATACTCAACCCGCTGTTCTTTAACGATTTTCACGAAAGGAACAATTTAAGTTTGATTCTCTGCAATTGCAGCTGCGGCTAAATTATGTTCTTCCCGCAAAATATTGTAGGAAAAATAGGAACACATCGAAAATAGTCTAAAATATAATAAATTGAATGCTGTCCTTTGGGCACAAGGGCTGCATGATGAAGGGAGGCCGGCAGAGCGCCAAGAGTGAGAAAACAAGCAAGGAAAAATTATTCCTAATGACTTGGTGGCCAAAATTTTCCGAAATGTGGAAGAAAAATTGTCGAATTTTAACCCCCACCAACGCTGCAATCAAAACGGCCAAGCGGGGATGATGGAAAAAGTGGCCAGTACGGTGTGCTGTGTCAACAATGGAATGTGCCTGACTGGCAACAGGGAGGGTGAGACCCAAGTTGAGAGGTTGTGGTAAATATTGTTTTCGACATACTGGCATGCACGGCCACCCCCAAACTGGTACTGTAGTTGGCAGGCCACGGCCGCTATTCAGCCAGCCAAGCGGCAATGGGAGAAGGCAGTACGGGTGGCAACGGGCGTAGCCAGTACAACACAGCATATTGTTTCTGACATTAGCCATAATCAAAAAGTTTTAATGCGTTTTTTTGTTTTGTTCTTAATCATTTTTTAATGTATCCAATTTGGAAACGGAACGTCAGCCGAAAGGAGCAAGCGGCCGAGACGAGAACGATGGAAACAAGCCACCGAACAAAAAACCATTTTTTACGTTCGGGTTTTTTTCAGATTTTTTTTCTGTTTTTTTTTTTCAATAAACGTACGCAAACGCATGTTGACTTTAAATTAAATAAAATTATTAGTAAAAATATAATCGGTCGGATGATGATGAGTAAAGGCGGTGAGATGCGGGCAGTAATGCTTTTTAATTCAAACAATTTTTTATTGGACAAAATATTTTCCACACCAAAAAATTTTCAGTAAAAAATGCTGACGGCGAAAAAATTTTTATAGAAGAACAATTTTCCTCGTAAAAATTAGGACATAAACAATTTTTCTACCAAAAATTCTGTGGAGAAACATTTTTTTTGGTAAAAATTGTCACAGAAAAAAACTTTCTAGCAGAATTTTTGAAGCAAAATTGTTCAGGTGCAACTACAAAAAAAAAAAAAAAAATTTGTAGCAAGTATTTCGGAAGTCTTAAAATTTTGCGAGTGAAAAATGCTGACACCAAAAATTATTTCTAGCGAAAAATTTTCTAGCAAATATTTTACTGCAGAATAAACAGAACTTTTCTAGCAGAAATTCTGTTAGCAAGTCTTATAGATAAAAAATTTTTCATTAAAAATGCTGACAGCGAAAAAATGTTCAGAAAAAATTGTGGGAATAAAGTTTTTCTAGCAGAAATTCGGACAGCAAAATTTTTATAGCAAAAGAATTCTGAGGGCAATTTTGACAGTAAAAATATTTTCTCGCCAAAATGTTGACAGCAAAAAATATTTATAGTGAAAAATGCTGAACAGCAAAACAATTTCTATCAAAAATGCTGGTAGCAAAATTTTTTTTAGCAAAACTTTTTATAAGAAAACCTTTTTTAGCTGAATTTTTGAAGGACCCCGTTTTTAGAGGAGTTGAATTCTTAGAGAAAAATTCTCACAGTAAAAAAAATTTTTTTCTAGCAGTATTTTCCTCTCCAAAATTTTTTTCGTTAAAATTCTTCTGGTAAAATATTTCTAGCAAAAATTCTTATAGCAAAAGTAAAAATCTTTATTTAAAAAATTCTTCCTGCAGAAAAATTGCCAGCAGAGATTCTTGCAGTAAAAAATTTCCACCATCAATTATAGCAGAAAAATTCTTGCAGAAAAAACTTTTCCAATAAAAAAAATTCAGAATGTAAAAACTTAACTTCATTTAGTAAAATTTGGATAATCGGAAACGGTTGCCTACGATATTTGCTTCGATTCTGATAAAATTATTGCAGCAACAAAAATCAAAAAAAGAAAAATAAATGAACGATAAAACTCACCTGATAAGAATGAAATTTCACTGAGCATAATCCACCTTTGGGCGAAGTAGAGATGAATCTGAAGGTACCGTCCAAGCCGATGATGGAGTTTGATTGTCACGTCACGGGCATGATCCAAAACAATGTCGGGCATATAGGAGAACTGTACGGGCTCGCCGAGGAATCGCTGTCCACTAATGCTGAAGAAGACCTTTGCGTGCATGAACACCTGTAATCGAATAGAAAATATTTCGTTATTTTCGGTATGCTTTCTCAAAGTCCGAACAACCTCCTTTTCATCCTTTTTTTCTTTATTTGCTATTGGCTAATAATTTAATCCGTTAGCCTTTTAGGAATTTCGGGAATCTTGGAAATTTTGTTAATCTTGGAATTGGAATTGAATTCAGTTGTGTTCTGACCGAAAGAGTGTTCTTTTGTCTTAATTGAAATTTTCACCAAAACTCCGACGAAAAACCAACAAAAAAAATTACATTAAAAAAAAACTGTTCCATTTCGTCGTCTCTAATCACTTACGACAAGTCCTTCTGATTTTTACGAAGAAAATCCTCTTTTCTCTGGGGTTGTTGGTCAGTGGGCGCCGCGAACAAGTATCATCAAGGCTAGATAAACTGAAGAACGGAGGGAGGAAACGACAAGAAAACTGAAATGGAAACGAAGAACAGCGGAAGAACGAATCACTGAACTTGTGAATAATTCAATGGCAATTTTTCCCAATCTAAGCTCATAAATTGATAAAACTAAATCAGTAAATGTTAAATGAATAACAAATATGGGATTTGACGGTGCCCCACCCCCCAACCCTCTTATTCGATATGATCTACGAGCGAATGTGAACATCGCATGGCCTCTTTTACGGCTACGAAGCGGACGTATCTCACCACCACTACTCTAGCAGTGGAACCTCACAACTCTGCCGTGGAGTGTGGATTCTTTTTGCTTAGCTTTTGACAAGAAAATAAGTCCCTAAAGCTCTATGCTATTTAATTCTTCTTACGAAGTATTATCTGGGCATGTGGGGACGGCTAAGGGGGAGCGCAAATACTTCCCTCGTGTAATGTGGGCTTACAATGGACTATGTTCGAAATGATGATGAGATAAGAAAATATTCTCAGTTTTTTCCTTTTTCTTTTCTTGTTGGTCGTCGTCTCTGATATCTATTATTATTCTGTTCTATATGTTAACAGTCAAGACCTCCGACGGAAGGGGGAAGAGGAGAGGTGGGCAAGCAAGAACAAACCGACAATTGGAAATAATGGAACCAAATGAATAAATAATAATGCGTTGGAATAGTAGGATCCAATTGGATGGGAGCGTAGTAACAATACCAGGACGAACCACCCTTCTCTCCCACACCACTTCCTGTATTATCGTAATCGACAAAAAAAACAACAGCACAAAATAAAATAATGAAGCACCAAGAAAGACACCCAAACTGAGACAAAAGCACATTCCGAGCACCATTTCCGGTATATTTTCTCGACTATTTTTATTCGCAGTTACTTGAAGACTGGTACTCATGTGTGTGTCCTTGTCTACCCCCAGTTCCATATTTCCTCTCTCACAAATTTAGTGAATTTTTTTGGGAATCACGAAATTTTTCAAATTTTTTACATAAAATCAAATTTTTTGCTCCCCTTTTTTGATTTTTGCAGTCTAATTATACGTGCTCCTTAATTTTTTTTTTTTTTAAACAGAAAAGGAAAAGTGTAAAAATCAAAATTTTTTTATTAATATTTAAAAAAAAAATCCAACAAAAAATATTTTAAATTTTATTAAGAAAAAATTCAGTTTAAATTAAGACCGAGTGTTTACTCACCTTTTTGTTTCGACAACTTTTCCCAACTTTTTTTTTTATTGTATTTTATTATATAAAAATAACTGTCAAATTGTATTTATGAAATTGTTTTTGAAAAGCAAATTTTTTCCTTAAGGAAAAAAAAATTAATATCGAAGCAAGGCGATTTAAGCTTTTATGTCAAAATACGAGGTCTGTTCAAAAAGTATCGCGAATTTGGATTTCTGCGGGTCACGTGTATTCGATTTTCGATTTTTTTGTGGCGTTATGTTGGTACTCATGTCTCTCACTTATGCCGACAAGTTCGGCCATTTTGAATGTTCAGTTAATTATTGACAGCTGCTTTGCTTGCACGTGTTTTGGCACGACTTCGATTTTCGCTCATTTTCGACCAAAAACAGCATCGCATTAACATTACTAAGGAGCTGTTGGACTCTGTCCGCGACGACCCAAAATTGCTCCAGAGGGTCATAACTGGTGACGAATCATGGCTTTATGGCTATGACGGGGAAACCAAAGCTCAATCATACCAATGGCAGCTCCCGCACGAGCCAAGACCGAAAAAAGCGAGCCAAGTTCGGTCGAATGTTTTCTTCGATTGCAGGGGCGTGGTGCATCATGAGTTCTTGCCACAGGGTAGAACGGTCAATAAGGAATATTACCTGCAAGTTATGCGCAAGTTGCGCGAAGCAATCCGCCTGAAACGCTCGCATGGTTGCTTGTGCGCGAATTTTTGGCCAAAAACAACACCCTAATAATGCCGCAGCCACCGTATTCCCCAGATCTGGCGCTCTGTGACTTTTCCTTGTTCCCGAAACAGATTCTTTGATCCATAGAACAAAGCACCCCCTCTCACCCCACCATTCTTTGTTTAAAAAAAAAAAAAAAATAACGTTTCTGTAAATTAAAAAAAAATTATTAAAAATTCTAAAAATTTGAAATGAATTTTTTTTTTTAGTTTTACCTCAAAATGATTTTTGTATATTTTTTATATTTGAAAATTTCTAATAAAAAATGTTCTAAAAATTATAACCGAAAAGAAAATTTATTAAACTTATTTTTAAAAAAAATGATTTCTGAATAAAACCACTCCGAAAGGAAAGAGAAAAAAATAATATTACTCATTTTTCATGTGCCCGAACGATGGAAAATCGCCTGCAAAATGAGTAATAATAACAGTAAAATAAGATTAAAATAGGTAAATGGTGGGAGAGGGGGGGGGGGAGGGGGGTGGAAATATTATAAAGATACCCAAGAAAGGGTTGGTGCTGTTGATTGAGTAGGCAGATCTGATTTAAAGTCAATATGATCTGATTATAAAAATGTAAATTGGATAAAAGTGCGCTTATTGCCTTATTCAATTTATTATGATTCAGTTTTTTTTAAATCTTTTATCCATAATTTTTTTTCTCTCTTTTCATAAATTTCAAAAAAAAAAACAAAATCAATGAATAAATAATGGCTGATGAAGCTAAAAAAAATGGAATAAACTTTCAAATTATATGAAATACAATAGATTGAAGAAGGATGGAAAGTACCCCACATCCAAAGTGGACGCATGAATAAGTAGGCGGCAGGGCATAAACGGGCGCAAGGAGGCGAATTAGAAAAAGGGTTGACAACAGTTAAACTGTCATCGTCTTTAAAAAGGAAAAAATAAACGACCACCAAAACTCTTTTGCACACAAAAGAACAAAAAGAAAAGAAATCCTATCGAAATATCTTTTTTAATAGTTTTATCAAAGACTACTCCCCCTCTACCCCCCCCTCCCCCCTACGAGACCAAATCAATTTTCCAATTGAAATGACCAAGTACTTTTCTTCTGTTAATAATAATAATAATAATAATAATAATAGTCAATAAAGAAAGGCTTTTTAAGAAAGAAAATATCATTAAAAGGACTAAAGGACCATTTTTTATTGACAATAGAGAAAAAAATACCACCAAAGAATAGAAGAAAAAAAAACGATAAAAGGAGAAAAGAATATAAAATTTTTTTTTGAGTGTAAAATGGGGGAAAAAATATTTTTTTCTTTCTAAAATATCAGCGAAAATATATGACCTTAAAAAATTGGCACACTCGTTATTATTTGAAGGTCCAAAAAAGTATATTTTTTATTTTTTATTTATTTAATATTATTATTATTACGCGGGAGCATAAAAAAGGGTATTTATTTTGATTTTTAGAAATGTTCTAGAAAAGAACATCGCATAAATTTAAGGGTAGTTTTATTCAAATTTAGAATAAAAGATGAAGAATAATGAAATAGGATATTTATCAAGAGCCAAAAAGGAGAAGAAATGGATAATAAGTTGTGGATAATTGAGAGAGCAGAGAAGATTCCGACTGTTAAAATCTTAAAGTCTTGACGATCTTATGGGTGTGCACAAAATTCCGATGTCGGTAACCGCAATTTGTGGCAGTAATTTTGCAGCTGCACTTTAAGTATTGCCATAAATTTCAAAGTTTTTTTGCAATGTGGCGGCAGGATTCAAAAATTGATGCACAATTAATTATATATATTAAATTTGATTGCAATTGCATTTAATTGGTTGATTTGGGACAAAATACGTTAATTTTTGACAGTATTTGCAGTAATAGTTTGCAACTGCCGTAGGAATTGAGTGCCTCTCATAAGCGTAGGCTCAGTTTCAATTGGTCACAAAAAAACCGTGTATTCTCGTATGAGTGAGAAAGAAATCTTGTTTTTTTAATTGTCAAAATTGGCTAGCAATTAATAAGTTGAAAATTTTAGAATAAAAAATTCATATTTACCAGAAAAAAAGATTTAAAATAAAGAGAAAAACGGAAACGGAAAAGAAAATAATTTTATTTTCAATTTAAATTTTTGTTGACAATCGATTGATATTCTTATCGGAGAAATTGTAACAAATCAAATACACGATATCAGAAATAAAAGAAAATACTGAACCGTTTTAATATGAACTGTCACTTATAATTTTTGACGTAACCAAATACGATTACGAAACTGCTTGCGGCGGTAAGGAATGTGAAATTGGAACGGAACACAAGACAAGCACGCATCCAAAACGGAATCAAATCCAAAGCAACAACGAATGAGGAGAAGTTGCCATTTTGGAATTGGATGGGAAAAAAGATCTGCACGAGAAGTACGCATCCAAATCAGCAAACGTCGAATTTGAATGCCTTCAAATTTTGCCAATTGATTACGAAAATTTGAATTTCATTTCTTTTTGGGTGCAGTTTTTTTTCCTCGTTTTTATTTTTATGGAAATTTTTGTAAAAATAAAATCTGTTTTCCAGTGGAAATTTTTTTTATTTCTTCTTTAAAATTTTAATAAGAAAGATTTCCTATTTCTTAAAAATGTCCTTTTTCTCTTGTTATAATTTTAGACGTAACCGAATACGATTACGAACTACTTGCGGCGGTAAGGAATGGCAGGCAACACCGCCATAGCGAAATTGAAACACGAGCACGCATCCAAAACGTAATCAAATCGACAGCAACAGCGAATGAGAAGGAGTCTCCATTTTAGGCTTGGATTGAAAGATGATGTACATGAGAAGTTAATTTTGCGCATCCACATAAAAAAATAGGCGAATTCGATTGGACTAATTTTGCTACAGCGCAGTACTTACCAGTAGACTCTCAATAAAATTAACATATCACTGACCACTGACAGCAGTAAAATACAAACTCACAATAGTCACCAACAATACTGAGTTTATTCACGCATAAATAATAAAAACTGAGTTTACGCACACATAAACATAAAAGCAAAAATATGGCGCTTCAACTTAACCAACGAACCCGCTAAGCCATCTATAGTTAGTTCGGAAACTACAATCCCGTTACCCTGAGGGGAGAAGTGCAACTACTGCTACAATCCTACTGTTTTGTTAGAGGTACTGTAGATGATGACAGCTACACAACAGTAGCAGTAGCAAAATTAGTCCAATTGAATTCGCCTGATGTGTGCGAGAAGTACGCATCCACATAAAAAAAGATGTGCACGAGAAGTACGCATCCACAGTAGGATTTGGATTGGAAAGGAATTTGAATGCTTAGTCGAACCTTAAAATTCGATTCCATATGTCCATATAAATATTGTAAAAGATTGGACCTAGGATACTTCCGTAAGGAACACCAGAGGAGATAGGTACCAAATACCTGAAAATATCGGTCTGAGAGATAGGATTTCAGGATGAGTAAATAACCAGAGGGCAAGACTCGCCCTCTGGCAACTTCCAAAGCAATCCAGCATGGCATACACGATCGAAAGTATGCAAGAGTAGAATGCCATACTGAGGGATCACACCATCGGCTTCAATAATAGGATACACACGTTTTAGGACTATTTTTTATAGGATTTCTGATAAAATGGGAAAGAAGCTTATAATATGTATGAGGTCGGAAGATTTTATTAAAAAAATTGCATCTTTTTTGTAATCTTTAAAATTATTAGGTTATTTTTCGCAATCAATAAAAATTCAGTTTTTTTATAATTTCAATAAAATAAATCCATTTTTTTCGTTCTTTTTAACGAAAAAAAAAAATAAAATAATTTGGGAATTTTCGTAGGACCATGCCTCAGTAGGATTCGAACCCACGGCCCCAAAAATTTTAATTTTTTTATACAAATCAACAACAAAAAAAGTACGCAGCTAACTTTTTTTGTTGTTAGCTGCGTACTTTTTTTGTTGTTGATTTGTATCAACAAAAAAAGTACGCAGCTAACTAAAAATCGAAAATATTTGCATTCGAACTAAAAAGTAAATTCGTAATGGAAAAAAGAATACAAAAAAAGATTCTAATTTAAATCAACAAAAAAAGTACGTATCCTAAAAACAAAAGTCAGTGCCACCAAAATTGATTTTGATTTGGCGTTTTTTTATAAATAATTCTAATAAAAAAAAAAGAATACCAAAAATATGATAATTTTAATCAACAAAAAAAAGTACGCACCCAAAAAAAAGAAAGTAACTGCCACCAAAATAGGCTTTTTTTTAAATAATTCTAATAAAAAAAGATGATAATTTTAATCAACAACAAAAAAGGACACATCCAAAAAAAACAAAAGGTCACTGCCAACAAAATTGGTTTCGATTTTGCGTTTTTTTTTTTAAATAATTCTAATGAAAAAAAAGATTACAAAACTAAGAAGATTAATAATTTGAATCAGTTTTACCTGCACATCCTTTGAGAACATGTTGTTGGTATGAAGTACGACAGAACTAAAATTTCGTATTGTATCGAATTCGAAAACGATCTCGACAGGCTTGCCAGCCATTCCGGGAGTATCATTCCGCCAACCAACCCATTCGTAGCCTGCAATTAAGAATAAATGAAAAAAATACAAAAATTTTCAAAAATAAATTTAACAAAATACCAAAAAAAATATCGAAAATCTTTTGAAAAAGAAAACTTTCAGAGAAACCAACTATTTTTTTGATCGCGTCTAAACAAAATTTTTCTGTCTATTATCGTATTATTATTTTGTTGAATAGTCCCCAGTCAGCGTGTCTCCTGTTTAGAATTTTTTTTTTTATTGTTAGTATTTCCAAAAATAGTAGTTTTTATCCATTTTCGTATAAAGGGATTAACTTAATAGTGAGTTTATTTTGGTTTTTAAAAGCCGACGATTCCGAGAAGAATGGGTAGAAAATTTTGCTATTAGTAAAGAAAAAGGATTTGAACAATTCCCCATGAGGGTGCTAAGGGTGACAAAAGTTAAAAGTCGCATAGTCAAGTAGTCAGAGGTGTGTTATGATAGATAAAATGTTCGTTTGTGAACAATAAAAATAACGCCAACCGACCATCAAAGGTAGATTTGTGGTGTAACTATACGACAAAGAAATGAACAAATTCCATTTTCATTTATTTAGCAAAAATCTCGCATTAAAATAATACAAACTACTATGAAATTCATGAAGTAAATATTGTGGCAAAAAAGGAGTACAGAAAATTATAAAATTGGGACCTATTTTAGCTCATCGTAAAAGGTGGGAGAGCTCTTTATTTTCCTCATAAAAAGGGAGCATCTTCTTTTTCTTTTCCTTTGACCCCAAAAAGAGGAGTACCATTTCTAGTAATAAAATAACAAAAAACTTTTTTCTCTTGCCTCTCCTTAACCAGGCAACCTCTTTTTCACAATATAAATCGAGGTTATTATCTCTTCCCGAACGTGCACTACTAATAAATATGAATCCAGAAATAGTGTAGTAAAAAAGGGAAGGCACATTAAGTTTTAGGGAAGGCGAGTTTTATCTTTTTCGGAATGACTACGTGCACTTATTAGAAAAACCAGAAATATAAGTTATAGTTATATAGTGATATAGGGGGGGGGGGGGGGGTTGGAACACTTAAAAAGAAAATGCAGACTCTGTGGTTAATAAGAGATGCAGGGGGTCACAATTTCATTTAGAGCAAATAATCTAATACTAAAATGCTCGTAATAATGCAAGAATTTATTTCGGAAAATGGGAAATTATGTGTTTTGTTTAAAAAAAAAGGAAAATTACTTTACGAATTTCTGGTCCTGTACGAAAGGATTGGTGAGAGGGGGGGGGTGTGCCTTTAGTCGAATATTTTTGTTGTTAAGATTTTGGTTAATCCTTTCGTTTTTACAATATTGCTCAATAATTACTACCGCCAATTTTTGTTCATAAACATGAACAAAAATTGGATTTAACGATCACTAAAAACTTCTTTCGTTCTTTCGACATTAGGAATTTAATTATATTTGTAATATTTTTGATGTTTAATTTTTATGTTTTTATTTTTGACAGATCGCGCGTGACACGTGACGTGTGTCAAAGTCAAAAGTACTCATTCACAAAAAAAACAAAATGGCAGAGGCAGAACAAGATCGAAAGAGATAAAAATCCGAGCATTAAAAAGAAATTAAAATTTGAAAAAATAATAAAAACTGCCGAGCATTAAAAACAAATTGCAACAACCACGATAAGGAAAAAAACTGGAGGAAGTATCGGGTGATTTTGTTGTTGTTTGATTTTCCATGTTATTATTTTTGGCAGATCGCCCGTCACTCGTGACATGTGTCAAAGTCAAAAATGCTCAGTTAGCATTGTCATTTCATCATGGAAAGACTTACACCTGAACAACGCTTACTAATAAATTATTGAATTTAATTACCAAAATTCGTGCTCTGTGGAAAATGTATTTCGCGCACTTCGACCGACCTTTTGAGCAAGCAATTCAAGCCAAAGTGACAAAATTTCACAGCAATTTTACGCTATTTGACATCAAATCAGCAAACCGTATATGTAGAGTGCGGACAGTGTTTGCTGAAGACCGCGTTTTGTGCATTCGTCGACGTTCACAGCAATTGGGATTGTGTTACTTTCGACTACACATATGTGGATGATTTTACGGAGGAATCTGGGTCTGAAAGCGTATATAATACAGTTCGTGCAAGAACTGAAGCCGAACGACTGGTATGGCAGCAAATCTTTTATAATTTGTTGCCATGCCATTGGTATTTTCATAATACCGCTCTCATAGAAGCCTATTGTGTCGATGTTGATGCATGGCCGTGGCGCCTACACCATTTTCTTCGCTTTGAATTATCCTAATGGATCCACTTTACATCTTTAGCCACAATACGAGGCAAAAAACTTTTCATTTTTTTGACGTTGCAGTAGCTATTCGTACGTGAAAAAATCCCCTTCGACGTCTCTCGGTCGCTATTTACGAAAAACTTGACTAGGCCAATTTCTTATCACTAAGGAAGTTTTGCAATGATAAAAAAAATGGAGATCGCTTAGTGCCAGGTCCGGTCTATAAAGTATATGCATCAAAACTTCCCAACCAAGTTTCCGGACTTTCTGGCAACTTCTCCTGATGGAGCAAAACACCTCTTCTGTTAGGCAATTTTGACCGCTTCTGGTTAATCGCTAGCTTCAAACGGTTCCATTCTTGTCAGTAGAGGTCCGAATTTAGTGTTTGGTCATATGGAAGCAGCTCATTGTAGATGATTCCTTTCCAGTCCCATGAAATGCAAAGCAAACCCTACCTGGCCGTTAGTCCTGGTTTGGCGACCGTTTGAACCGCGTCACCGCGTTTTGACCACGATCGTTTTCCCACAACATTGTCCTATGTGACATATTTTTCAGCCCCAGTCCCTAGTTACCTTATATCCCTTTAAGAAATGGGTCGATTCAGTTCCTTTTTAGAAAGGCTTCGCCGATGGAAATTCCATCCATTATGTTTTTTTTGCGTCAATTCGTGTGGCACCCAAACATCGAGCTTCTTTTGTGAATCTAGCCTTTTGCAGACGGTTTAACACGATTTTGTGGTCGATCTTTAGCTACGATTACTAACATGCCAGTCTACTTCGAACATTTGCATGATTTTATCGACATTTAACATCGAAAAATACCCGGAACGGAATCGACGAAACCAAAATTGTTCTTTATTGGCTGTGACAGTACCGGGACTATAAGCACCATCCACAATTTTAGCCTCCTGGCTTGCATTTTCACCTTTATCAAAGCAAAATTGTAAAATACACCGAATTTGGTCTTTGTAAACTTCCACAACTGAATCGACAATAAAAAAAAACTATAAAAGACGTTTTTTTTATTGCGGAATATCTGAACTTGTTTGATCAATACTTTACAAGAAATCTATTTTCTTTAAAGCGCGGGTGAGCAGCGATTGTTTTAATTTCATTTTGTTTTATACAAGAAAATTTGGGTGTCTTTAGTTTTAATAGAAAAACACATTATTTTTGTTGTTCATGCTTTGAAAAAAAAATGAAGTTCTTCACTTAAATAAAGAAAAGTATTTTTTACCACCTTAGAAAATTACCAAAAAAGTGAGTCAGAGAAAAAGAGGTGCGTTTTTGTAAAAATATTTAGA
This sequence comes from Atherix ibis, assembly GCA_958298945.1. NCBI lineage: Eukaryota > Metazoa > Arthropoda > Insecta > Diptera > Athericidae > Atherix > Atherix ibis. The sequence goes on along the minus strand of OY282609.1, from coordinate 21,636,004 downwards.
AAATTTTTGAAAATTTACAACAGCTCGACTTAATGATATTAGAATATAATTTTTAACAAATAACAATAAAAATACAGCAAAATCAATAAAAAAAGTTATAAAAAAGGACATTTGTTATGCAACAACAACAAAAAAGAAGAATTTCCCATTAAAAAAAATGTGATTTTGTAATTTTTACCCTCGCAAAATTGTGTCTTTCTAAATCAGAAATGCCACAATGACAAAAATAAAATTTCTTTTAATTATAATTTTAACAAAAACTATATATAAAAATCACATTAAAAAAAATCAACATGAAAAAATAAAAATTCATCAAAGGCGAAAACCGGTTTTCTCTTAAAAGAAAATTTGACATTTGGCAAAAAAACGAAAATATGCAAATTTAACATTCTAAAACGGAATTGAAACGATAGGCAAAACAACGACCTTCTTTTTGTTAAGGAAAGTAAAAAAAAAATTAAATAAGAATAAATATTTTTTTTCGTAAAATTTTGAATATGAAATTCTTAAAAGAACGCACGCAACACCAACAAAAAAAAACAATGTGCGAAAAAAGAAAAACCAAAAAAAAACGAAAGAATTCTTAAAAAAAACGGAATTATGACGATAAGAAAACAACGGCATTTAAGAGAAAAATACAATCGAACAAGAAAATTTTTTTGTAAAATATATTGGGTTGTTCAGAAAGTAATTTCGTTTGATGATGAAGATCAATAAAGGCATTAATTGATGCAAACCGGCGAATAACAATAACTCGTGAAATCGCTGAGAGATTAATTTTATCGAATTCGACCGTTCATGATCATATGAAACGGGAAGGTTTAATCTCAAAGCTCGGCATATGGATTCCTCCTCTTCTTATGGAAAAAACTTGTGCTGTCACATTGACGTTTGTGATTTGCTTCTCAAACGCGAAGAAAATGATCAATTTTTGAAGCGTATCATCACTGGGGACGAGAAATGGGTTGTCTAGTAGAAAAAATGAATGCAGTAGAAAAGATGAACCGGTTCAAAGCACTTCGAAAGCCAATGTTCATCAAAAAAAGGTTTGGTAGGATTTCAAAGGAATCGGTTATTTTGAGCTTCTATGCATCAACACAACGATCAATTCTGAAGTGTGTGCTGTCATCAGTTGGACAAATTAAATGATTCACTTAAAGGAAAAAGGCCAGAATTGGTCAATAGGAAAGGTATAGTGTTCCAACAGGAAGCCACATACGAGGTCTGTTCAAAAAGTATCGCGAATTTTGAATTTCCGCGGGTTACGTATATTCGATTTTCGATTTTTTGTGGCGTTATGTTGGTACTTATGTCTCTCACTTATACTGACAAGTTCGGCCATTTTGAATGTTCAGTTAATTTTTGACAGCTGCTTTGCTTGCACGTGTTTTGACTCGTCTTCGATTTTTGCCCATTTAAAAAAATGGATCAAAGAATCTCTATCAAATTTTGTGTGAAAAAAACAAAATTAATTGTGCAGACGCATTCCGAATGCTGACTGTGGCATACGGTGAAGCTACCTTGGACCGAAGCAACATTTATCGGTTGTACAAAATGTACTCAGAGTGCCGAGAAGATGTGAATGACGAAAAGCGTGCCGAACGCCCGAGCACGTCAACAACAGACGAAAATATTGATGAAGTGAAGAAAATAGTATTGGCCAATCGTCGAGTCACCGTTAGAGAAGTTGCTAAGGACTTAAACATATCGATTGGCTCGTGCTATTCGATTTTTACCAATGATTTAGGCGTGAGACGGGTCGCCCAATTTCGACCAAAAACAGCATCGCATTTACATTGCTAAGGAGTTGTTGGACTCTGTCCGCGACGACCCAAACTTGCTCCAAAGGGTCATAACTGGTGACGAATCATGGGTTTATGGTTATGACGTAGAAACCAAAGCTCAATCATCCCAATGGAAGCTGTCGCACGAGCCAAAACCGACAAAAGCGCGCCAAGTTTGGTCGAATGTGAAAGTTTTGCTTACAGTTTTCTTCAATTGTAGGGGCGTGGTGTATAATGAGTTCTTGCCACAGGGCAGAACGGTCAATAAGGAATATTACCTGCAAGTTATGCGCAAGTTGCGCGAAGCAATCCGCCAGAAACGCCCGGATTTGTGGAGGAAGAAAAATTGGCTTTTGCCAATAATGCGGCAGCCATCGTATTCCCCAGATCTGGTCCACTGTGACTTTTTCTTGTTCCCGAAACTGCAGAGTCCCATGAGAGAACGACGCTACGCTACGATTGAGGAGAAAAAGACGGCATCGAAGGAGGAGCTGAACAAGATCATAAAAAATGATTTTTTGAAGTGCTTCGAGGATTGTAAAAAACGTTGGCACAAAAGTGTATAATATTTGGTGGGGATTATTTTGAAGGGGACAAAATATATATTCATGAATAAATAAATAATTTTTGAAAAAAAAACACAGAATTCGCAATAGTTTTTGAACAGAACCTGTACTGCCATACCCACCATACTCTCCAAACCTAGCACCTTCCGAGTGTCATTTGTTCCGGTCTCTACAAAATTTTTTAGACGGTAAAAAGTTTAATTCAAATGACGAGGTCAAAAATCACTTGGATCAGTTCTTTGCATTTAATGAGCGTGGAATCATGCTACTGTCAGAAAGATGGCAAAGGGCATATTGGATCAGACTGGACAATATTTAATTGAATAAAATATTAATGCAATATAAGAAAATCGTCTTTTATTTTTATAAAAAAAAAAACGAAATTACTTTCCGAACAACCCAATAATTTTTGTTTAAAATTTAATAAGTTTTGTTTAAAATTCAAATTAGAAAAAAAAAATTCCATTCAAATATTAAAAAAGAGATTTTTTTTTAAATAAAAATATAAGAAATTATTTGGAAATTTTTTTCGTGGTGGAAAATTATTATGTGTCACTAGCTTAAAAGGAATAATTTTCCACCATCATGAAAAATACAAATAGAAGTAGCCAGTGGTGATAGTAGTAATAATTAGAAGAATAATAGTAAGAATAGAAAAATTTTCGAGCACATTTAAACATTTATATTTGTACATGAAATTACCTTTACCAAAGCCTTGAATGTCCGTTCGGAAATTGTCTTTGCCCTTTTGCCCGTCTACCAATTGTCCAAGCCCATCGACAAGTCTGTCGCCTTCTTCACGGCCATCGTACGTCTTGTCCGACAAATCAACTTCCATCCTTCTCGGCACCTTTGGGATGCTGTACGACAATATGCCTTCTGGAAATGTGAAGCAAATCAAAAATTAAAAATAATTCAAATTTAATGAAAATTAAATTTAGGAAAATTAATTAAAAATTTTTGAAAAAAAAAATAAAATTTTTTTAATATTCCATTTTGAGAAAAAGGGAAAAACCCATTTCGAAAGTACACATTTTCTTCCAATAAAATATCAAAATTTTTACCAAAAGAATTTCCAATAAATTAAATCCGAAACGATGAAAAGAAAAACCAAATTTTCTCTGCAAAATTAAGCAAAAAAAAAAGAAAAGAAAATTCCAATAAAAAGAAATCAAATAAAATCAACAAAATTCCTTCCAATTAAACAGAATTTTTTTATTGCACATAAAAAAAACCCCCCAAAACGAATTGTCCACTTTTAGGGAAATTTAGAGACGACAATTCCAGTCAAAAGACGAAAAGTCGTCGGGCATCTTGAAAATGGTTACAACGATCAGAGAAGAGACCATTCAAACTGACAATAAGAGTCGTCAGAGAATAGACCAACTAACGGGCAACTCTGGGGCCGGAGAGTGAGAGGGGTTTGTTTTGAACGCATGGCAAAGTAGACCTATTTAAGATGGCGAAATTAGTTACAAAACTTCCTAAATTGTGCGGCCATTAGCATAAAATGGCAACTTTTTCCTAACCAGACGGACAGACATCATCGCACATCTAAACTAGACGATTTTATCTCGAGAATCGAGAAAATTTCAATACAGCTAGTTGAAGGGGGGGACTGGGGAGATGTGGCCTTGATTTAGGAAAATTGTGGACTGCTGAATGGGGGGATAGAGCGAAATTTCGAAAGGCGACAACAAAACCGGCTGCTCACAATCTGACATTTTTGTCTAAACCATGGATGGTGGCAAGATGGGGAAAAAAGGGAAGGAGGGGGCGAGGTTTGGATAAAGGGAATTTTTGTCTTGGAAGGGCAATGATATTGTTCCTCCACGCCACCAGTTCTTGTTGATTAAATTTGATTCTATTGCTAATGAGAAGTGACGATTGCCGAATTATAGCCGACAAGGGTAGTTAAGGAACGGGAAGGGGTGGCGGATTTGGTTTTAATGGTGATTCGTTTGGTTATCGAGAACATATTTATGCCCAGCTAAGATGATAAGCATAATTACCCGCTGAATAGCTGCTGGTGTCTGTCCTGTTCTGTTCTCTAGCAATTATTATTGGAGCAACGATGCTATTTTGTGGTGTTTAGATTTGGCGATAGAATCCAATTGATAACAGATTAACGAGGGCATCCACCACAGCCCCAAAGATTCAGTACTCTGTCTCAACAAGAAAACTTATTCCATACATGAAAACTGGATAATTTACCCCCACAAACCCTACTCCTCCACAAATCGGATTCTTTTCAAAGTCGTTATCTTTACTATTTTTCGTTCTTTCTTTAATTCTCTTCTGCCGGTGGGAAATTCTTTAATTTTTAACCGAAAACCTCGACACACGAATACGGGGGGTTATGGGGGAGGGGGGGTGTAGCCGACTTTGAATCAGATTCAGATTCGAATCCCTTTCGATACTTTCCATTCGCCATGTTCAAAAGTTTAGCTTTAAGGCGCGATTGTTATTTATAACCGCATACAAATAATGCCTTCCAGTTTTCCTGTTTCATATTTTCTTCCCTCCCTTCTCTCAGCTATTAAGCCAGACTTCCTGTTATCCATCCTGTTTGGCTTTGGATAAAATTGAATTTTGACGAGGACGACGACGACGACAAATACAACAAAAAAAACAACTTTTCCGGAAGTTTTCATATTTTTTTTTATTCAATTTTTTTTTGTTTCAGTTTATTTTGAACAGCAACAATTCAACGAAAGATTTTGATCTTTTTAAGCGAATTTATTTTGAACGGATTAATTGTGTACAAATAAATTGCGAACAAATTGAAAGAGTTTTGCCGCCGTTCTTTACAACAGTCATTTGCTTCAATGACGCCCCCCCACCCCTCCTCCAGAGTAACGACATCTACTATAGTAAAGACAGACAACAACCACCAAACCCACCCCCATCCCCCGATAAAAGTACCAATAATTTTCAAATTTCTTGTAAGTGTCCCTTCATCCAACACAACCGACCGCTCATTACCGGAGGAATACTCCTGAACCACCAAGAAAATTTTCCCTTTCAACTTTCTTTTTTTGTTGCTTATAATTTTTTTTTTGAGATGGAATTTTCAATAGTAACCCACAACCCTACCCCCACCCCACACCTCCCGTTAACCAAATTTTTTGGCTTTATGCTAAATACACTTTTGTAAATGGGTTAAAGTCTTAGAAAATTTCCCTTATTTTCCAAAGTTTTCCAATTGTTTTCATTTTATTTCCATTTTGCAAACAATTTTTCTTTTTATTACGATGGCAAGGAGGCGGTGGAGAAGAGCGATAATCGGAAGAGGTTGAATTATGAAAATATGAAAATTTTGTAAGAGAATACAGCACAAAGTGAAGCTGGGGCAAAGTAGAAAAGGATATTCATTTTTGTAAGATTTATCAAGGGTGACAGGGTTAAGAACAACAACAAAAAAAAGAACAAACAAGACAAAATTGGGGTTAAAGTGTAGAAGAGATTTTTTTGTTCCCAATTTGAAAATGAAGAACATTTTTATAGAAGGAGCAACCGAAAAGCGAGTATATAAATTGCGATAAGGAAAAAATTACGCGATCAACTTTTTTTTGACAAAGCCCAACAACACACCCTCTCGCCGCCTTCACGCAAAATGGCAAGAAACAAATTATCTAAAAACGTTTTCTTCTAATCAGAAGAGGACAGAGATTTTGTGGTGAATAAAATGACAACACACACACACACACACCAACAAAAAAAGGGAAAAAAACTCCACTGAAAAGAGATGCGGCTAATAATTTTTTTTTTGGAAATTAAATTTTATCATTAAATTAACTTTAATCTTTCATTAAAAAAAAATATATTTCAAAAGAGATTTTCGGTTTTTTTTTCTTATTTTCGTTTTTGAAGAGAAAATGAAAGTTTTTTCTTTTTCATATGACAACAAAATGGAGGGGAAAACTTAAAAACAAACGAACAAAAACACGTGCTCAACAAGAAAGTTTAATTATTATTTTGATTTTTATTGACAATTAGTAATTAGGGTAAAAATTAAAATAACAAATTTTATAGAAAAATTGAAAAACATTTACTGGAAAAATCGAAAAAAAATTCTTACTGAAAAAATGTATACTGCAAAAATTATTCAAAAAGTTTTTACTGGAAAAATTAAAAAAAAACTTTCATGGAAAAATTGAAAAAAGCTTCAATTTTTTGTATTGTTAATTTAAAAAAAAACTAAAATAACAAAATGTTTTTTACAAATCAAAAAAATCACAATTAAAAACCAAAAATAAAACGAAAATTCTTCCCTTAAATTGAGCGAAAAAATTTGATTTGAAGAACTACGTTCCTAATTCTCACAGGATCAAATTATATTTATTCGTTTTGTTTTAGTAAATACGAGGTCTGTTCAAAAAGTATCAAAAAAAGATTTTTTTAGCGTTATGTTGGTACTTATGTCTCTCACTTATGTCGACTAGTTCGGCCATTTTGAATTTTCAGTTAATTTTTGACAGCTGCTTTGCTTGCACGTGTTTTGGCTCGTCTTCGATTTTTGCCCATTTTTGACCAAAAACAGCATCGCATTAACATTGCTAAGAAGCTGTTGAATAACAAGAAGGAAAATACGAGACAACAAATGATTTTGCTCAGAAGTGAGAGAACGTGTCGCATAAGGTTTCAACGCTATAAAAGTGGTGATTTCGACGTGGAAGACAACAGCGTCCCGAAAATTTGAAGACGTAGAATTGGAGGCGTTACTGTATGAAGATCCCTGTTAAGCACAACAAGAACTTACAAATTTATTAGGCGTCACTCAACAAGTCATTTTCTATCGTTTGAAAGTGATCCAAAAACAAGGAAATTGGGTGCCATACGAATTGAAGAATTGGGTGCCATACGAATTGAGACGTCAAACGGCAAAAACGGAAAGATTTTCTGCATCGTATGTGTATTGTGTCTGATGATGAAAAGTGACTCGAAGCTCATGCTATGCATTTGGTGGGACCAGCTCGGCATGGTATATTATGAGCGGTTCCAGCTGGGCGAAACCATCGCAAGAGCTCACTACCGAACACAACTGATGCGTTTGAGCCGAGCAAATGAAGGAAAAACGGCCACAATACGCCGTGTTCACCAGACATCGCCCTTCCGACGACTACCTCTTCCGATCGATAACACGTGGTCTGGCTGTGCAGCACTTTCGATATTACCAAGACAACGAAAATTGGGTCGATTTGTGGAACGTCTCAAAAGATTTGTGTGCTCATAGAAAGATGGGAAAAAGTTGTTCCTAGCCATGAACAATACTTTTAAGCATGAATATTTGAGCATTTTTTCCACAAAAAAGACGTTCTCAAATTTTGAAAAATAAACGACGGTTTTCCATTTTTATTCCCAATAAATGCAATTGCATTTTAGGTTTATTATTTATTTTTTAAATTATAATCAAATATCAAGCGCTTCAATTTTGTAGATTTTTGGAAAGAATTACAACACGCCATTCTCCATGAAAGTGGTAGCATAGCGAAATATTTGCATACTTTTCTATTCTTCACGCCAGCAAATAGAAAGTTCTTATTTCAGAATACGAAGTGTGCCCTTACGAATGTATGCTTGAAAAAATTTGGACAGAATTTTTGTGTAGAGAATTCTATCCAGTTCTTCTATTATCCAAGGTTGTAAATGCTATGAATCACATGAGCTTCAATTTGTGTCAGGCGATGGCGATATATCGTCGGCACGCAGGTCCGAGGTTCAAGAGTATTCCGTACTGTCTCGTACGACGCTATCACATTATCGCTAATATGCCACCAATCGAGATTTGGCGGAGGTGGTAACAGGAAACCATCGGCTCACGGTGAGCAGGAAGGAAAGAAATGAGAAAGTGGCTGCACCATAGTATGATGGACGCACCTTTGGTGATTTTTAAGTGTTTGGTTTAAAAAAAAAAATACAGAAAAAGTGCAAAAGGGTATGAAAATTTTATTTGAATCGATAAATCAATGCTTGTCATTTACTTATTAAAAATTTTTTCATGTAAATGCCTGCGACGATTACGTTTTAAGTGATCTCTCCGCCAAATCCACTTTTGAACCACTTTTTTGAGCATCTCGACTGGCTTATAACACGTATAATGTTTTCTTCCAAGGCTGCAAGTGACGCTACGGTTTATCAGCATAGACGAGTGACTTCACGTGGCTTCAAAAAAATTAATTTGGAGGCCTAAAATCGCACAATTTTGGCAGCCAACTCATCATCGCTCAATATGTCCATTGTTTCACGTGCTGTGTGGCATATAGCGCCGTCTTGTTACAACCTCATGTCGACCAGATGCAGTGCTGGCATTTTGAGCAAAGAAAAAAAAATTAGAAATCATCAAGCGATGGCGTTACGGCCAGTGTCATCTTTAAAGAAATACGGACTCTGATAACACCAAATAGTGAATTTTTCTGGGTGCAAAGGCAGCTCTTGTTTTGCCTGTGGATGTTCATAAACAAAACAAAGCGACAACCAGAAATAAGCTTCATCGCTGAACGCAATTTTTTGGTAAAAAAAAAATGGACTTTCCTCAATTCTATAATCTAAGGTCCACAACCCTACTCTGACTATGCATGTACTTTGTCGCTCACTCCCCTTGGTAACAAAAAAAATCGAATCGTGTGCTTTTTCCAAAGGTAAATTGGATCCTTTCCGAAATCGTTCGACATTCCAATGGAGAACGTTCAATTATATTTAATTAATGAGAATATAATCCGAATAAGTAGAAATTATTAGCAAAGGAAAAAAATTACAAATTAATTTGGATCAACAAACAAACAAAAAAAATAAATAAATAATAATAATAAATGGAAAATAAAAAGAAAAATGTAAAAAACAGAACATAATCCACCCAAACGGCAATAGAAAATTTGCGCAAAAAATATCCCACGAACGAGTTGTAACTGAAACTGGAGAGAATTTGTTTATTTTTTTCTTCTCTTTTCTTTTCAAATCATTAAAACCCAAATGTATCCTTTGAGTTGGCTTACGGACTACTCTGGCTTAGAACTGATTGTAGACTGAATTTTCGACTGCCGATGCTATGTTTGGCTGGCTCCCCAATGAAAAACCCAAACCACTAATGAGCTAATAAATTATTTGTTATTTCAGTCACATTACGAGAAAAGGCGAAATTAAATTTAAATTTATTAACAAATGAATATGGTTTCGAAAAATAAGCGGGAAAGAGGAGAGGAGGGGATACTCGAAGTAGAGATACTATATGATCGGAATGGGGTTGAGAAGAGAATAACATATTATATTGTAGCTGGTACGGATTGGAACAAACTGAGAAAGCAAAGAGAATAAATTTCATTTGGGTTCGTTGGTTGCTTGGTTTGTGTTCCCATTTCTTATTTGTTCCCGTTTCACTCTGTCTAATAGGAATTAAATCTAAGAAAAAAAAGGAAGAAAATCTTTACCATATTTTGCTCAGAATTTTCTCTATGATCATACCCCCCCTCACCCCTTCCAACCATCTGTTCAGTAACTTACCCCATTAACCATCAATTCAGAACGAACATTGCCATTTTCTGACAGACTGCATTAATTTATGTTCTCTTTTAAGTACTTGCTTGTGACTAACTTCAAATGAGATTCTTTTCAAACATAGCAAACACACACATGTATCCACCCCCCACCCAACCCTTCATCGGAATATGATGCATATTTTATTTAGTTATCAATCCGTCTTAACCCACTCAAAAGGAAACCATAGAAAATCTGAATAATCTCATATTCATACTAATTTACATAAGAAACGCATACGACAATAATATTTGTACTTGATATAAATTATTATTTTCCACTGAAAGCAACGCTTGTAAAGAAATTTATCTAAAAACAAAAAAAAACCACCTCCCCCCGACACACTTCTGCCAAAAAGACTTGTAGTAACCAATCAGCAGCGCCCTGATTAAATTGGTGCGCGCGATTTTGAAAACAAAATTTAACACTTTCACATTATAAAACAGCATTAATAATACTAATGGCAATAATGATGAGTGCAAATACACACGGTAGCGTACTACGTAAATTATTAATGCACTTTCTTAAATGGCGTTTCGTTTTGATTTTATTTATAAAAAATTTCCAGTATTTTTTTTTATTGGAATTTTTAATTATATTTTCTTTTCTTAACAAAGTATTTTTTTTTCGTTTTATTTATTTTTATATATAATAATAAAAAAACAACTCTCTATCCTCAATGTCCTTGTCGGTTTTTTTTTTCTTAACACATTTTATTGTCGAAAAAAATTCAAAAAAAAAATTCAATAAAATTAAAAGGAAATAGAAAAGATTTCAACAAAACCAAAAAAAAAGAAACAAGTGAAAACGCAAATTATGTACAAAATTGCGCGCGCTTTTAAACTGCGGAAGAACGGAACGTTCTTTTTTTCTTCTAACTAATGTTCGACCCCAACTAACGGACGAATGATGATGTGCGCTCGGAAAATCTTTTCGCTAATTAAAAACATGTCACAAGAATGATGTTATACACGAGATAAATAGTTTCCTTTTGAACACGGACCATATTCCATCCCTCGCGTTCTATAATATAATATTCATCCAACCATTCAACCATTCATCCATTCATGCGTCCGTCGTCTATCCCTGTCCATCTGCCATCACAACTCTCTGAATCTGTGCTGCTGGCCCGGCCCTATTTAAGTTCCATTCCGATTCTATTCAATCTTAACGATTTTTGACTGGAATCTGAGAACATCTGAGAACATTTCAGATCCATCGTCTTAGAACACATCTGAATATCCTATCCCCTTCGTTTCTCTTCGTTTTCAGTATCAGTTCACATCGTATTTCCATCTTTGAAAGAATTTGATTTGGTTACAAGATACCCAACCCCCCCTCGTGGAGAATCATCTTTAAGAGCGGATGCCGTATGGCCATGATATTCTGATAAGACGAGAATTAAGAAGAAGATAAAATGTTGGTGCGTGCCAAAAGTATTTGAATCTGCATTGTCGACGACGGTTGAAGAAGGGGGAACAAGACCATTAAGGGATATGAGGATGACACCATTAGTGGGGGGTGACGGTCACATTCGGCGACTGATGACGATAATGAGGACTGCCACAACAACGACAATAACGACGGCTACAGGAGACGTCGTCAACATGGACCAGATTTACTAGCACGTACAAGCGACAATCATTGCACAAGCAAAAGTATGTACCAATGAGCAGTGAGTGAGCGAGTGAGTCTTTTGGAATTTCTCAACTAAAAACACGTGTTCACCAATTATAAATCGTGTTCAAAAGAAGTTTTTTTTATTATATACCAAGTTTCCTTTCATTAATTTACTATTCACTTAAGTTTTTTAGTCCTTTTTCGCCTTTATTTTTTTTTTAAGTTTTTATTTTAACTTTTGTACAGTTAAAATCCGAAATCAAAGAATTTCTCGACTGTCATTTTTTGTCCAAGTCTTTTCAATTACACACCAACCGACCGCCGCCGTAATTTCATTTACCAATTTTTGATGCTCTTTTTCTTCGTAAATTTTTTTTCATTTTTCTTTTAGCAAGAACAGGAGATGACGAAAAAAACATTCAAAAGAGAGAATTCTCGTCAGCGCATATTTCTCTTTATTCCAGAATTTCAGCGCAATTAATCTTGGCCACTTCCGCTTGGTTTTTTAATTTGTTAATTAATTTTTTACAATTATTATTTTATGAAAAACATTATTTTTCATATTTTTTTGGTCTGCATTTCCTTCTGATTCAAACCATCTGCTCCTGGTGCGCTTAGCTTCTTATACGGTGAGATTAACGGTCACAGTTTCACTAATTAAATGTCACCGCCACGCCACAGACGCCATATTTTTATCATTTTTTACGGAACGATTTTAATTTGCGTTGATAAATGGAAAATTCATGCACACATACATGCTCCTATTAACGAAACTACAATAGTATCAACTTAAAAAAAAAAACTACCGGAAAAGAGAAAATTTTCAAAAAAAAAAGAAAATTTTGCAGTCAAATTAATTACTCATATTTGGAATCGGATTCGATTTGAGCACGTGTACATACATGAATAATCGCCGTCGTACTTTTTAATCCGTATTCGTGGCGTCAGTGCCAAAATTATTACTTATGCGTCCGGCAGCACATTGCTTCCGTATTGAATGCGTTCGTGTACAAATTTGTGATTCCTCGAATGCGTCTAAGGGCCACCACGTGTCCATGTCAGCATTGCTATTTCGCCGTACGTATCATTTCACGCTTTGGTTTCTCGTAGCACGTGTGCGTCACCGCATTGCTAATTCGCCGTACGTATCCTTTCACGCTTTGGTTTTTTCGTAGCACGTGTGCATAACCGCATTGCTAATTCGCCGTACGTATCCTTTCACGCTTTGGTTTCTCGTAGCACGTGTGCGTCACTTCATTGCTAAATCGCCTTACGTATCCTTTCACGCTTTGGTTTCTCTTAGCACGTGTGCGTCACCGCATTGCTATTTCGCCGCACGTATTCTTTCACGCTTTGGTTTCTTGTAGCACGTGTGCGTCACCGCATTGCTAATTCGCCGTACGCAACCATTCACTCTTTGGTTTGTCGTAGCAGGTGTCCGTGCCGGCATTGTTAATTCGTACGCAACCTTTAACACTTTCCTTTCTCGTAGCAGGTGACCGTAACCGCATTGCTAATTCGCCGTACGCAACCATTCACACATTTTTATTCTCATTTTGCGCGTCCGTACCGGGATTGATTATTCGGCAACATCCCTGACTGAGTGCGCTGCTTTTTCGTAGCACATGTCCGTGCCGGCATTGCTACTTCGCCGTAACTATCCATTCTCGCCGCCGCGGATCATCGCGTATTTTTTTCTTCTCAATCGTATCCCGTGCGTGCTCGAAAATGCTTCCAAACAAATTGGTATCCGTGCCAGAATTGCGCTACTTGTCGTGGATTCTTTTTAACTTCCCTTAAATGGCAATTTTATAAACTCTCCTTCACATCCGTACTAAAATAATAAAATTTATTGAAGAAAAAAACAAACAAATTCATTTGTGGTCATATTTTTTCCTTTTTTCCATAGTTTTCTTACTAAATATTATAGTCTCGAACGGCAGAGTTTATTATTTTCGAATAGTTTTTCCTTATTTTATTATTATTTTCGAAAACTTTTCCCTTTTTCTCAAAAATACCTTCCCTACACTATCTTATCAAGAGGAATTTTCATTTTAGTTTTTTGTATTCGAATTTGTTTTTTATTTCCTTTTTATACTCTGTCAGTTCAGTTTTTTTTTTTGAAAATTTCTTTCTGAAAGAGCGCTCAGCTAGTAGCACAGCTATTATCAAAATTTTACACTTCGTATAATAAATTTTCCACTATATACTCTTGACTATAATAAAAATTCAGAACATCCGATGTTTAGCAGGAGAAAAATAATATGGCCAGAGGGGAGCGTACCTCTTCACAATCATCTGCATACAAGGACATAATTTCAATTTCGCCCAACCCCACCTGTTACATCAACAAATCCTTGCTAATCTTGTGCTCTTATCTCTCCTGGTGGCTATGAAAAATGTACAGTCACGTTAACATGCACGAATACATAATAAAACAACACATAAATTCGCACTAAACTTATCAATTTTTCTTATTTCCACTCTGCCAACGCTGCTAGGCTATCATCAAAAGTCATAATAAACACACGACTGACTGGTAAGAGTTGGCAACACCATCCAATGTCAACGATTGTCGCCATCAGTAATAAAATAACTTCAGAGTGGTGGGTGGAGGTGTGTGGAGGTGCACATCCATAAACGGGGACTAAAGTTTTATATAAGAGAACATCGAATAAAATTAAGTAAAAAAAAAACAACAGAAAAACTAATAAATTTGTCGGTTTTTCTCTTTTTTTGTCAATCGATTTTTTTTTGCTGTCCTTTCTCTGTTGTTGATAATGTTCGAAAAAAACGACAACGCTCCCATCATAATCTCAAATGATTATGCAGGCAAATATGGTAACACCATTTATTTTATGCAGATAGAAATCAAAATAGTTGATGATTTTTCACTTAGTAGCCGGGGTGGACACCAAAGAGGAGGGCGACCAGCACGAGGGACTAACAAAAGAGAAACAACTAAAAAAATATAGAGTCTCAGTAGCAAAGAGGAATTTTCCCTCTCATAGAGCAGATGAGATGCGATTATTTTGCTAGAATTTTTCCTTGGAGGGGAGAGGGAGGAAATTGTTTTAAAAATTTTTTCTTCTGTTTTTTCACTGATTTTTACTTTTTTTTCTTAAATTTTTATCCTAACCTCTTCTGTTCAATCATTTTTTCCTTCTTTTTTATATAAGATAAACAACAAAAAAGGAAGATAACAGAAAAAACCTAGAAAAAAAAAGATACAAAATTTATTAGCAGCAAGGCACAATATGCTTACCGCCACTGTACGTAGGCAGACAGGCGGTCGGATTGGCCCCACCCCGTTTGTGTTAGTTTAAAGCAACAGCGCCATTTATTAACTCTCGTGCAGACTCCGTAAGTTACTTTACACTTAAACGATGATGAGATATTTTTATAGTATGAAAAATGACAGATACACACAGTGAGAGGGAGAGATGGAGGAAGAGAGTAAATATATGTCGATAAGGAGGTGAATAATAGTTGAAGAAGAAGAATAAGAGCAGCAGGAGACTGTGAGAAACGATTTTACGAGCACATAATTTACTCGTTGATGTACGAGCACGAATAACAACTTACGATTATGTGGCGTTAGGTTCGATCGAAGTCACCACTCCTCTCCCCCTTCAACTATAAATAACGATATACTAGTGCAAAAAAAAAGAAGAAAATAGAGAGCAAAGTGACAGGAATACTATTATTGATAATATTTCACTGCTCTGTCCTCTTCTAATTTTCTTCGACATTTGCACAAAGTTACTTTTCTCCTTCCTACACTCTCTATGGTTGCTCATCTTTTTTTATTTTTCTCCTCTCTATGTTTATAGGAAAATAACTGAACAATTTTTTTTTTTTGGGCTACAGGATCAGATAAGAGAGGAGAATGATTATTTGGAAAATGTCGTTTCTCTTAAGAAGTAAATAATTTTTGAGATTCTGACTGTCATCGGTGTGTGATAAAGAGAATGAGGACAAGGACGTAAACCAATGAAATTTGAATAGCAGACGACAAACAAATGTTGAAGTTATCGTAAAGATTTATTATAAAAATAATAGTAATTTTTCTAGAATAGTCCCATTATTATTCTTTAACCATCCCAAAATCAACTACCCCCTCTACCTCCTACCTCCACCCTCCTCTAGACATTTATTTATATTTCTTGTTGGTTCTTTCTTATTTAAAGTCTCCTCATCTATACTTTATTTCTATTTTTGTCTATCACAAAAACCTCCGCCCCGCCCCCTCCGTTCCTATTATCTTCCTCACTCACCGCTCTTATTTTCATTTCTTCTCTCATTCTTTCCTATTAAAAGCTTATTTATTGTTTATTTTAATTTCTGATTTTTTGATTAATCAATCGTATTAGCATATTTCTATTGAGAAAAAGAAAATGTATAAACGATATCAAAAATACGCCATCTGGTGTCGTTATTTAAAAAAAAAAGTTAAAAAAATTGTTTTTATTTAAAAAAAAAAAATGTCAACTGTTTTTGTACCCAACTGACTCCATCTAGCTTACATCCTTCCACAACCTGTTTTTAGAATTCAGCCAAAAATCAGGCAAACAATTTAAAAAAGAATAAAAAGCTAATATTAAAAACTAGGCAAATTTTAATGGTAAAAATTTTAGTCAAAACTGTTTTCAAAAAGAAAATGAAAAAATTATCCAAAAAAAAAGGAAAATTAGGGACTTATTTTTGAAAATTATTGCGAAAATTATGAATAAAAATTTGGAAAAATTATCAAAAAGGGGGGAAATTATATTAAAAAAAAACGGGAATTATTTATAAAAAAATAAACGAAAAAATATTCAAAAAAAAAAAAAAATTAACCAAAAAAGAAAAAAAAAACAAGGGAAAATCATATAAAAAAATGAGAACAAATTATTCTTTTAAAAAAATGGAAAAACTATCCGAAAAAAGGAAAGTTAAAACGAAAATTATGGACTTATTTTTAAAAATTACGCATAAAAATTTGGAAAAGTTATCAAAAACGAGGGAAATCATCTAAAAAAAATAGTTATTTTTGAAAAAATATTCAAAAAATTAAAAAACTAACGCCAAAATTATCCGAACAAAAGGAAAATTAGACGGAAAATTAATTTTACATTTCCGAAAATTGTTGCGAAAATTATGAATAAAAATTTATAAAAATTATCAAAAACGGGGGAAGTTATCTAAAAAAAAAAAATAGGCGAAAAAATATTAAAAAAAAAAAACGAACGCCAAAACTATCCAAAACAGGAGAAAAAACAAGGAAAAATTATATATAATAAAAAAAAAAAAAAAAATTATCCAAAAAAAAGGAAAATTAGGCGGAAAATTAAGGACTTATTTTTAAAAATTAAGAGAAATTATCAAAAACGGGGGAAATTATCCAACAAAAAAAACAAGGAAAAATCATATAAAAAAATAAAAAAAATATTCAAAAAAAAAATGAAAAAATTATCCGAAAAAATGGAAAATTAAGGACTCATTTTTGAAAATTATTGCGGAAATTATGCATAAAAATTAAGAAAAATTATCAAAACGAGGGAAATTATCTAAAAAAAAAATTGTTTTTAAAAAATAAACGAAAAAATATTCCAAAAATTAAAAGCCTAACGCCAAAATTATCCCAAAAAAAAGAAAAAACAAGGAAAAATCATATAAAAAAATTAGGAAAAAATAATGAAAAAATTATGGCAGAAAATAAGATAAAATTATTTAAAAAATTCCTTCAATAAAAATACAAAAACGGACTTTTTCTTCTCCAAATTGCATCCAACTTCAGATCGGTATAAAAACAAGTGTAAAATTCAAATTTCGCGCGTACAAACGATGGTGAATAGACAAGTGAGAAAACGACAACAAATAGAAAACGTATTCCTTCTCTTTCTGCTCTCGGTGGTATAGAAATAATCGCATTTGTGGTGTTCGAATTTTGAATAATTCTCATCTCCGCTCCACAATTCACAAAAAAACCTTTCACGAAGCAGTCAATATTAACAAAAAAAAATAATAAAAAAAAGCAAAAATCAAACCGTCTTCATTTCTCAAAAATTTCCCTCTTTTTTTTTGTTGGTTCCCTTGTAAATCATTAAAATAAAAACTCTCATTTTTCACCTCCCCCAAATGCCGGTCATAAATTTATTTTTTAAATAATTTCCTTAACCAACAAAATTTATTGTTAAATAATAATTAATAATATTTCAATTAGTAAATTTGATAAAAAATACACAAGAAATTGTAAAAAATTTAAAAAAAAAGCTTACCTTTCCAGAGGCATCCAACAATTTCCGCCCGCAAACACACCGTCCTATCATATTGACTGTAAGGATAAATTCGAATTTTCGATGCAAAAACAATTGGTTGGAGGACATTTTCCACTTCACTGTACGTGTTTATGTTTCCGGTCAAAAGCTGTTCGAAAAAATGGACAAAAATATATAGAAATTATTAGATTCAAATGATTAAGAAAAATCGATTTAAAATTCATAATAGGATGCACCCATCCCCACCCACATGAGTGGCTAGTTGGGAATTTATTTTCTCTTTTTGGTAGTCAACTTACCGCCTCTCCTAAAATACTTTTCCATCGGATCCACTTTGTGAATCCTGGCCTCCAATATTCTATGACATAGGCTTCGGTGTATTCTTGGCCTTGTCCTTTACCGAATCTTCCCTGCGTCCGTATTGCTGTGACCACGTGCACCTGAAGTAAGTCGATCTGTAAATATTCCTTCAGATCACGGCTTACAATATGCTTTGGACACCAGGCACCTCCATTATTATCGATTTTTAATCTGTTCACGAAAAGAAAAAACACCAAAAATATGTGATTAGTAAAAAAAAATTCTTTACAAAAAGGGTAAAAGAAGAAAAAATATTGGTGGCAATAGTGAGCATTATCGGCAATTTTTCCCCCCCAAAATAATCAACCCTTTTCAACCATCATTAATAATTTTTTTCTATTATAACTTTTCAACAAAAAAAATCATACAACTTTTAAAATATTGTACAAAGTAAAAATTTCGGATGAAACAATTCGTGGTGAAAAACTTGTGGTGAAAAAATTTTCTGTGATAAATTTCTCACGAAAATTAATTGGTGCATAAATTTTTATTTACCAAGTTTATGGCGAGGTGAAAGTTTTCGGCAAGAAAGTGGTCAGTAAACAAAAATTCGTGGTGAAAAAAATTTCCAATAAAAAGTTTCTTGTTGAAAAATTGGTCGTGAAAAAAATTTCTGCTAGTAAAAATATTTTCTCCAGTAAAAATATTTGGAATAAAAAAAATTCGTGGTGAATAAATTCCTGATGAAAAAATTTTCTGTGAAGAAAAACTCGCAAAAATTATTTGGTGCAAAGTTTGCATCGCTAAGTCGTCAGTAACAAAAATTTGTTGTTGAAAACTTTGAGGTGAAAAATTTGCTAGTTGAAAAATTGGTGTTGGAAAAAATTTATTGGTAAAAAAATTTTCTGTGAAAAATTTCGCACAAAAATTATTTGGTCCAAAAATTTTTATTTGTTGTGAAAAATTTTTTGATAAAAAAATATTTTGTTGAAAAATTGGTTTTTCTACTTAAATTAATATTTTCTCTTATAAAAGAGTTTTTCCTTGAAAATTTTTAAATAAAAATATAAAAATATGCTCGAATAGATAGAGTTTTGGTAGCAAAGAGGAATTTTCAGACAATGCCTCGTATTTGTTACGCAGAACACAAATAAGAGATACGCAGGACCAGCTTCTCTCCCAGCAGAAGAGATGCACTTATTTTGCTATAATTTTTCGTGGCGGGTAGAGGCGGGAAGTTGTTCCTTGGAAAATTTTCAAAAAAAATATTAATGCACAAAAAAAATTTCTTGTAAAATAATTTTGGGTGCAAAAATTCGTTGTGAAAAAAATTTTTGGTAATAATTTTTGGTGACAAATTTCTGGTGAAAATTTTTCAGTAAAAATATTTGTGATGAAAAAATTCCGGTAGATTAATAAATTCCTAGAAAAAAACATCATTTTATAATAACTTTTTTGATAAGTTCGAAAATAAAGGATTATGAAAATCCTTTCTTCCTTAAGAAAAAAAATTAAGTACACCCCTTATTTTTTTGCTTAAAAATAAAATTGAAAATTGCATGAAATAGAAAATTGGAAATTTTTTTCGGAAGCCCTAAAACAGAAGTGATCAATTGGAACAATTTGGGGCGATCAACTAAACGGCAGCAAAACCAAACAAGTGCTTAAATGAAAATTTAAAATTCTTCCAAGCGAATTTTATCATCTAAACAAAAATGTAATTAATATACCATCCCAAGCTACCCACCATCAAGAGGTATTAATTACCGCTCTTTTTCTAGGAACGTGAATAACTTAATCCGATGTCACAGGATATGCCCGTGTAAATTTAGTCGTTCGGCTCGTGTGTAAGTCGGCAACAAATATTCACTTTCTAGTCAACTAAAATTTCTATTTTTCAATAGCACCCTTTTTTGTCGTTCGTATATTTGGTGGATAAGGAAGAATAGGCCTTGATAAGGACTTTTCTTTCAAAAAAAACCAACCAGACACTTCAAGGACTCTAAAAGCAAGCGACGGAAAAAAAACTTTTCTATTGTCGTTGAACAAATCCTTATTGTTATCCTTAAGTACTCATAGTAGTAGTCACCGTCATTCCCGTTTAAGGCTTCCTTTTTTCAAAAACAATCAAACAAGAACAAATTCTGATGAGCTTCAAGTTTCCAAGCTACAACAATTCGACGACAACGTGAATCATTGATTTTTATTGTAAGGGTGATACTGATCCGATCACAAATCCTCGCATGAATAAAGTCGTCAAAAGGATTCGCCCCTGACCTAACCACAATATTTTCACCTTATCCCCGCTCCCCGCATTTGTGGAGAACATATTCGAAAGATTAAAATTGCATACATTCGCGAAAAGCTTAAAAATATCACATCTGTCAATGGAGAGGGTGGAAAGGGGGACGAGGAAAAAAGGTGAAAAAAGTCAAAAGAGAACAGGAAACGGAGAAGGGAAGATAACGAGTATTTATCGTTGTTTGAAGTTGTTTGAAGTTTGGATAAAGCCTGAACCTGATCAGAGACGGAGACGGAGACACAAACAGATAAACAAACAGACAGTCAGACAGACAGACACATTAAACTCTCATCCAGAAGAGGAAATTCTCGATAATCCCACAGAGTATCTGCTATGAAATTTGGAAAAACAGCAATCAGAATCAGGATTTGGTGAGGGAAGGACCAACCAACAAGGATTTCGGTTACAAAGTTGAATATGAACTGATGTTCCTGTTGCTATTGCTCAGTTCTATTTACTGTTTTTGTGTCCATTTCGATTTTCATTCCTATTACTGCGTCCTGGAATGCTCAACCGCCTGTATTCGTGAATTTTTGGTTGGTTCTGTTATCGTTGCAAGTCTGTTAAAATTCCTCTAAGCTTCCTGTTGGCATATCCTCTACAATTTCACTACTTCTCTATGGTGACGGGAAGGAGGGGTAAAGTTGCATTAAGTGATCCCTGATGTTAGCAGCCTCCGACATATGAAACGAAAATTGTCAATTTTCCAAAAGGCATTCATTCAGGAAGGAAACTCTATTCCTCCAACACTTCATCCACTTTCTCGCATTCCATGTAAACTCTTATCTGGGTACAAATTCCTCTTCTAGTTCGGTTTTGAATTTTGCCCCTAACGACCGGTTAGGACGTCGACGAAACCCCACACCCACCCACAACTCTACTAGTTACATTGCTCATCCAACTCATCCCTTCCACACCACAGTACAGAGCAGTAAAACTTTCTCGCCTAACCCCACTACTCCTCCTTTCCCAAAACCATCATCATTTAAAACTTTTGTTTTCATGTTGTTTCTGTTCAGTTTTCACCGTTTTCCATGGCACATTCCCCACACACAGCATACCACAATCAACAATTTACTGCTCATCCAACAACCAATAATGCTGTCTGGTAGCTCTCTAAACTTATTCTACCACCAAACACCGATTCATCAAAGCCGTTGATTTTGGTTAGGTTGGGTGGGTGAATGAATCCGTGGGGGGGGTACCGTCCCCGTGTATCGTTTGGGGAAAATACTTTCAACACGTTGCAAATTTAACTTAACTATTGACTATGAAAAAAAGTCTGACTCGAAAATTTACACATTTCCCCAAAGTATCTTTCCATGCATACACCCACCCACCCCCTTCCCCCACCTTCCTTATGAATTTCCGTTTCGTATCTATCGCAATATTTGCAGTATTTCCAAGCTCATCCATCTCTAGAACCGCTCTCCCACCGATTATTAAGGTTGTCAAATAAGTGCATTGAGTATATTTATTAAAAACAAAACAAAAATTGCATATTCCCAAAATGAGGGACAATTTATCCCTTAACCAATTACCATTATAATCACCCGCCACTTCGCTCAAAGCTTTACAACAAAAATTTTATTCCATTTTTAAAGACACTTTTCGTAAAATACAACAGAAAAAACATGAGAGAAAAGGGGCGAAAATCCATTCTTTTGCGTCCACTGAGTTTTGTTTCTCATCCCTTCTCTGATATTATTAAATAAATAAATAAAAAAAAATAAAGCAAAAACTATAAAATTATTAATAATATCCTTTTTAAAGGAAAATACGACATAGAAAATGCAGCACAGATGATTATGTGGAAAATGAAAAAGGAAAAGTCGCCAAAAACGTAGCAAAAAAAAAGAATCAGAAAAAAATAAAAACAATATTCAAAATGCATCGCATCATAAATTGTCAAATATAATATTTAACATCCCCCATTCCCCTCCCCTTCCCGCCACCACAAAGTAACCATATTAAATTGACAAAAAAGAAAAGAAAAAACAAAAGCGATAAAAAATTAAAATCAATTAAAATTTGAAAATCCCCCTCTAACTGTAATAATACTCCTTTCGAAACTACTGCACTGCAAATTGGACATTCTCAAACCCATTTTCGAACAGTTGCATAACAAATTACTGAAAATTATTGAACGAAAACAATTTTTTTTATAGCAGTTAACAAACAAATCCATCCACCCTCAGCCAGACACCTGCATATGATTGTACCCCGCCGGAGAAGTCAGAGTAATGCAATGGTGCGATGCAAGGTTAGTACAGAGAAAACCAAGGAATCCATGCGGTAGTGAGAAAATCGTTGGGACTCACCGTTTCATTCTGGAGGTTGGCTTGGCTTCTACCTATCCCTTAACAATACCGCTTTAAATTGGACAGTAGCCCAATGTGCCAATTTTGGTGACGGAAGCCAGGTTATTTTACTGCACCCGATTCGAAGAGGAAAAAGAAGAGGCATAGAAGTCTCGATGCCTTCGTGATCGTAGCTCTAAATAGACTCCGGCTGGATGAGAGGGAACAAAACTATAGGGGTAATCCAGAAGAGGAGTGACTTCAATCAATCTTTGACCGACGAAGTAATGGCTGACGGCGGTTCTGCAAAGAGGTCTAGAAATTTAATCAAAGGAGGTGGTTTTAGTGCGTTAAAGTCCCACATTTTTTCGATGATTTCTATCTTTCTACAACCACCTCGCACAGGGAGATATATTCTGGGAGAATGATCCTTAAGAACTACACCAGAAGCATACGCGTCGTCAGCTGGCCCCAGCACAGCTTATCTACTTTATGATGAGTGATCCATTAGCTGGCTTAGTAGTTCCAAAGCAATTTAACAGGTTTCTACCGTAGCTCTTTTAGAGCGAAGCGCATTTACCGGGTGTCTTTATATGATAAATTCTGGTACCACGGGGGACAGGGATCGTCGAATGATTATAGGAACTTATGGTGAGGCCACGTATTAGCCAAAAAAGTGGTAGGTTCCAACGACGTGGAAGACAAGGGCGTCCCAAAAGTTTGAAGATGCAGAATTGGAGGCATTAATTGATGATGATCCATGTCAAACGCAACAAGAACTTCCAGATTTATTGGAAGCGACTCAATAGGCCATTTTCCATCGTTTGAAAGCCTTCGGAACAATCCAAAAGCAAGAAAATTCGGTGTCATACAAGTTGAAGCCGAAACACATCTAACTGCGTTTTTTCACGTGCTGCTTCAACGTCAAAAAAATGAAGGGTGTTCTGTATCGTATTGTGTCGAGCGATGAGAAGTGGCTCGAAGCTCATGCTACATATTTGGTGGGACTAGCTCGGCATGGTATATTATAAGCGGTTGCAACCGGGTGAAACCATCGCAGGAGCTCCCTACCGAACACAACGGATACGTTTAGGCAGAGCATTGAGGGAAAATAGGCCACAATACGAGCAAGGACACGATAACGCTCGGCCACATGTTGCTAAGCTGATTAAAACCTGCCTGGAAATACTGAAAAGTGATGTCCAACCCCACCCGGCGTATTCTCCAGACTACCTTCTCCAAGGGACGTCCTACCTCACCCGGCGTATTGCCCCTTCCAAGCACTACCTCTTCCGATCGATGACGTGTATCGCCTCAAAAGACAAGAAGTTTTTTCGGCATGGAATTCGTATACTCCCGGAAATATGGGGAAAAAATGGGTCTAGCGATGGATAATACTTTGAAGCATAAAGATGTGAGCATTTTTCCATAATAAAACCTCAAATTTTCACAAAAAAAACGGTGGCTTTTCATCTGTGTCTATTCGTCGATGGGCTACTCAATTGGGGGCATCTCCAGAACATCACCACGACGCATTTTGAAACTTCACCTGACGATGTTCCCATACAAAATTCAATTGACTCAAGAATTAGTGCCGGGGGATGCAGCACAACGGCTACAATATGCCAAAAAGTCAGTCCATGTTGACCCACCCTGTAGTGTATCAGTTGCGTTACCTAAATCTGCATCGCATTTTTGTCTTTCGGACCAAAACGGTATAAGAATACTGGGCTTAGCGAAGAAAAAATGAAGAAGGTGAAGAAGGTGAGAAAAAGGTGAAGAAGGTGAGAAAAAGGTGAAGACGGTGAAGAAGATGAAGAAGATGAAGAAGGTGAAAAGGTGCAGAAAGTGAGAAAAAGGTGAAGAAGGTGAACAAGATGAAGAGAAGGTAAAGAAGATGAATAAGGTGAAAATGTGAAGAAGGTGAAGAAGGTAAAGAAGGTGAAGAAGGTGAAGAAGTTGAAGAAGGTGAAGAAGGTGAAGAAGGTGAAGAAGGTGAAGAAGGTGAAGAAGGTGAAGAAGACGAGAAGCAAATTGGTACAACATCCGCGTCGCAGTGAAAACTCGATGGCAAAGGAAATTAGTGTGTTGGATGGTCAAACCTTTCTAAGGTCGCAGTGAAAACTCGATGGCAAAGGAAATTAGGCAAAGAAGCCTGACCTGGATTTTACGGATGGTCAAACCTTTCTAAAGGCTCAAAATATAAAAGATTCAAGACCTGCGTCTTCATTGATAAAAAAGTTTTTACTGTGTATCAATTTATGAACAACAAGAACTCTACGGTTTTGTTAAAGGAACACTTTGTTGGCATAACGTCGACAAAAACCAGCGGCCATGGTTGGTTTGGGCTAAGGCAATCGCAATTGGGCGCATTCAGCTACTATTTGTTCATAAAAATATCAAAATTAACCAGTTTACCTACGAAGTAGTGGAAGCTGGATTTGCCAACAGGACACTGCTTCCGGTCACAAAGCCACGATAAACCAGACTTTGCTCCGAAACAATGTTCCAGACTTCATTTTCAACGCCAGATTAGTCTTCTCAACTCCATTGACTTTGCCATGTGAGGTACGACAGCCATGAAATTTTGAATGGAACAAAATTTCTTGTAGCGCGTTCGCCGTCAAATGGGACCGAATGAGCCAATTCAAAGACGGTCCAATCTGACGGCGAACGCACTACAAGAAATATGAGGAGAAATTTTTGAAGAGAATTTTTTGCCGACATTTTAAAAACATATCCAAAATAAGCATTTTAAACATGCGTTACACTCTTCACCAAAGAAAAAGAAGACCAAATAAATCAATTGAAATAAAATCAATAAATATAGCGGAGGGAAGAGGCAAAATGGCTATAAAAATTTGTTTTGCTCTTCTTTTAAATGTAAAAAAAAAAATGTTACCTTTAAAAATTAGTGTGGCCATATTAATAAAATTTGCGAATAACTCTTTTTTCGACTTTATTTTTTGTATATTATTAATAAAAATAAAAAAAAATTGCAAATTTCTTCGTTTCAGGTTTTTTATAAATAAAATTAATTATTAACAAAACGAAAAACGGATTTTTTATAAAAAACTTCTTCTGAAAATGCAATAAGAATAAATGTTTTTTTTAAACAATTTGACGGGGAGAGGGGAAGGGTTGAATAAATAAAAAACAAAGAGGGGACAAAGGAGTAAAAATTACATTATTAACAATTTCTGTTCAGGACAGATGAAAAAATTGTGAAAAATTAGACGATGATTCGTCGCTGCCGCTGACCCAGAGTCCATCTGGGTGGATTGACTGCGCGTGGAAGCAAATCGCGGGGACCAGATGGGAGAGCCACTTTCTAACATCTTGGCGCACATCAGAATATAATCCAATAACCGAAAATTCCTACATCGCCGCCCCACTCCCGGTTCTTAAGCTTCAAAGTGAATAAATTCGATGAGATCAAAGCAAAAACGATTCTCCAAAATAAAAACAAAAAAAATCTAATTAAAAATTCCCCTCTTGGGTGTCATATCATTAATGGCAACCTCTTCTCCAATTCACTAGATTTTCCGAATAATCGTGTCTGATGTCATTTTTAAGGTCTGTGCTCCCCCAAACCAGTTGAATATCAATTATTGTCTCTTATAAAAATAACTCATGACGAAAATGGAGAATTTCTCTCAAATCATTTTGATTAATTTTATTATTTTTATTCGTTGTTGTCGTCGTCGTATTGTTATTATTGTTTGGATTATTTGCTGTTTGATTGTTTAGCAATGAAATTTTGCATTCGGAAGCCATCAGATGCGATGATGTTTTTACCAAACCCCCCGTTGCGTTGTTTGTCTTTTCTGTAAAGTCGTTACCAACAAATAAAGACACTGCCTTCCTTTCTCAATGAATATCGAATAAGCAACAACAACAAATAAACCTCACTCCCCGGTTTAGACAATTTAATTTCACAAAACGAATCTTATTAATATTCAAGGAAAATATTCTCTTTTATAGATTTTTTCGGTACTATTCCGTCTAGGCACCTCCACCCATTAGTTCTGTCGCCATTATTCTAATTGCGCTTTTGATATTTTTTTTTTTGTTTCCCAATATTTTTTCTGTTTATTATTTTATGGTTAATATTTATTTTTGGCTACAATAGAACTCAACATCCGGTTAATTTCCTTTTTCCGGTTATTAATTGTTTTATTTTATTTCTTTTCTTTTTATAAATATTTTTTGTTGTTGTTGTTATTTAAAATCTCTATTAATAATTTATTGAGTCATTTTATTTTAATTTTTTATTTATTGTAGTTTTTTTTGCAATTATTGTCGTTTGTCAAAATTCATAAAAAGACAAAAAAAAAACAATTTTTTTTTTTAAATTTAGATGCTGGAATTTTTTTTTAATAAAAAAGAGAAAAATAAATTGCCCTTCAAATTCAATAATAAAGAATTAAGAAAAATCCAATAACAAAAAAATTCTCAAAAATTCTATAGCAAAAAAATTGGGCAAAAAGTCACTAAAAATCCAACCGTAAAAAAATCTCAACAATTATTTTTTGAAAACAATAAATCCCTAAAAAAAACCCAACACTTTGTAAACAAAAGAAAAAAAATCTACATCAAATTTTAGTATAAAAAAAATGATCAATCCAACAGTAAAAATATCCCAGAAAATATTAGAGAAAAAAAAATTCCAACCAAAAATCACATAAAACCCCTTCTATGCTTCCATACCTATGAAAAAATAGTAAAAAAAATACCTGAAAATGTTACAACAAAAAATTCCCAAAAATTCGATAGCAAAAAATTGGCAAAATCTTACTGAAAATCAAACCGTAAAAAAACCTAAACCTTTTTTTTTAAATAAAAAATCCAAACACTTTTTAAACAAAAAAAAACAAAAAATCTTTCGTAAAATCTATAAAAAAAATTTGATAAAAGAAAACGAACTAAAAATTCAGGTGGAAAATTCTGACCTAGGATAATTTTTTTGAACTCGATAGCAAAAAATTGGTAAAAAATTACTGAAAATCCAACCGTAAAAAAAACCCAACACTTTCTTTAAATATATCCCAGAAAATATCCCAGAAAATGTTAGAGCAAAAAAATTTTCAAAAATCGCCTAAAAATACTAAAACATAACCTCTTCTGCCTCATCCCCTTTTAATGCTTCCAATCTCTATGAACAAATAGTAAAAAATACCTGAAAATATTATAACAAAAAGTTCCCCAAAATTCTATAGCAAAAAATCAGCAAAAACTTACTAAAAATCCAACCGAAAAAAATCCCGAAAAACAAATCCCTATCCTAACACTAAACAAAAAGAAATAACAGCTACATTAAATTTTAGTACAAAAAAAATATCTTAAATTCAATAGCAAAAAATATCCCAGAAAATGTTAGAGCAAAAAATTTCCAAAAATAGCATAATCTACACGCTACCCCCTTCCCATCCCCCACCCAATCAAACTGCTAATAACTAAATTATCAAACAGTATAATAAAAAAAATCCCTGAAAATTTTATAATAAAAAACTCTTTTCAAAATACTTAAAAATCTCTCGGCAAAAAGAAAACATCAAAAAATTCCCTAAAAATCGTGTACCAGAAAATATAAAAAAATCGCATAAAAATTCTACAACACAACCTCTTCTTCCCCCCCCCCCCCTTTCTGCTAATAAACAAATGATCAAACGGTAACAAAAAATCCCTGAAAATTTTATAACAAAAAATTCTTTTCAAAATACTTAAAAATATTTTTCAACAAAAAATACTTTAAAAAAATATCAAAAAATCATTCTAAAAAAATTTCCTAAAAATCGTGTAGCAAAAAAATTTCATAAAATCGCATAAAAATTCTACAACATAACCTACAATACACCTCCACCCCAAACCATCTCCTCCACCACCTCTCTCTAAGCAACCTACTAATAACCAAATGATCAAACCGTAAAAAAAATCCCTGAAAATATTATAACAAATAATACTTAAAAATCTCTCGTCAAAAAAAAAATATCAAAAAATCCTTTTAAATAAATTCCCTAAAATTCGTATAGCAAAAAAATTTCCCAAAAATCCTACAAAGAAAATATAGAAAAAATTAAAAACCAAATTCCTTTTCCTCTTCTCTGTTGAGAATTTTCTCTTCATTTGTTGCTGCTGTTTTTCTTTTCATCAGGCAATTATTTACCATTTCCCTTCTCCAATTAAATATGAAGATTTTCTCTTAAATTAATTTTGGCTTCTTATTCATTTGAACACGAGTACCGCACACTTCGACCTCTCTCCAATCGCAAAAATCAAACACATTTAGTTTGTTCATATTCTCTTCTTTCTTTTTCTCTCTTATATGCATATGAAGGCATTTAATTTCCTTCTCTTCAATTGCCTGTTCTTCTTCCACATGAGCGGAGTAATTTGTTAATCTTTTTTTTCTTGTTGTTTAGGCAATAAATCATGTAATTTCAAGAAAACTAGTTAATTTTTTGTGTTGGTATTTTTTATCTTTTCTTTTGCTATTTTGCAAAAATTCAGTTTTGTCACACAACAGAATTTTTTTATTGTTATTTTTATTTTTTTTAGTTTACATTATTTTTCTATTCTTTTCTATCCCTTTTTTTACTGTATTTCCCAACGTAATCCCATCCTTTCCATTCTCTTCACTACTCAAATAGTTTTATCTTTTTCTTTCGTATTTAGAATAGTATTCTTTATTTTTTAAAAGGCAAATGCAATAGCCACAAAGTGTGTACACAAAAGGAGCACGAACTCACTCACGTCAGCCTTAATAGAAAATAAGAGATAAGCAAGAAAAGAAAAAAAAACTCCGCCTATTAGCACTGTTTCCTTCTCAGCTATCGGAGCAACTCTAATAAGAACCACTTAACAAAACTAGTTTTCTCTTCCAATTTGTGGATTGTTTCCATCTCTTTTCATATAAATGTGATTTTTCTTATTCTTTTATATTTTTTTCTATTATATTTTGTCATTTTCTGCTTCTCTTTTTCTCTTTCTTATTAGTAAAATTTGACTCGTTTTCTTTCATTCTTTCGTTTCATTTTTCTTTTGCCTTCAATATTTTTTACTGATTTACTTTCTTTTTGTCTTAAAATGATTTTCCATTTATTTTCCTTTTATTTTACAAAAAAAAAAACCAAGAATGAGGACGGACATAATAGAAATCAAAAAAAAAAAATTAAAATACATTAAAAAAATTCTAATAATTAACAATTTGACGAGAGATGTGGGATGAAGAAAAGAGCAAAAAGGAAAATAAATAAAAGCAATTTCCGGCACTTCCGGTTACCGAGCATAAATTTTTTCGTACATGCGTAAATTAGGAAATTTTGGTTAACTTTTTTATCGTTACTTTTTCGTAAAGGTGCGCTGTGAGCTTTTCGATATTTTCCTGAGCTTTTTTTTGTTAAATTGTTCTTGTTTTATTGTTCATGTTTTTTTTTCTATGAAAATTTTATCCCACTTTCCCATAACTTCTCATTGGGGAGTTATTTTGTTCTATAGGTAAATAAAGGCGACGAAGAAAAAAATAGAGTCGCGGCGGAAGGGAAGTCCTGTAGATTGGTTGAGGGGGGGGGGGGGGGGGGGAGGGAGTTAAAGAATATTCCTCCTAATAATACTAACTGTAACCAAAAAAATAATAACGTAAAAAACAATCTCAATCAGGCATCCACTCCCCACTCTCCCCCCTCCCCTCTTTCGCAACGCAATAAATCCTATAAAAATTATATTAAAATAAGTTTTATGGCTGATTAGAATAAAGTAAGCTTAATAAAAATACCAAGACCGATGGAAAAGTAATTAATAACCTGGATTAGATAGGTTACGTATTCGCAGGTAGAAAAGTGAATACGCAACTGAAAGCTCCCACATCCCCGATTAGTAAGTAATTAACTGGCAAAAAGAAAAAAAGCGCCAAAATCTTAAGTTTTTTCTTTGCATTTGGTTTTTCTAGTTTTTTTTTCCGCTCTCGTCTAGGGTAGATTATGTCCGGAGCATCGAATAGAGGATAAAAATTGTCTATAGTCCATCTGGATAAGATCAAGATTAAGATTAGATTGATTGCTTTCTTGCCTACCTTCCCCCCCATTCTGATACTTTCGTAAATTGAGAAAATTATTGAGCAGAGACACCTCATTGACAATGTGCCCATGACATCATTGTCCGTTTCCATCCTTTTTCGTTCGTCCAGAGTTGGTCATATTCGTAATTACGAGAAGCCTCCAGACGTGTCAGTATTCCATGCCACTCACCCACCCACACACTGCCCACCTGAAATCTTAATTAATTTCACTAAACAAAACGCGAATTGTAGTCATACTGCTTCTCCTACTACTACTCCTTATTTTGGTAATAGGATGGGTAAAAAGGCTTCTATTTCCGGTGAATACAAATGCTTCCAGTCCGCCATTTATTTATGATTTAATTTGTAGCTTCGTCTCTCGTCCGGTAGGTAGCGCCCATCAATATCAAAAATATCCAACGTTTACTAAATATTATATTAAAATTTCATATTTTCATTAGTCTATCCATCCGGAGTGAAGTGGTTGTGTATGGAGAGGAGTTGGGAGGAGTGGGGGTACGGTTACTAGAGATTAATTCCAGGAGCAAATGAAGTGAATGGCCAACGTTAACGTTTATTAATGCGGCAGATCCAAATTAATTGTGATCAAATAAGTTCGTGAATAATTGAGTAAATGTTTTCGCATTTGCCAGTTTGGGGATAAATAATAAAAATTTCAATTTATTTGGCATCATGAAAATTTGCCATTTATCATAGAGTAGTTAATCTCGTATTTTCGGGGAAAATTCCAAAAATGTCTTTCACAAAAATTTACGAAAAATTATAGTAAAAATATAAGCAAACACTTCCAAATAATATAATTTACAAGATGGACACATTATGTTTAAGGTCTACAACAGGACACACTCAAGGTATTAGTAGGAGCCTAGAGACTATAACGTAGTCAAGACCATCGAATCATTAGCTACCAAAGTGATCTCAGGATCAGTCACGTACTGTCAAGATCAGTCACACACTCTCAGAGTCAGTCATAAGCTGTCAAGGTCAACCACGTGCTGTCAATGTCAATCATGTGCTCTCAAGATCAGTCATATGTCCTCAAGGTCAGCCATGTGTTCTCAGGATCAGTCACGTGTTTTCAAGGTCAACCACGTGTTCTGAAGGTCAGCCGCGTATTCTCAGAGTCAGTCACGTGTTCTCAAGGTCAGCCACGTGTTCTCAAAGTTAGCTACGTGATTTTGAGAGTAAAGGGCATGATTTTAAAGTCAAACACACGATCACACGGGCAACAAACTCTCCAAACAAAAGAACCCAAGACCTACAAATTGAATTTGACGACGTATCTGACCTTCGGACTATCGAGACTCCAAGACCTTATCGCACAATGCCCTTAGTTGATATTTAATTTATCAAAACTCTGCCACAACAAATAAAAATTACAAAATTATTGACTATCGACTTAACTACTTGCTATGTGCTCCTTAAAGTGGAAAAGATATTCTCCCCTTTTGGAAAAGAAAAATAAATAGAAAAGCAACCTTTTCCCCAATTTCGCGTCCGTTTTTTTGGAAATAATGATTGAGGACAACAACGATGGGACAAAAGATAAAACCAAACCGCTACAATCTTACCGGTTCCGTTTTGGAGTCCCACAAAAAAGCAGAACAATGAAAAGAGGGGTATTCCAGCGTGTATCGACCACAGTTTTCGCCATCTCGTCCGCTAGTCAGTCAGAGTGAGTGTCAGTGTTTGACTAATTTTCTAGCACTTTTTGTACACTAACACGACATATTAGAACGAAAAATGTCAACATTTGCTTACTTTACACGCTCAGCGTACAGTTATTTATTTATTGGTGTGGAAGTGAGAAGGCGCAAAGTTGTAGGGTGTATTCCTGGTCCCCATGACCCTTTCCTGTGCCCATGACTGTCTATTATCAGCAGATCCACTCGTTCGATAGTAACGTGTCTATTGGAATCCTGCGTCAGCGAACGTGGTGGGTGCGGGTTCATGCATGGTCGCTCGATCCCGTATTTGCATAACACTCGACATAACATACGACCTCCCCGACCAGCCCCATCCACAGTCCCATTTGGAAAGTATTGAGAGCATGACGACTGGAGTCGTTTGTGGAACTGCATTTTTAAGTGCTAGACAAGAGGCGATGGCATTGTTGGAGGTGGCAATGGGGACAGAACGTTGTCGAGTTTCAATGGAACAATATGTTCAGTCGTTCAGTTTGCCACTTTTTCACTTTTCATTTCAAAGAAGGAAAAAAAACGCCCACGCAATACCATGTGAACTCACATGATTCCTCGTTAGGAGGGTGGTTGGTGAATCAGCTTTCAGAGTATCATTTCAAAGGATTAGTCTTCGGAGTGAATTTTTTATGCACTGGAGGGAGTACGATGGGGTGGTTTGGCAGGTCGTTTTGGAGGGTTTTCCTCGTACGTTTCCCCCATTTCAGAGCAGACGATGAAAAAACATGGAGAATTTTCCATTGTAAAGTTTTGCATGTAATTTGTTCGAGGTTTTCAATTTTACTTAGTTTTTCTCAATTTTTTTTTCCTAACACTTAAAACACACCCTCCTCTACGGGGGTCGTAACGTCTCGTTTCGACAATTTTTCACCTTTTTCCAACCGTCGGTCTTTGTTACTGTTCATTTGTGTCCTTGTTGGGATCGTGTACAATCACCATCATCGGGTTTGATAATTTTATATTCGTTTATTCGTCCTTTGCAGCCTAGCAAAGTCTCAAGTTTAAAGTCAATGTCCTGTCAATAGCTTCAATTCAATCGATAATCAATAAAATAAGATGTCAATTTTATCACAGATCTCACTCCCCCATGCACAACATTGTTTTTATTTGATTAAAAAATAAAAAAATTAAAATAATTGGGAATAAAAATTTCTGCGGTTTGGGAAAGGGGGAAGAGGGGGTGGATTTGTAACATTTAATTTGTACACAAATTAGGTAGGTTAAAAATATTTTCTTTTACAACTCGAATTTCTAAAGATTTTGTGAGAAAAATTTGAAAATATTTCGACACTTTTAAGAAAAGATTCGCAAAATAAAAAATTAAATTTAAAATCATAAAAAATCTTTTGTAAAATCTATAAAAAAAATTTGATGAAAGGAAACCACTCAAAAATTTTTCAAAAAAATCAAATAAGAAAATTTCGACATTCCAATAATAAATAAAAATATTTTTGGGCAACTCTAAAAGTTCAGGTGCAATATTCTGACCTACACTAATTTTTTTTTGAACTCAATTGCATTTTAAAAAAAAACAAATACTATTCCTTAGAATTAGCGAATTAAAACAAATGTTTTTTTTTATCATCAACTAAACTAGTGTATGTATTGGGTTGTCCGGCAAGTAATTTCGTTTTTTTCCCAACAGACGATTTAATTGTATTTTTTCACAACTAACTTCACACTTAAGCCGCATAATCATATGTATTTTGAATGGTGACTTCTGCATAGTAGTTTTTGGTTGATACCCTTTTAAATATGGAAAGTGAAAAACACCATTTTCAGGATATATTACTTTTTTTACTATAGAAAAGATAAAAATGCTGTTCAAGCAAGAAAAAAAATCATCCGATGTATATGGAGAAGATGTGCTAAGTGAGCGCCAGTGCCAAAACTGGTTTAGAAAATTTCGATCCGGCAATTTTGATCTCGAAGTGGCACCACGTTGTGGAAGGCCAGTTGAAGCTGATTAAGACACAATAAAGGCATTAATTGATGCACAACAACTCGTGAGATCCTTGAGACATTAAATTTATCGAATTCGACTGTTCATTATCATTTGAAACGGCGAGGTTGAATCTCAAAGCTCGACATATGGGTTCCTCATCTTCTTACGGGAAAAATTTGTGCCGTCGACGCATTGACGTTTGTGATTTGCTTCTCAAACGCCAAGAAAATTATTCATTTTTGAAGCTTATCATTACTGGGGACGAGAAATGGGTTTTTATAACATTGTTAAGCGCAAAAGAACCTCGAGTAGAGCACTTCGAATGCCAATATTTATCAAAAAAAAAGGTTACGCTATCTCTTTGATGGGATTTCAAAGGAATCGTTTATATTGAGCTTCTACCGAGCAACCCAACGATCAATTCTGAAGTGTGTATTGTCATCAGCTGGACAAATTCAATGATTCACTTAAAGAAAAAAGGCCAAAAAATATCGCGAATTTTGAATTTCCGCGGGTTACGTATATTAGATTTTCGATTTTTTGTGGCGTTATGTTGGTACTCATGTCTCTTACTTATGCCGACAAGTACGGCCATTTTGTGTTCAGTTAATTTTTGACAGCTGCTTTGCTTGAACGTGTTTTGGCTCGGCTTCGATTTTTGCCTCAATTTCGACCAAAAACAGCATCGCATTATCATTGCTACGGACAACCCAAATTTGCTCCAGAGGGTCATAACTGGTAACGAATCATAGGTTTATGGTTATGACGTGGAAACCAAAGCTCAATCATCGCAATGGAAGCTGCCGCACGAGCCAAGACCGAAAAAAGCGCGCCAAGTTCGGTCGAATGCGCGAAGCAATCCGCCAGAAACGCCCGGATTTGTGGAAGAACAAAAATTGGCTTTTGCCACACTAATAATGCGAACAAAAACAACACACTAATAATGCCGGAGCCACCGTATTCCCCAGATCTGGCCCCCCGGTGACTTTTTCTTGTTCCCGAAACAGATTCTTTCATCCATTTTTTGGAAAGGGCAAAAATCGAAGATGAGCCAGAACACGTGCAAGCAAAGCAGCTGTCAAAAATTAAGTGAACATTCAAAGTGGCCGAACTTATCGGCATAAGTGAGAGACATGAGTACCAACATAACGCCACAAAAATCGAATATACACATACGTAACCCGCGGAAATTCAAAATTCGCGATACTTTTTGAACAGACCTCGTATTAGAAAAAAAAAACATATTCAATTCAAATGCCTTGTGTAGTGTAGCCCAGATACATTTGACATAGAAAAAAAAATCATTCCTACCTACCACGTAACGAGAGAGGAGAGGGTATAAAAACTAAACATCAATTATTCGCCCTCTCTCCTCATACTAGTTAATCTGCATATTCTCTCTTTGTCTTCTTTTGACATTTCTTTCTCAACAATTACAAAAAAAAAATATTCAAAAATCATAATTCTTTATAAAGAAGAAAAGAAAAAAAACACCCGCAAAAAAATAATTCAAAAACAATAACAAAAAATATCAATGAAAACAAAACAAAACAAAAAAGAAACCACCACAATTTAATAATTAAATTTCAACAGATTAATAATATTAAGTGTAAGCGAGACCAAGCACTTTTCCCACATTTTTCCGTTTCCTTCAACATTCGTAAATCATTTTTGCATTTTGATCATTTTCAGATTTTCAGATTTTCTCAAACCTCAATCTCTCTCTTACTCTCTCTCTCTCTCTTGTATTCTGTGGTGGTGATGCCTTCTCGTTTATTCCTTTGGGCCAAATTGACTTTAGTCACGAAATCAACTTTTCTCTCTCCGTTCGTTATGCTAATCGTTTTAATTCCTTTTAACTGCTTTATTACCAACCAACACAATATGATTAAAAAAAAAAACAAACCCCAATTGAGACGATGAGAAAGAAACGAACAAAAAAAAAATTGCCTTCTATTTTTTTTTGTTCCTTTCATTCCAAAAAGGGAACCCATTGAATTTATTAAACCCGTTTCGTATTGAAAGGAAAAGAGGAAAAAAAGGAAAGCTGACCGAATGGAGAGAATATTGACCGGCCCAACAACAAAAATTATAATAAACGATGACTGAATGAACTGAGAGAACAAAAGTACGATAGAGCAAAGACGAAAAGAGAAAAAGTAATCGTTTCGAGTAATTTCGCTTTTATTATTATTTCTTCCTCTCATCGTGCCTAACCCCCCCCCCCCCACTTCACATATAGAGGCAATAAGAGAAAAATGACTTGGCAGGAATTTAAGTTCGAAAATCAAAACGGTAATTTTTTGTAAGAAGCAACAAAAAAAAAATGGCGTACTCAGGGTTACGATGACCTACATTTATTTATGATTTTTGTTTTTCCGTTAATTTCCTCCCTTTATGATTTTTTCTTCAATTTTTTTTTTAATTCTTGTATTTTTTTTTTTTTGCTTGGCTGATGATAAGAAATTAAAAAGGTCTTGAGACATATTGCCAAATAAAGAGAAAGTAAAACGAATTTTCTTCTGTATACGAAAGTGTGCGTTGCGTGCGTTTATGGTTGATTGAAGGGAGGGGGGGGGGGGGGGGGGTGGCTTCAAAAGGCGAACGATTACATTACAAAAATAACAAGTTTAATGGTGGTTGTTAGGGAAGAGGTGAACGAATTATTGAATCGAAATCAAATCCATTTTGCTAATTTTGTGGAAGAAATCATAAAAAGAAATTTTATTAATGGTGAAACAAACAAAAAATATGGCAGCTAACCAAACCGAGTAAAAGATTGCGGCGTTTTGGTGGTTTATGCAAGAATCAACAAACAAAAAAATGACCAAACAAAAATGAAAGATTGAATCTCAGTTTTCTAATTTTGGTATAATATTAAGTTGGAACAAAACTGGATCCAGGAGAAGGATGTGCGCGGGTGATATGCCAAACGTTTAGTTTAATCGTCAGATGGCGTACGCCGTGTTGAATTGTGATGGTAATTAGTAGGCGATCATGTGCTGTTGATGGTGTGTGTTGAATGACGGCGAATGTTGATTATTGTTCAAACATCGAATGGAGCACAATAAAAACAATCAAAATTAATAAGTGAAAAAAATTTCCACCAAATAATTATAATGATTGTGAGAGAGTAGCGGGGAAATGAGAAAATAATCAGTAGGAAAAAAAATATAATTTTTCTAATGTCGACTACGAATTTGTTTCCTCAAAAACGGAGAAGGGTGGGGGAGGAAGCGTCCTAATGTAATAGAGCAGAATTGACGCTCCACACAAAAAGTCCACAACAATACCACCATTAATTATATTCATTGTAATTAATAGAATAATTAAACAAAAACTCAAATGCACAATAATTTTGATATCCGTAAATGGTTGGTTTAGTTTTTCATTTATTATCGCCCCATTTTTGTTTTTTTTTTGTTGCTCCATTGTTTTGGGGTTTCTTCGTTTTTATTTTTTCTCTTGTTAATGGTTGGTATTCGTCGTCGTCCTTTTAAAAAAAAAACCCCATTAAATTAGTATGCATATAAGAATCGGCGTCGGGCAAACACCAATCAAGGTAATCACGGTAATCGGAATATAAGCAGTTAAATAGGTACGAAAATACGTTCGTTATAAATGTTGGCGCACAAAGGCGTTTGGATGGGGTTATGGGGGGGTGTTAAGTAAAGCACACCTTGTAGAAGAAAAACCTCCTCTCCTTGCCCCACCAAAATGAATTCATAACAAATTGAATTCAAATCGATTTATTTCAATTTTCCTACGATTTATTTTTAATTCGGTGAATATTTTTTATTGTATAATCATGAGAATTTTCCATATTTTTCTATTACTACAATATTTTCACCTTTCATGCCTAGTTCTTCGTAATTTTTTTTCCCTAATTAATATGAAAAATCGATAAGAGGATCGCCTAATACAAAACTAGGTGAAATTTGGTGATTTATATGTTAAAAAGCAGGTTTGATTATTGAAGTTATTTTGCGAAAAAATTCCTTTTTTTTTAAATTTTGTTTTGGGGAAATTTTATTTAAAAAAAAAACCCTTACTTTTAATTATCAGTGTCCTTTTTTAATAGCTCTAAGAAACTAATAATTTTAATTTTTAAAAATCTACAAAAAATTCTTTTTTTTTTTGGTAGAAAGTTTAAGGAAAAAGGATTTTTTTTGTGTTAGTAAATTTAAAGAAAAAGAATTTTTTTTTGTTAGTAAATTTAAGGAAAAGGGATTTTTTTTTGTAGTAAATTTAAGGAAAAAGTATTTTTTTTAGTAGTAAATTTAAGGAAAAATGATTTTTTTGTGGTATTAAATTTAAGGAAAAGCATTTTTTTGTGGTAGTAAATTTAAGGAAAAAGGATTTTTTTGCTAGAAAATTTAAGGAAAAAGGATTTTTTGTGGTATTAAATTTAAGGAAAAGGCTTTTTTTTTTATAGTAAATTGGTTTTTTATGAAAATTTGTGTTTTCGAGAATTTTTTAAAAAAAACACGTTTCCTGGTAAATACGTGTATTATCCTTTTTAAGAAATTTGCACAGAAAAAAATTTATTTTTTTTTTGTAGAAAATTTAATAAAAAAAATTATTTTTTTTTGTAGAATATTTTAAAAAAGGATTTTTTTAATGAAAATTTGTCGGATTTTGAGAAGAATTTTAAAAAAAACACGTTCTAGTAAAATTATCCTTTTTGGGAAATCTGCCCAGAAAAAAATTCTTCTTTTTTTGGTAGAAAATTTAATAAAAAAATTTTTTTTTGTAGAAAATTTTAGAAAAGATTTTTTTTTAATGAAAATTTTTCGGATTTTGAGGAGAATTAAGAAAAAAAAACACTTTTTTGTGATAAAAATTATCCTTTTTCAGAAATCTGCACAGAAAAAAATTCATTTTTTTTATAGTAAACTTAAGGCAAAAAGATTTTGTTTTGGTAAAAATTGTTTTTTATAGAAATTTTCTTATTTTTTTTCCAAAAAATAAGTTTTTTCTGGTAAAAAATTTTCTAATAAAAAGCATTAATTTTTTATTTTAAATTAAAGAAGAACAAAATATTTATCATTGAAACTTTCGATGACAAGATTTGAGATTAGGAATTTTTGAAAGTCAATTAATTTGGCAAAATAAAAAATAGCGGAAAATTTCAAATTTTAGAAAAAATTTCGTTTAGTTAAAAAAAAAACATTCAAAATTTACGAGAGGAACTTTTAAAAATATGATAGTTTTTTTGTAATTAAAATAAAACCACTAATTTCCGGTTTCAAATGATCACGAATGAAGCATGCTTTTATGAATTATAATTT
Organism: Atherix ibis; assembly: GCA_958298945.1. Lineage (NCBI taxonomy): Eukaryota > Metazoa > Arthropoda > Insecta > Diptera > Athericidae > Atherix > Atherix ibis. The sequence continues at coordinate 21,596,326 of OY282609.1, read as the reverse complement.
TCGCAAAATAAACTGCCTTCAATAAAAAAAACACAAATTTTTGATCAAATGAAAAAAAAAATAACTTATTGAAAAACAAGGGAGTAATTTCTAAATTCCGGCTCCCTAATCCTGACCCTCCCCCCTTCCCCTTCTGCCGTTTAAAAAAAATGGAACCAAAAAGAAAATTGATATTAAAAAATCATTCTTTGCAAAAAAAACTCAAAAATTAAATGCACCAAATTTTTGGGAGTCTTTTTTTGTAAAATTTATTTTTACAATATGAAAATTATACAAAAACAATAGAAAAATTAATGAAAATTCTAAAATACTCCTGCAGGACATACACCACATTATGCTTACTCTTAAATGCAAAGAAACAAATAAGGAACCACTTATACCAACCCCCCCCCCCCCTTCGAATTGGAACGAATATAACCTCAGAAAAATTCCCGAATAGTCATAACCTCAATCTTTTACCAAAAAATACGAACTTTTCTCCATTTTTCCTTTGTTTTTTTGTTGAAAATTTCCAATATTTAGGAAATTTTCAACAAAAAAACAAAGGAAAAAATACAATTAATTTTTTAGCAATAGAAAAAAAAACTTTACATTTTCATGTTGTAAATATTAAACAAATTTCTTATAGCATATTTATATGAAAATATTCACATGCAAACAATATTCAGTCATTAGTCTTTTAGTTTAAGGAATTATTTTCTAAAATAACAATCCAAGAACGATGGAGCGGAGGAAAGAAAAAAACACACTACAACGACTTGTTGTATAGAAAAAAAAATAGCAGAAAAAAAGGGAAGGAAAACTAAGCAACAAAACAAAAAACCAAACCGACCAACCAGAAAACATTTTTCTATGATGTTCTATGATTTATTGCAAATGTTAACAAATAAAAAATGTTGTACAATAAAAAGCAAACTGAATAAAAAAAAACTCTCCGACAATAACAAGAGTCAAAAATAAATTATAGAAAAATTACAGGATTTCTTTTTGTTGCCTTTCATTTTTTTACCACACACGCTCACCATATACCACGTTGTATTTGTAGATAGGAACATGCCCCACCCCAATACGCCATTTATACAAGCACTTGCCATCGTTGAACTACCATTTTCATAGATGGAGCTGAACTGTAACCACTTCCTTTTAGATTAGAATGAGTAATGCCTAAAAATTAACAGTAAAGTTCCAACAACAACAAAAAAAATTTTTATTATTTTAGAACTTGTTACTTATTATACGAGGTCTGTTCAAAAAGTATCGCGAATTTTGTGTTTTTTTTTTTCAAAAATTATTTATTTATTCATGAATATCTATTTTGTCCCCTTCAAAGTAAGTAATCCCTACCAGATATTATACACTTGTGCCAACGTTTTTTACAATCCTCGAAGCACTACGAAAAATCCTCGAAGCACATAACCATAAACCCATGATTCGCCACCAGTTATGACCCTCTGAGGCAAATTTGGGTCGTCGCGGACAGAGTCCAACAGCTCCTTAGCAATGTTAATGCAATGCTGTAATTTAGTCGAAATTGAGCAAAAATCGAAGATGAGCCAAAACACGTACAAGCAAAGCAGCTGTCAAAAATTAACTGAAAATGGCCAAATTTGTCGGCATAAGTGAGAGACCAACGCCCCAAAAAAAAATCGAAAATCGAATATACGTTATCCGCGGAAATTCAAAATTCGTGATAATTTTTGAACAGACCTCGAATAAGCAATGCTTAGTTATACAGGGTGGTCCATCTAGCGGTTCCATTTGAAGTACTAGAGTGTTAAATGTCAACACGAATTGACAGATTGTTAGTTGAAAGTCTGAATTTAACGAAATGGGAAATATTGAGAACTTACTTCCAAAGTGGTGAGTCTTCAACCCAAACTGTAAGAAATTTAAAAAAAAATGAGTACAGATCGAATGCCATCACGTGAATTTGTGGGCAAATTCGTGAAGCGAGTTCTCGAAACTGGTTTGTTGGTTGCCAAAGCAACTCGTTCCCGCTCTAAAACAGTGCGTACGACCGAGAATATTGCCGCAGTTGCTGAAAATGTCAGTGATCATCCATCAACATCAACTCGTCTCCGTTCTCAGGAATTGAACATTTCTCGCACTTCTCTGTTGAGAATTTTGCACAAAGACCTCGGTATGAAAGCTTAAAAATTTCAATGAGTCCAACAACTAAAGCCGCATGACCATCCGATGCGTTTTCGGTTTGGCCAATCAGCTCTCAAGATCAATTGGCCGAAGATGAGCATTTTTACCGAAAAATCATCTTTTCGGATGAGGCCCATTTCCACCTCGGTGGGTATGTCAACAAACAAAATTGTCGCATCTGGGGCTCAGAAAATCCATACGTCACCATGGAAAAGCCGATGCATCCATAACGAGTCACGGTTTGGTGCGGATTTTGGACTGGAGGCATCATTGGCCCGCTTTTCTTCAAAACAATGAAAGAGCCGCCATTACGGTCAATGGTGGGCGCTATCGTGGCATGCTCAACGAATTTTTGTTTCCAAAAAGTTGAAGAGAATGGCATGGACGACATTTGGTTTCAACAGGACGGGGCCATTTGCCACACAGCTAACGTAACAATCCAACTTTTGGGCCTGTTGGATTATTTTCTGTGGGAAGCCGTTAAGGATAAATGTTACGCAAGCCATCTAGAGACAATTGAGGCAACGAAATTAAAGTTGCCATTGAAGAGATACAGGCCCAGATAATCGAAAATGTGCTGAAAAATTGGGACGAGCGAATGGGGTACTGTAAGGCCAGCCGTGGCAGTCATTTAAATGATGTTGAGTTTCATTCTTAAATTTCAAGGTTCAATCTTTTTAATAAAACCGGAAATTTAAAAAAAACATACACTAGTTTTTTTTTATTTACTTTTTAAAATGGAACTTCTAAATGATCCCCCCTTAGAATACAGAAAAGAAGAATGCATTATCAAAAGAGCAGGTATTTTTTTATAAGCATTGATTCTCGAATTGATTCTAAACGTACTACACTTCCAACTGTACTCTTCTTTCCAAAACCACAAACAAATTTATCCACCCACAAAAACCGTATTAAAATTGAATGAAAGCGTATAAGAAGAAGATAACGCAATACACGAGGACTATCATCATCATCATCATCAGCAACAACAAACATCAAACAACAACAAAATAAAAACATTTTAACATAAAAGAAAAATGTACACAGAAAAAAATTCTATGAAAAATTAAATAAAAATGTTTAAAAAAAAAATGCCCCCAATTTATGAGAAATATTCTAGTCCGAAAATATTAAATATTTAATGATAAAAGAAAAAAAAACCGCAAAATTAATGTGTGTGTTTATTGTGATTATGCTCTTTAATAATCCTTATTTTTCACCACACCTCTCATACACCCACCCATCCAGCACACCAAAGGAACAACAACCACATTCCTACCACGACAATGATCATTTTCTTTGTCCGACAGGATCATTTGTCCCTTTCCATCCTGTTCAAATAAGTAAGAGTATTTAAAAAAAAAAAAAGAAGAAACAAGTGATTATATTGCGTGCCTAGTGAATTCTCGTTTTCATCTACTTGTAGTCGCCATATTTTAATTTTTTGTTGTTGTTGTAATTGTTCCTCTTTTTCGAGGCTTTTTTATTTGGTTTTTATTGTAAACTTGCAAAGGTACATCATATGTCTGTCGCCGTACTTCTCATACAATTATTTATACGCTCTCCTTGTACTAACAACACAACACGCCCGCCAAAGGGAGAGAAAAAAAAACCACATAAATTAACTACGACTGTAAGAGTGAGAAAAGTACGCCCATTTGCGAATTGGCCGAACTGAGAGAAGCAAACGTGAAAAGATTAGACAACATGCAACAGTCGGGATCATTCACTAACTCATCCCCTTTGATGACATTTCTTTGTAGTAAATAATTTTTTAAACATTTTTTTTATATTCGGTACCCCCTCCCCCCTCCCTCTTTGTCAAATAATATTTTAAAAGGGAACGTACAAATTTTTATTACTTTATTATTCGTAAAACTATTATGAAAAATATATAATGTTTTATTTATGGGTGTGCGTGCATGCGTACGTGCACATATAGTACATAAATGCGTATAGAAAGCATAGAAGAACAAAAATTATTTAACAAATAATAAAAAGGCACATTTTGTGGTAAAATTAAATTTGAAAATTTGATTAGGAAGAAGTGGAGAAGCAAAAGGCGCAATGGAGCAGAAGAAGAGAGGGATTTTTCTGAACATGTTTTCTGGTAAAAACTTCTTTTTTTCAAATTAAATTTAATAATTTTAAATACCTTTAAGTTGGTATAAAAATATTTTCATTTAATTTCCAAAAGCAATTTTGCTAAGTAAGTTTCCTTACCTTTTTCTTAGGTTTTCTCTTCTTATGAAAGTTTTTTTCATAAGAAGAGAAAACCTAAGAAAAAGGTAAGGAAACCTTAAAAAAAAAAAATTTAGAATACAAAAATGCGAACAAATTTGATAAAAATAGAAACAAAAAAAAAGACGTTAATTTTTTTTAGTAGTTACCGGTCTGGTAGCACAGTTGCTAGCATTTGGTCCTACGGTAAAAAGATTAATTCAATCAAATTAAAAAAAAAAAAATTTCACAAAATCTCTAAATTTAGGTTTAAATTAAAAATTTTGAAATTAACATTAAAAAATTCCTATAGAAAAATGAGTGTAAAAAAAATTTTTTTTTAATCAAAACCACTTTCGGCCATTTTTTTTTTTTTTTTTAAATTTAAAAAAAAAACACTGAAAAAAGCGGCCTTAAATTTTAATTAAATTTTTATTGTCATAAAAATGAGGTTAAAAAATATCACCGACCACGCCCGGTTTTTTCTAAAATTGTTCAAAAAAATGAAATTTTCAACAAAAAAAATTTTCAACATCAAAAAGCCTTCGGCAATGCACTAAGGTCAAGAATAATAAAAAAATAAGAAGATAAGTAGACATTTTGAAACAAGGCATTAAGAAGCGTGGCTTTTTTCGGTTGACATAAAAAAGATTAATTCAACCAAATTAAAAAAAAATTCACAAATTCTTTTACTAAAATTTAAATTTTAGTAAAAGAATTTGTGAATTTTTTTTAGAATTTTTAAAATTTCCTTCTTTTTTGTAAAAAACTATCAAAAATTAAAAGCTACGAAAATAACATTAAAAAAATTCCTATAGAAAAATGCGAGTAAAAATAGAAAAAAGAAATTGTTTTTTTCAAAACCTGTTTTCGTCCATTTTTATTTTTGGAAAATTTAAAAAAAACCACTTGTTTTTTTTCAAAATTGTTCATTTTTTTCACGAAAGAATTTCAAAATTTATGAAAAACTACCGAAAATTTAATGAAATTAAACAAAAAAACCTCTTTTCATGAGGGAAAAACCTAAGAAGAAGGTAAGAAAACCTTCAAAAAAAAAACTAAGGAAAATTTGTTAATGAATTTTGATTGAAAAATGCGAACAAATTTGATCAAAATACAATAAAAAAAAGACGGTAATTTTCTTAGTAGTTGCCGACCTTGTAGCATAGGTGCTAGCATGTGGTCCTACGCTAAATCCTCCAAAAAAACAATTTTCCTCTTTATTTCTACTTAAATTTTTTTATCTATCGCCAAATGGTCTTTAGTTGTGTGTTTTTTTCGTGTTGACATAAAAAAAAATTAATTCAATCAAATTTAAAAAAAAGAGAACAACAAAAAATTCACAAAATCTTCATTAAAATTTACATGACAGCATTTTTAATATTTTTCGTAAAAAAAACATCAAAAATTTATTCGTAAAAATTAATTATTGCGAAAATAACAGGGCGTGGTCGGTGCTACTTTTTTTTTGTCTATTGGAAAAATTCCAATAGAAAAATGAGAGTAAAAATAGGAAAAATATAATTTTTATTTTTTTAAAAATTTAAAAAAAAACCACTCAAAATAACGGCTTTAAACTTTAACCAAATTTTTATTGTCATAAAAAATACCACCGACCACGCCCGGATTTTTCCAAAACTGTTCATCTATTTTTTTAATTTGCAAAATTTATGGAAAAATTTCAAAAATAATGAAAAACTACCGAAAATTAAATGAACTTTTTAAAAGCAAATTTCAATCCTCGAAAAGGCTTTGCAAATGCAAGAGATTCAAAAGATAAGAAGAAGATAAAAAGAAATTCTAAAACAAGACATTAACAAGCATGGCTTTTTTTAGTTGACATAAAAAACATTAATTCAATCAAATTTTTAAAGAAAAACAATAAAAAATTCACAAATTCTATATTAAATTTTTTTTATGGATTCGCGGAAAAAAATACTCTTAAAAAATATTACAGCATTTTTAATATTTTCTTCTTTTTCGTAAAAAAGACCATCAAAATTTGTTCGTAAAAATTAAAAGCTGCGAAAATAACATTAAAAATTCTAATAGCAAAATGAGAGTAAAAATAGGAAAAAGGAAATTTTTTATTCAAAAACACTTGCGGCCATTTTTGTTTTTTGCAAAATTATAAAAAAAGAACTACTAAAAAAACGGCCCTAAACTTCAACAAAATTTTTATAGTCATAAAAAATGCGGTCAAAAAATACCACGACCACTCCCGGTTTGTTTCCAAAACTGTTTTTTTAATGGAAAAATTTCAAAATTGATGAAAAACTACTGAAAATTTAATGAAATTTTCAACAACAAAAATTCCAGTCCTCAAAATGGCTTTGCCAATTACAGGAAGTTCAAAAGTAACAAAGAAATAAGAAGAAGATAAGAAGAAATTCTGAAACAAGGCATTAACAAGCGTGACATTTTTCAGTTGACATAAAAAAGATTGATTCAACCAAATTTTAAAAGAAAACTTTTGTGGAAAAAAATACCCCTAAAAATATGACAGCATTTTTAATATTTTCTTCTTTATCGTAAAAAAACCATCAAAAACTTGTTCGTAAAAATTAAAAGCTGCGATGAAAATAACATAAAAAAATTCCAATAGCAAAATGAGAGTAAAAATAGGAAAAGGTAATTTTTTATTCAAAAACACTTGCGGCCATTTTTATTTTTTGAAAAATTTAAAAAAAAGGACTACTGAAAAAACGGTTTTTTTCCAAAACTGTTCATCTTTTTTTATGAAAAAACAACAGAAAATTTAATGAAATTTTTAACAACAAAAAATTCTAATCCTCAAAAAGGTTTTGCCAATATAGAAAGTTTAAAAGTAACAAAAAAATAAGAAGAAGATAAGAAGAAATTCTGAAACAAGGCATTAACAAGGCGAATAAGAAAAAGCATTAAGGAAATCGTTTATGATTTATTTCTGTTGTCATCATTTTAATTTGTCATTAAACCAAACCCCTGTCTCCCCCCCCCTCCCTTACAACGTATTTACCCATTTAAATATTATGCAGCCTTGTTTATATGTCATTTATTTTGTGTTTAAAGCGTTTTTTTTTATTATTCCATTTACTTTTACTTTTACGTTTTATTTTTTACTATAAACTAAATGCAAAAAAAAAAAAATTAAATTTCCTTTTCTTGGCATGAAAGAGGGATGGTTGAAAACAGAGCAAAAAGGAAAAAAAGGAGGCAGTAAAAAAATGATATTCTTATTATTAGCCACTATTAAGCATGGATGGAGGAGTATGGAGTATGGATTATTACTGCCATCATTATTATTACTACTATTATTACGATTATTAGTATTATTATTGGAGAAGAAATGGGCCTTCAGCACGCAAATCTAATAAAAACGGTCGATGATATATCAAAAAGGAGAGACAGAAATAAATTAAACCGAACTAAACTAAATATTGTACATACGAAAAAAACGAATTTCGAATAAATTTTTTCGTTTATGTTAATTTTTGCCGTTTCGATTTCAACAATTCGCAAATAACCATAAATTATGAATACACAAGAACTAAACAAAAAACAAACATGGAAAAAAAATTACATAAAAAACAAACAACAAAAAGTGAACATGTTCCGTACCGCCCTCGAATATCATAAATCGCCCCACCACACTCTCTACCACTGCCCCTTTAACCCACTCAAGTCATAATTAATTGAATTTTTTCGAAATCAACCAAAAAAAAACTAAACATTTTATTCGAAAATAAACCTTTTTTTTTGTTGTGGTTGTTGTTTTGTAAGCTTTCATTACGGCAAGAGGACTTTTTTTCAGAATATTTAACCAAAAATAAACGAAACTAAAACAAAACATTTTTCGTAAGAAAATAATTTTAATTAATTTTAATTTACTTTTTTTCCTTGTTCATTAATATTTAATCTGCTTCCTTTTTTTCGTCATTTAATTTCTAACAAAAATATTAACAATTTTTCTGATGGTTTTATTTTTCGTCTTTCTTTTTTATTTACTTTTTGTTACTCTTTTTCTGAGAATATTTCTACACAAATTATCATAATTAAAATTGGACATTTTTGTTAAGAAATATTTTTTTTAAATTTAGTGAAGAAAAAAAATCGATGGTTTTGGTGAAAACTTCAAAATTTTGTTAAAAAACCGACGATTTTGGTAAAAAACTGACGATTTTGCTGAAAATTAAAAAATTTTGACAATTTTTGGTGAAAATCCGACAATTGGAAAATTTTTGATATTTTTGGTGAAAATTCAAAAATTTTGGTGAAAATAAAGCCAACATTTTTGCTGAAAATTGGAAAATTTTGATATTTTTGGTGAAAAACTTTTTTTTGGTAAAAATTGGAAAATTTTGATATTTCTGATGAAAATTCAAAAATTTTGGTTAAAAAAAGCGCATATTTTTGGTAAAAATTAGAATTTGAGATTTTTAGTGAAAAACGGACAATTTTAGGGAAAATTGGAAATCTTTGAGATTTTTGGTGAGAAAAGACAATTTTGGTAAAAATTGGCAAAATTTTGATATTTTTGGTGAAAAATCAACAATTTTGGTGAAAATTGGAAAAATTTTGGTCAATAAATTTTGACATTTTTGGCGAAAATTTAAAAGTTTTAATGAAAAAAAAACTGTAATTTTGGTTAAAATTAAGACATTTTTGGTGAAAAACCGACGATTTTGATGAAAACTAGAAATTTTTGACATTTTAGGTCACAAACCGACAATTTTGGTGAAAATTGGAAAGTGTTGACATTTTGGGTGAAAAACCGACGATTACGTTAACAAACCGATTAATTTTGGTATAAACTAGAAAAATTTTGGTAAAAATTAAAAAATTTTGGTGAAAATTACAAAAATTTGGTGAAAATAAAGCCTGTAATTTTGATGAAAATTAAAACATTTTGTAATTTTTGTTGAAATTAGAATATTTTGACATTTTTGGTGAAAAGCCGACGATTTTGGTGTAAATTGAAAAAATTTTGGTCAATAAATTTTGACATTTTTGGTGAAAATTCAAAAATTTTGTTGGAATTGGAAATTTTTGACATTTTTGGTGACAAACCGACTTTTTTGTTAACAAACCGACGACTTTGGGAAAATTGAAAACTTTTGACATTTTTGGTGAATATTTAAAAATTTTGGTGAAAATAAAGCCTGTATTTTTGGTAAAAAATAAGACATTTTTGGTGAAAAACCGACGATTTTGATGAAAACTAGAAATTTTTGACATTTTAGATCACAAACCGACAATTTTGGTGAAAATTGGAAAGTTTTGACATTTTGGGTGAAAAACCGACGATTAAAACCGATAAATTAGAAAAATGTTGGTAAATATTGGAAAATATTGGTAAAAATTACAAAAATTTGATGAAAATAAAGCTTGTAATTTTTCTGAAAATTAGAACATTTTGTAATTTTTTGTGAATTTGGAATATTTTGACATTTTTGAATATTTTGGAAAATGTTGAAATTTTTGGTGAAAAACTGACAATTTTGGTAAAAATTGGAAAATTTTGGTGAAAATTGGAAAATTTTGACATTTTTGATAAAAAACCGACGATTTTGATATAAATTGAAAAAAATGTTGCTCAATAACTTTTAACATTTTTGGCGAAAATGTAAAATTTTTGTGAAAAAAGCCTGTAATTTTGGTGAAAATTAGAAAATTTTGGTGAAAAATCGACGAAATTGGAAAAATTTTACATTTTTGGTAAAAAAATTTTGACATTTTAAGTGACAAACCGATAGTTTTGGTGAAAATTGGAAAAATGTTGATGTAAATTGGAAATCTTAGATTTTTTTTTTGTGAAAATAGGAAAATTTGATATTTTTGGTGAAAAATCAGTAATTTTGGTGAGAAATCGACAATTTTGGGTTAAAAAAAAGAACAGTTTTGGTAAAAATTGAAAAATGTTAACAATTTTGATGAATATTTAAAAATTTTACGTAAGAATTTAAATTTATTTGCAAATTTGTTTTGTAAAAATATTTTTTCTGTTTTAATTGGAATCAACACTTCGGAATTCATAATAATAATAATAATAATAAATAGAATCAAATAAAGGGTGTGGTGAAGATGGTTTTTTTTATTATTTGAGAAAAACAAAAATTTCTTATCGAAATTATTTTTTTTTTGGGTTAAATATAATTTTTAAAGTAAAATTGGTTTACCAAAAAATACCAACGATGACCCCACTTCCCCTATCAACTTGAAAAAGTCTACAAATTCACTGGTGAAATTGCAAATTCGAATGACAAACACTTAAAAATACGTTCAATGTAATTTCGAATCCAGCACTCACAATTTTGTGTCTTCCCTCCCCATTTTTAGGTAATACTTCGAGGAGAAATATTGGCTTGTCCTAATCGCGGAGGCCTCATTTTATTCCTTGAAAAAGTATTTGTAATTTTCCATTTTTTATTTCACTTCTCAAACCATCCTCCTTTTTGGGAAAAGTTCCAAAAAAAAAACATGAAATTTTTATAAATTTTTTAACAACGCAAAACTAAGTAAAAATTAACAATAAAAATTGACAAAAGGTAAAAACGCAGAGACAATAAAAAGAACAGAGAGAAAAAAATTTCTGCATAAAAAAAATATGGTGAAAATAATTTAAGCTCTTAAAATGTGATGTTAAGTTTTTTTTATTGCGGCTTCGTTGGGGTTAATAATTTAAGGTTCTTTCTTTGATATTTTTGAGATGCCAAAGTAAACAGAACAATAATAATTTTTAAAGACAGCTAAAATATTGCACGACTAAAAAAAATTAAAAAAAAAAAAAACCAACAGAAAACCAGAAACAAGAGTTTAACAATCATACATGCTCGTAAAGCGAATATGGTTTTATTAATAAATTACCCACCCTTCTTGCACCAAACCGCCACCTTCTTACCCTAATCCCCTCAAATGCTCCTCAACGAAAATATTTCTACCTTTTTGCAGCCATTTTAATATTCATGATATGCGTTGTGTTGTGTTGTGTACTGGACCGATTTGTGCAAATAATATACAAAATATGAAAATATTCACTCGCACCAACCAGCAACGCAAGGACGAAGAGCAAATGTGTGGGCGGATGGATGATGGCTGCTGGATATTGTAAAGGACTAAATAAGTAACTTAAATAAGTGAGCATGTATGAATGGGAAATTTTATTGTAATTTTCGGTTTCATGTTCTGTTCACCTTAAAAGCCGGAATAATATCCTAAAATGCGATGAGGTCTGCTTTTAGTGGAATTTTCTAGTTCGGCAGGATTTGTTCGACTTCAGGAGATAAGAATAAAGAGCTTAAAGGGTGGATGGGGTGGGGTGGTAAATGAATGACTAAATTCCTTGGTGGAAGGTAAAATTCCCAATTCGAATGCAAAGAGAAAATATTTAAATAATAAATAAATACCTGGGCATTCACAAAAATACGTAATGTAAAGTAACGATGACTGAATGGATGATCTTTGGACGAGCCAGAGACCCTTAAGAAAATACAGAGTATATTCGTAGAAATATTGGGGAACAACAGGGCCACAGAGAGAAGAATATTCTGCAATTTTAGCTGGAAGGGGTTACTGGAGTGTGCTTACAAATAATTTCATATAGAAAAGCATAAAGGAAAACTCACTAAGAACAAGATTCAAAATCATGTATTCTACTCACATTAATAAATCATATTAAAAAAAATTTGCTTTTTTTCTTTTACAGTCTACTCTCTTCTCTCTTCGGGGGAGTCTTTTTCCCTTTAGAAATTCCATCTGCCGCTTACGCGCAAAAATTCAACTTTTCCAAAAAATAATTAACTTATTGTTACTAGTTTTTTTTTGCGTATTTCTTTTCTCACAAATTAGCAGCGTAAATACGAATATTGGTAAAAATGTGTACACACCTGTCAAAAACCACGTGTTCATACAATAAAAAAATCCTACTTTTCTGACAAGCCACCAAAAAAAACTAATCTTCGCGTATAAAAATTAACAACATTTTTTTAGTAGAAAACGCTGAGAGGATAAGAGAAAATTGGAAAACTCAAAAGAGAAAACTTTTTAGGCAAATAATGACAGAAGAAAAGGTCTTAAAGGGGTGAGTGAGACAGAGATCCTGACAGAACAATAATATGGTAGACCGAAAAAATAGAGACTAATAGATAAAGAGTGTGTCAAAATATTCGAAAAAAAATACAAAATGCCAGAAAATATCAACCGGAAAAAGACAGCAAAAGAAAAAGAAAACAGAATGAGTAAAAAAAATAGAGAAAAAGTTACAGTGTGACCGAAATTGGACTGACTTCTTGGCATATTGTAGCCGTTGTGCTGCATCCCTCGGCAACGACGCATATTGAAACTTAATCCTCAGATCAAGTTTCAAAATACGTCGTTGCCATATTCCGCGTACAGCCTTCACAGCTTCGATAAAAATTTATTCGATGTATAATTTTTTTTTTTTCCATGCTGAAAAAACTTCTCGTCTTTTGAGGCCATCCACGAATTAACACAATTTTTGGCTTCTTCGTAAGATCAGAAGTGCTGCTCAGCCAGACCACGCGTCATCGATCGGTAGAGGTAGTGCTCGGAAGGGGCAATGTCTGGAGAATACGCCGGTTAAGGTAGGACTTCCGTTTTCAGTATTTTCAGGCAGATTTTAACCACCTTAGCACACATGTAGAGAACGATCTTTGCTCTTATTTTGGCCATTCTTCCTTCAAAGCTCGATTCAAACGCATCAGTTGTGTTCGGTTGCGAGCTCCTGAGATGGTTTCAACCGGTTGCAACCGCTCATAATATACCATGACGAGCTGGTCCCACTAAATACATGGCATGAGCTTCGACCGTCGATATTGCTGCATGGCCGCGGCTCCCTCACGATTTTCCTCGCTTAGTATTATCGTAATGGATCCACTTTTCATCGCCAGTCACAATACGATGCAGAAACCCTTCCTTTTTGCACGTAAAAAAATGCCCTTCGACGTCTCTCGGCTTCAACTCGTATGGCACCAAATTTCCTTGCTTTTGAATCATTCCCAAGGATCTTCATCCAGTAATGCCTTCAATTCTGCCACTTCAAATTTTTGGGACATTTTTGTCTTCTTCGTCGTTGAAATCTACCACTTTTGCAGCGTTAGAACCATTCGCGACACGATCTCTCACTAATACGTGGCCTCACCATACGTTTCTATAATCATTCGACGTGCCTCAGCCGCAGCTGAATTTTTCCGAATTCAAGTCAAAAAGCAAAACTTCCCGCAAATAACGCTTAAATTTGGCTCAAATTTCGACATTTTCACGCACAAAAAAATATACAAAGCCGATTAAAATCCAAAAATATAATGAGGCAAGCAGTTGCTGACAGATGCCTAAGCTTACGATTTGGTACATTTCTGATCCGATATTTTGAACCAGAATTTACTGTGGTTTCCCAATTTTACTCTCGATAACAATAGATCGTCCAGAAGAAAAATAAAATTCAACAATTTTGATACGTTCTTGTACCGACTATGAAGACCTTGAAAAAATTTTATCAATTTCTTTATAATTTCCAAAAAAAAAAATTAAAAATTATTTAAAAATAAAAAAATTTATTGCATTTTAAATCAGCCAATCTAAGTTGGTCCACCCTGTATAAAAACCACAAGAAAAAAACCTCCTGTTCTACTACAAGTAAATGAAAGAAGAAAAATCGAGAGCGACGAAGAGAGAAGACCGGCAGGCCTAATTGCAAACTGAATGAATAGAGTAAAAAAATGTTCGTCGTTATTTGATCTTTAACATTTCGTGTTGCCATATCAACAAAATGCGAAAATTGTACCCATTTTCTTCGAGGAGGAAATTCTTTCTTTTTATTCTTGTTTTTCTTCTCTTTCAGTTATTTTATATGTATTTTTTTTTCGGCAACTTTATTTTTATTCAAAAAAAGAGAAGAAAAATAAACCAAAAAAAAAGAAATAAAGAAAATTTCTTTACAATTGAAATTTTTTGTTAAGAAAATACAATAAAAAAAAAACAAAGAATGACAAAAAACTTTGTTCCACCTTCGGATTCTGTCTTGTCTTTTATTCCCATTTTTTTTCTCCTGATCTCTTTACTCTCTCTTCTTAGTAAATTTTATTTCCGTTGTTAAAAAGGTTTGTCAGTTTCCTTTTAACATTTTTGGTTATTTTTTTTTTTTTGCCTTAAAATTTTTTACTACACGTTTTAACTGTCCAATAACTGTTAGGTCTTCGTCAAACATTTATGTCCATCTATCTATTACTGGGAGGGCTGCCCCACTTCATCAAAATTTCAGTTACCCCCCTACCACGTCTTACCTCCTCCAAACATAGTTCATAGCCATTTCTTCAATTCTACATCGGAAAAATTGCTTTAAAGAAAATATCTGTAAATTTTTCGAATAAAAAAAATAAAAAAAAGAACACAAAACAATAGGAAAAAATCCCCAAAATACAAACCGAAAGCAACAGTAACCAACCATCCATCCATTCATCCATCCATCCATCCATCCATCCATCCATCATCCATCATGGTCGTATGTTAACGTATAGTCTTAAAGGTCCAACAACTTAGCCTACTACTAACACCACCCACCACCCCATCCCCCCTTACCCCTCACACCGCCAACACAATACCAATTCACGATTGTCCAAAAAATTCTTCAACAGCAAAAAAAAATGAAAAAAAAAGCCTAATTTTTTACGAATTTCTTAACATTTGCACAAGAATTTAACAGATTTCTCCAGCGTAAAAAAAAATCTTCATCCCCATTTAGTTGTTAGCCCGAGAACAACTTAAGTCCTAACCAAAACACCACCCCCCACTCTTTGTACAGTCCGCCTCCGACAAAAAGTATTTTTTTTTTATTCATAACATTTTTTTGGGGGATGGGTGTGGTGAGTAGCTACCGCGTCAAATGAAGATAATAGCAATAAAAAAAAAACAACTAGAAAAGAGAACAAAAGGAAAGTACAAAGATTTATTCATTTTTTGTAAATTTTTCCTTTTCTTTTTGTCCTTTCGAATATGCTTTTTTTTATCTTTTCCCAACTCTTATACCATACCTGTTAGGTTTCGTCCCTTTTCTCGATGTGGCTGTGTGGAGTGTGTGTGGGGTTTTTTTTTGTTGTTGGGTTTAGTTTATTAAACCAGGAATGTCTATCTGCTCGCAATAAGCTTAATAATAATGACAGGAGCGGAACGGAGTGGAAAATAAGAGAAAATCAAAAGGAAGTAAGTAAGGATGTTATTTTGATAACCGACAGGTAAAAAGTTGTCAGCACAAAATTTCTCCATTTGCCGTTTTCTCTCTTTCGCCGTTTGTTCGACAATTCAAACCATATAATGCCATCTCGTTTTGGTCATGCCACACGTACTAATGCGATGCCAGAGAGCAGAGAGCTCCAACCGTTCTCGTCTCTGTTCCACTTGAACATATTGAATGGCGGCAACACAGCAACAGTCGTACGAGTGAATGCATGCCTGTTTGCGCAATTCAACTATTAACCGAATAGAATTGTAAGTGGAGCCACCAGGCTTGAAGGGGGGGGAAACAAAAATAAATACACTTTTCGGGGGGATTCGCTAGAAAAACCATGTGCTGTATGTCAGGTAAATATTGTTGATAACCCAGAACAGTCTATACAATATTTTGCTGCTGTTTCTAATATACTCACTCAGTTGAGAAGAGGATTTTTCCACCGGACGTTAACCACCTACCCCCCTCCTCTCTGCTTGTCGAGCACCTTTTCAAACGCACATCACACACATCACAGATATTACAGACTTCAGATAGACATGACTAAAACAGACAGGCGACTAGATAGATAACTAAGTTGGGGGGGGGGGGGGGGTTGTGGGGTTGCCACTTCTAGTTTAGGTACGGAAGGTATGAGAATTTTACCTAAATCAGGAATGAGAGGAAAAAGGACCTGTCGGGGGATGAAATATTACAAATTCTCATATACAGTATAATACACACGAGCTGCTCTTGTAGGCACACTTGTACACATTTGTATAACCAACCAGAAGAAGAAGAAGAAGAAGGAAGAACTACGAAAATAATTTATTACATTCTATTACAGAAAATCGGACGATGTTGACTGGGTGGGCGGTGGGCAGTGGGAAGAGCTACCGTTTGGTTGGGGAGACAGTGTATGGTACCACCCACAACCGATTGCATATAGAGTGGAATATCTACAATATACGAAATTATGTATTTATTATTAATGTTTATAGCCGGAGAGTGGATCCATATAAAACGGCCGGCATATATGTGTGTGTGCATCTGCATACATAGTAGAAAGAATATGCATTTGATGAGTGGTGAATATCACTTCGTTTGTTTGTCCGGGTATGTGTGCTTAGAATAGGAAAATTTTTTGGGGTTTTTTTTTTCTTCATAAAAATGCTGCGCATGTATTCATTTTGGTCTATTACAAGTTTTAACTACCCTACCCTTCCCCCCTTAAACAAACTCTTTCATTCACTCGATCCTATTTTGCAATTACAACTACTCTTAGAATGAGTCCTTGAACAAAAAACGTATTTTATTAACAATTGTACTCACTTAAAAAAAGTATTAATGTAAATTCAACTTGTTTATCGATATTCAATTATTTTTCAATTGCAATTCAGTGAATTTTAAATGCAATTTACACTCTCCTTTTTTCTATCTTTTCAACTCAGGTCTCCTCTCTCTTACCTTAAGAAGTATTTAAAAATGTTTTACGGTGCGTATAAAATAATATTAATAAAAATAATATTTTTGCTTATTTTATAAGCTAATAAATTGCCTAGAATTAAATAAATTACAAGACAAATTTATAAAAACAAAAAAAATTTAAAAAAATAATCAAAAAAATGGTCTCATTTTTTAAAATAAACATTTTTAAATATAATTAAAAACATTAATCGTTAAAATTTATTTAAAAAAACTCATTTCTTTTTTAAATGTTTTACCTCAAAATAATTACAAAAAAACAGTAACTCAAATAATTAAAAGAAATTATCTTAAAATAATTTTAAAAAACTTACAGAACAAAAAATAATTCAAATAATTTATCGAAAGTAAATTAATTAGAAAAAAAAAACACTAAAACATTTTAATAAGGATAATTTTTTTTAAATTAATAAAAAATCAAGAAAATTTATCAAAAATAAAATCAATTTGAAAAAAATTAAGCATGATAATTAAAAAAAATATTTCCAAAATAACTAATTTCGAAAAAAAGTTAAAATTATTTTCGAAAAAAAGCAGTCGAAAAGGTACAATTAAATAAAAAATCAGGAAAAACCTGTAATCAATAAACAGAATTAAATAACTAATTTCGAAAAAAATTAAAATAATTTTCGAAAAAATCCGAAGAAAAGGTGCAATTGGAAAAAATTTTTAATGAAAACTCACAAAAACCTGTAATTAATCAACAAAAAAAATTAAGCATTGTAATTAAAAAAAATATTTCCAAAATAACTAATTTCGAAAAAATTTAAAGTATTTTCGAAAAATAGCAGTCGAAAAGGTGCAATTGAAAAAATTTTGTTTAAATAAAAAATCAGGAAAAACCTGTAATCAATAAACAGAATTGAAAAAATTAAGCATGGTTATTTAAAAAATTACTTCCAAAATAACTAATTTCGAAAAATGTTAAAAGAATTTTTGGAAAAAAACATTCGAAAAGGTGTAATTGGAGAATTTTTTTAATGAAAACTCAGGAAAAACTTGTAATTAATCAAAACAAAAATTAATTTGAAAAAAAAATTAAGCATTGTAATTAAACAAATTATTTCCAAAATAGCTAATTTCGAAAAAAGTTAAAAGAATTTTCGAAAAAAAAAACAGCTAAAAAGGTGCAATGGGTAAAAAAATTTCAAATGAAAATTGAGGAAAAACCTTCAATTAATGAAAATCTGTAATTAAAGGGTAAATTCAAAAAGAAATTAAACTTAAAGTAACAAAAAAAAAGAAGAAGAAAATAAAAACCAAAACAGAAACAGCCGAAAATAAACAAAGGCTATAAAAAAACGCAACAAAAAACTATTGCACTCAAAGGAATGTAAAGAAAGAAGAGAGATAGAAAAACCACAAGATTTGACCAAGTTTCCTTTTGTTTTGTCAAATTACAAAAAAAAAAGAATAAAGAAAAATATGCCGAGGCCAACAATACAACTTGTCCTATTGTCCCCTCCCGTCATTGAGAACTATTCGTAAAGTTTTCTTTTATTAATTTTTTTTAATTCATTTTTTCTATTATCATTGCATGTTCTTTTCTTTTTACTGATAACAAAACGCGTGGCGCGTGCTGTATCTGCTGCTCTTTTTTTCCCACGGTTTTCTCTCTGCCAATATCATTTCTTATTACTACAGCTAGCAGCTAATAAACTCAGCCCTATACTGCATATATACAATAGTACATACGTACACGTATATATACTCGTACACAAAAACCATATGAAATTTGGGATTGTAGACAAAGACAGCAATGTTATATTAAATATTTTCGTGTACACGGAGCCACTTAAAATATGTAAAAATTGAAAATGTGTACATACCAGCTTTTCCGTACGTACGTACGTGCAGGACAACAATTGTAAAGAAATGTGCATTCGTATTCTCATATATGTATAGGCATGTGTAATGTAAGTGCTCGTATATACATACATCGTTTTGAACAATAATAAAAATAATATTGTAAACATAATATGTGAACTGTATGTAAAGGACTGTGTGTACGTACATACTTTTATTTTACGTACGTGTTGTGCACTTATATTATAACAATAATGCTAGAGAATAATTTTATTGATATTACATATGAACACACGAGAACAAAACCAACCAACCAATAATATTATTTTCGCATATGCCATATGACATTCATTATATGCCATCTCTTTTCCTCACTTTTACTTTTTCCCATTTTCATTTACCCACTCCTGGTTCTGTCAAAGCGTAAGTTTACATACATCCGCCCACATCTGAGCAAGCATATATGGTACAAAACGAAAATTAATATGACAAAATATTAAATATTTCTGAGAATTACGTGAATGCGTGTGTGTGTGTGTGTGCGTGTGTGTGTGTGTGTGCGTATGACATTTTCAGTTACATGACACAACATATCAAATATGAAGATTGAAATCGCATACAAAACATATAAAAATGTGCTTGCTCTTGTGTCGATTTACCTTTTAGTGAAAAGAAAATTTACGAAAAACTTTTACAAATCTCGCCAACATATCCAATTGTAAATTATGCTTAAGGATTGTGTGTATGTATGTTTGTGTAAGGGGGAGGGGGGAGGGCGGTTTTCAGGAACGAACAGAAGGGAAAAAAATAATAAAAAAGAAATATTTTGAGAAAACCTGATGGATGGAGAGAAAAAAAGGACTAATCTTAATAAGCAAATAGGCGAGAACGGCGAGTAGGCATAGGAGGGGGGGTGGGGAAAGAGGTAACACAGTTTACAGGTATGCAAAAGCAGATCAACAACAACAACAATATGCGAAAGAGGAATGAGAACGGAATGCTGAAACATCGAAACCAAGATGAAGACGACAACGAAGATACGACTCACCACGGCTAAGAGATTCGATTGTAAGGAAAAATGGTGCGGCGTACAGATCCACATATCTAAGCACTACCCGCCCCCCCCCTCTTGCCTCCCACCCACATCCTCTCAACGAACCCTTTCCAAAAAAAAACACACATCTATGCCAATAAACAATTTCCGAAAAAGCTTTTAACCGATCCATAACGCAGCATGTGTGTGTAAGCATGTAACATGGTATAATGATGTATTGCAGGGAAGGGATGTGGGCTGGGCTGGGGCAAGGCACAATTTTGTTGTGGATGGAAATAGAGAAGGTAAAAGGGGCCAAAGGTAATACGACAAGAGATACAATACAATAAATAATATTTTACTTCTGTCGAAAACCTCATATAATATTCGTTACAACCAACAACCCACAACCCACTCACTCCCGCAATAACATATGCTTTTTCAATAGACTACAAACATGCATGCACGCATACCCACCCACCCACCGTCCATTGCAAACATCTATTTGGCTGGAAGCATGTAGAACCAGTGTACAAAAATAATATTAAATTATCCCTCACATGCCGTTTCTCTTTCATTCTTTGGGAAAATACAAACAAGAAAATGATAACAGAACAAAACAAGAGAAAAATTGAAAAAGGATACACTACACGGATAGCCTAAGTGAAATGAGCACCCGGCATTACCTGATATTTTACCTGCGAGCAAGCAACAGAAACAATTCGAAATCCAAATATTAACTTAAACTGTTCAAGTTTCGTTTGTTTCTCTTCCTTTGCACATTTGACAAGAGAGAGCCTTGGCTGGTAGGACGTGTATGATCTTTTGTGTGTGTTGTGTGCATGCATGCAAGGCTTTACGTTTCGAATGGTATTATTTGAAGAGACAACGATGAGGAGAGCGGGTGATTATTGTGGGTTGAGCTCGTATCAATATTGAGCATGATTACGGCGACGAATATCAATATCAGTCCGAGTGAGAGTGGCTTTGTTAGTACGAACGATTCCCGAGCAGTACGACTGCAAATGAAAACTTACACGCAGGCGGTTGTTTGGTGCGAGCAGATATTCCGATGATGTTGTTGTCGTTTAGATCATGAATAGATAATAATTGAGTTAATTTAGATTTTCAACTGAGTTTTAATTAGTAATCAATATGCCCAAGTATGGTTGGTGGTGTTGGTGGGAGGAATGATACGATAGTTTGGGGCGAGTGTAGCGATCACAGGTAGGTCAGGTTATATTTTCGATTTGATAACGAAAATAGCAGCAGCAAAGCAATTAAAATACTAAAAACGATTTTGTTGGATACTGTTCTGATAGCAACCCCTGCTTTTTCCCAACCCCTCCTCCAATAAGAGAAAATATTATATTTCACAGCATCCGTTATTGAATATTCATGCACCAAACAAAAGAGGGCAGACACAGACGTGAAACGGTTTTATTTTACCAAAGAGGAAGTACTCGTATTTTTTTCTTTTTTATTGATTTTCGAACTCAAATTATTATATAATAATTATCAGAGGAAAAATAATAAAGAAAAGGACAAAAAGGGGGAAACTTGATATAAAAAAAAAGTGGGGAAAAAAGCAAAAAAAAAAACTCAAAATTAATTTTAAAAAAAGGATGCAAAATTAAAAATGTTTTTTGAAGGGAAAAATTAGTAAAACACAACTTTTTTTATATAAAAATGAAAATTTAGGAAATTTTCTTGGGACTTCTAAAAAAATATTCCGTAAAACGATAAATTTTATTAATTTTTTTTTTGTTACAAACTAAAAGTTTTAAAAAAAATTTTTTTTTTATAAGAAAAAATTAAAAGAAATTATTTTACAAAAATAATAAAAGTAAATTAATTAGAAGAAAAAAAATAACACTAATTTTAATGAGGAAATTTTTCTTTTGAAAAATTTAATGGAAAATCAAGAAAGTTATTCAAAAACAAAATTTATTTGAAAATAACTAATTTCGAAAAAAGTTAAAAGACTTTTCGAAAAAAAACCGCCGAAAAGATGCAATTGAAAATTTTGTTTTAATGAAAACTGGGGGAAAACGCGTAATTAATAAAAAAATTAGGCATGGCAGTTAAAAAAATGTTTCCAAAATAACTAATTTCGAAAAAAGTTAAAAGAATTTTCGAAAAAAAGCTGCCGAAAAGGTGCAATTGGAAAAAAGTTTTTTAATGAAAACTCAGCAAAAACTGTTATTGGAAGGTAAATTTAAAAAAAAATTGCTAGACAAATTTATAAAAGCAAGAAAACAACAAAAAATTAAGTAAAAAATTTTTCTCGCTTTTAAAAATAAAAATATTTTATTTTTTAAATTTTTTACCTCAAAATAATCACAAAAAAAAATAACTGAAACAATTGAAAAACATTATCTTAAAATAATTTTTTATGAAAAGTAATTAAATTAGAAGAAAAAAACATTAATTTGGACGAGAAAAACTCAAAATTAGCTTTAAAAAAAAAAAATTAAAAATACTTTTGGAAGATTTATTTTTTTTAAATTGGGAAAAATGTTAAAAATTAACAAATTAGGAAAATTTCTTGGCCCTACAAAAATATTCCGTAAAAAGCAATAAATTTTATCATTTTTTTGTTACATATTAAAAGTTTTTAAAAAAAAATGAATTTTTTTTGTTTTTTTCTTCTCTTTTATTGATTTACTAGGCGGCTTTCGGGCAACAAAGGGTCAAAAATCCAAAAAATTCCAAAAATTACATTCTAAAGGAGGAATATTTGTTCAACTCTTGTTTATGGTTAAAAATCAATTTAATTTCAGGCTCCCCCCCGCCCCTCAACCTAAATTACTTTCCAAGAAAAGAATTCAATTTTCCCTTTCGGGAAAAAAATTCAATAAGAAAAAATCAACAAAAATTCCACACCAATTAAATAGAAAACAAAACAAAATAAAGTAAAAACAAAAAATTAAAAATCACAAAATTTACAAACTAATTTTCTGCGTGCACTAATTTTCTAATTTGCACAATTTTTACGTTAATCTGCGACACAATTTTTTTCGGCGAAAGGGGGGGGGGGAGGAAAGCATTTTAAAGTGTCTCCAATGATTTTTTTTTTGTATTGGTAAATTTTTGATTTTGCCATTTTTTTCTTATTTATCGAAAGAAAATAAAAACAATCGACAAAAAATTACTGTTCACTAAACCAAACAAATACCTCCCCCTCCTAACCCAAAGGCCCATCACATTCAAGGACTAAAGAAGAAAGCAAAGAAAAAATTGCCAAAATGTTGATAGAAAAAAGAAGAACACAATTTTTACCTGTCGTTACGAGAAACGAAATGAATTTGAAATGCGTTTAATGGTTGGGAGAAAAGGGGAGGAAGATGGACAATGTTGAGAAAATGCTCTTTGAACGTACAAAACCAATAATAGGGGAGCATACAATACGACCCTCTGTTCTTCAAGGTAACAGCAACAGACCGAATGGAAAAACGATGTTCCACTTGTGGTCGAGACAAAGACAGAGTGGGGAGCAGGAAAATGGCATGTTGCTTGCTGCTGGTGCTGGTGCTCGTCAAAATTCCTTTGTAACGTTAGCTTAGTTTGGCTGAGTTGTTTTTTAGGGGGTTGGTTTGAGTTAGGATCGATAAAGTACATTTCTGTGACTAAGAATTCATGTTGTTTTCCCAAGGAAGAGAGAGAGAGGGAGGGAGAGAGAGGTGGAAGGGGTGGGAATATTGGTTGGTTCAAACCTAAAAACGTCTGGGCTCTTTTGGCTCTTTTACTTTTGCTTTTCCTTTTCCAATTTCCCTTTTTTGTCTACCTACAAATTTTCTCTACCATTTACACAAAATTACAACACCGATAGGTATATATTTATTCTCCGTTCCTCATTCCTCCTCTTGTGAATTCGACAAAACCCAACCCAACCCGTGTGGTTATTCTGTACATTTTATGTACAAAGTCCTTCTTTACGCTTGAACTCCTTTTCTTTTGCGGTGGTTACCTTCACAGTACAATAGCAGCAGCAGCAGCAGTCACTGTAGATATTGATTCAAATGAGCTTTTGTAATATTAGTCCCTCTCCATTCATCAGCCCCTCTCCATCCATCAGTCAGAATTGACGAAAACCCAACCAACTAACCCTAGCCCCCCCCCCCCTCCACCCACACCATTAAAACTAACCAAAAAACGAATTTTGTAACAGGCGTACAAGTAAAAATTTCCTTTTGCTTACCACAAAATCTGTAACGAAATTTTCAAGCGCTCATCTTTAAACAACCACTTCCGAAACCCCCTTACCTACCCCCTTCCCCCAATACTATACCATATACTCTTTCGAAAATAATAACGACTCTTTGAAAAGGGAACATTTTTTTTCGTTAAGCTTGAATTGAGTTTCCACCCAACAGTTTAGTTAGGCATTGGCCAATACTCTCTAGCTGAGCTCAGGTGTATAACGGCATAAAATAGAGTCTCTCTGTCACACTTCATTTTCAACTTCTTGCAATATAAATCTACCTACCACCTCTGCCAGTGCATCTCTGTAACAATCCAATTGCAACCGGATTTTATATACCTTCGTGCCCACCCACGCATCTAACAAATCCTTCTAACCAAATTGCTTTTTCAAAAAACCCTACCCCAATCCCCCACCCACTCTCCACCTACTTCCTTTTTTATTCATCAAAACCTTGAGTTTATCAAAAAGTCCAACTACTCAAAAAAAAAGAAAAAAAGAAGAAAACCTTCAACAAAATTTTGAAGAAAAGAAAAACAAAAATTTTCCTAATATTTCCGTTCGTTATTATTTTAACCAATCATTTTTGTTCGGTTTTCTTTTTTTTGCAATTTTTTTTATTTTAACTTTAACTTTTCTATGTAAGCTAAAAAAATGGGCGGTGGGCGATAACAACAATCGGTGGAAATGGTTTGCAAAAATAAGTTGAACAAAACTTGAATTTTGTTTTTGCTTCCTACTCTGTCGCATGGTATTTCTCTGCTACTACCGTTCATTAGTTTTTTTCCTATTCTCCTTCGCTCTCTCTCTGTCTCTCTCTCTCTCTTATACAGCCATTCATTTATCTACGCCATCTCTCTCGCTTGAATCGTTATCGTTCTCATATTATTTCAAGTTATTTATCTCAAATTTGGAATTTTTTTTGCGCCAATTTTCCTCTCTCTCGATTATTTATTTACTCATTTTTTTTGTTTTTTTTTTGCTAAAAAACTTTTAATTTTATTCTTTTTTCTTGTGTTTATCTTAAGTATCTTTTTATTATTGTTTTTTTGTTGTTGTTGTTGATAATTTAACTTTTTCGAATAAAATACAAGTTACAATACAACGCCCCCCCCCCCCTTTCAAAGAACAGCAATTTTCCTTAAAAAAATAACAAAAAAAAAGTGCTATCACCCGGAAGAAAATGATGCTATAAACATGAGCACTGAGCAGATGGAAATGTTGCTACACAAAAATGAACGAATTCTTATTATTGGCAACATTGTTAAAGTGAACATTTTTAATATTCGATTAAAAAAATAAACTTTTGTTCATAAAATAATAAAAAAATTTACCCCCCCGCCCAAAAAAAAAATACCCTTTTTTTATTAACTAATAAAATAAATATTTTGTATCCAACTTACCGGGCATGCTGTGGTCCAACATTTCCCATATCATGTGCTGATGTGGCGGTTATTTGAAAATCAGCAATGGCGCCCGATTCCATTCCCAATGCATGCTTGCATTTTACTATAAGAAGAAGAAGAAGAAGAAACCAATTCAAATTTTTCGAAAATAAAACAATAAAAAAAAATGCAACAAATTAAAATTGATATAAAAATAATAATAAAACTAAATTTTCGGACATACCCAATTCCAATGCTGTTGTTGAATGTACGGCAACGACAAGAATTTGAATCGCAAAAAGAATATGAAACCATCGTTTTGAGTGTCTTCCGAATACTATTGATAGCCGGCAACAAATAGTATCCCCCATTTTCGAATCGGGTAGAGAGAAATTTCTAACTTTTCTTCATAAATTTTTTTAACATTTCTCTCCTATTGTAAAAAAACCACCACGTAATAATAATAAACTCGATATTTTTGAAAATTTCCTCACAAATGACATGCAAAAATTATTTTTCTTTTCGAAAAAAAATTAAAAAACAGCAATTTTCGAAACAATTGCAAAAAAAAAAAAAAAAACAAATTAAAAAGAGACCAACCCCACTCGATGGTACACGAAATCACGAGGCGCGCGAATCTCACTTAAAAAATCGGGTAACACTTCAATTCCGGACACGGCACAATTTTTTCTTTTTTTCTCTTTTAATTTTTTTTACTCTTTCTTTTTTTCTTCAATAATAATTGCAATTTTTTTTAACTATTTCATCATTTAAATAACATTTGAAAAGACGCGTTAAAAATTTATGTAAGACGTTTTTTTTCTTTCTATTTTTGTACACGTTTTTTCCCCGTTCAATTCCTTTTTTTGAGTACAAAATGGCGGCGTCTGATAATCGTCTCAGCAGCAATTGCGGACATTATTTAAAATTATATTTCTTTCCTTTGGTTTTTTAATTGAACGGTCACGTTTCGTTCACTTCTTCTTTGGTGTATTATTTCTATAAAAAAAGACAAGAACAAAAGTTTTATATTAGTTAATTAGTTTTTTATTTTTTTTTATTTTAAATAATCGCATTTAATAATTTTACTTTTTATAACAATCAGTTTGAGAATTTACAGAAAATCGAATTAAAGGATAATTTGGCAATGTCGCGCATGTGCTTACGAATCAATCTCCTTTTAAGCGATGGGCAAAAGGAGATTGATTCGTTAGCATATGCGCAACATTGCCAAATTTTTCTTTTTGTCAAACTTAGTTTGAGAATTTAGGAAAAATCGAATTAAAGGATAATTTGGCAATGTTGCACATGTGCTAACGAATCACTCTCCTTTTAAGGGAAAATCCAAAAGAAGATTGATTCGTTAGCACATGCGCACCATTGCCAAATTTTTCTTTTTGTTACACTTAGTTTGAGAATTTAGCGAAAATCGAATTAAAGGATAATTTGGCAATATTGCGCATGTGCTAGCGAATCAATCTCCTTTTAAGGGAAAATCCAAAAGGAAATTGATTCGTTAGAACATGCGCAACATTGCCAAATTTTTCTTTTTGTCACACTTAGTTTGAGAATTTAGGGAAAATCTAATTAAAAGATAATTTGGCAATGTTGCGCATGTGCTAGCGAATCAATCTCCTTTTAAGGGAAAATCCAAAAGGAGATTGATTCGTTAGCACATGCGCAACATTGCCAAATTTTTCCTTTTTTTTTACTAAATTCCATTTTTTATACGAAAAATTTGCATTTTTTAGATTATATTTTTGTTTTTTTTTTAAAGGGAAATTTAAGATGTCATATTTTTTTATTAGGCAAACAATTTTTTTTTTGTCAATTGAAATTTGAATTATTTTCCATTCCGAAAAGAAAAGAGCTCTTTTCTATTTAGTTTTTCTTTTTAAAAAAATATTTGAACAATGACAACATTAAATGGAAAAGCTTCTCAATAAAAGAATGACTAAATAGGATTAATTGAGTAAAAATTCAATTCAAAGAAGAAGAAATTTCAAGAAAACAATTTTCATATAAAGGCACAAAATTAAAATTTGACAATGGCAAACTCTTCAAAGAAAATACTCTCCAAAATGAACATATCACAATCACATCACATCACATCACATCAGTGTCAGGCAGCGTCGTCATCATCAGACCAGACAACACATAATTTATTATTATTAAATTGAAATAATTTTTTCTATACTCAAAAAATAAATAAAAATAAGAGCAGCTCCAATTTAATCAGTTTATTTCTTCTCATCCATTGCTGATCCAACCCCCACCAGAGATCAAACAATAAAATCTAACCAAAAACTTACTCATACAAATCCAACCACACCATTTGTGAATAAAACTCATTGAGTGGTCAGTAATTGCCCCCTCGCCGTCCCACCAATTTTATTTTTTTCTTCTTTTTTCTATTTTGTTATTGTGAAGCTCATCTTCTTTTGAATAGAGCTTCAGGATCGTATTATTTAGGCATTACGCATAATAAATAAGTCAAAATAATTCAATTCTGTTTCAATTTCAATTTATTAATATTACTATTTGTCCTTTAGCAGAGCCAACCAACCCGCTTACCCCCTCCCCTTCTCAGCCTAATCAAACAATGTGAAAAGAGAACAAAAATAAAAATTAAATTGCAAAAATCCACTCAATAAATGAGACGGCGACTTTTCTTTGTGAAAGACAACTCCATCAATTTACATACAATGCCAATGCCATGCACGCACAGATTGGCAGCACTATTTTTTTTTTCTTTTCTTTGCTCTGTTTTTCATCTGAGCATTGTGCTCGTTCCGAATTGATTCATTTCTCTTTGCACACTTCACGTTATATGCTCTCCAAAATTTAACTAAATTTCTCTTCGATTGCAGTGAAAACACCGCTTTTTATTTAGTGCGGCTTTTTTCTTATTAATGATTGCTCATTTTACTATCAAAACTAGTTAGTTATAAGCTTAGATTAAAGAATACCTGAATAGGGCCTAACGTCAAAGTTACGTGTTATGTTCAGGCAATTTTCTGGCTGAATTATTGCAAAAGTGGCGAGAAATCGTACTACTTGCATATATTTTTGTGTAGATTTTTTTATGTAGACATAAGACCCACGGACATCTAGTTTTCGTAATAGGAATTTTTTTGACTAACTTATTCCAAGCAAAAATATAATTTAAATACGTCAGAAGGCAACATTTATTTTTTCCCAATCTTTTGGTATTATTAGGAGTAAAATTGGGAAACCGCCGCAGGCAATTATGGTCCAAAATATCAGATCAGAAACGTCAAATCGTAACCTTAGGCATCTGTCAACAACAGCTCCTTGCTTTATTACATTTGTGACTTTTTATCGGCGTTATATATTTTTTTTTGCGTAAAAATGTTGAAATTTGAGCCAAATAGGCATCATTTGCGAAGAGTTTTGCTTTTTAATTTCAATTCGAAAAATTCAGCTGCGGATAAGGCGCGCCAAATGATTGTAGAAACTTATGGTGAGGTTTGGGAGAGAACGTGTCGTGAATGGTTTCAACGCTACAAAAGTGGTGATTTCGACGTGAAAGACAAGAGCTTCCCGAAAGTTAGAAGACGCAGAATTTGAGGCATTTCTGGATGAATATCCATGTCAAACGCAACAAAAACTTGCAAATTCATTGCGCGTCACTCAACAAGCCATTTTCCATCGTTTTAAAGCCTTGGAAGTGATCCAAAAGCAAGGAAATTATGTGTTTCCTTGCTTTTGGATCACTTCCAATTCGTATGATTGAAGCTGAGAGACGTCGAAGAAAATTGGCTCGAAGCTCATGCTTTGTATTTGGTGGAACTAGCTCCACGTGGTATATTATGAGCGGTTGCAACCGGGTGAAACTTTCCCAGGAGCTCGCTACCGAACACAACTGATGCGTTTGATTTGAGCATTGAAGGAAAAATGTTTCACTAGACATCGCCCCTTCCGACTATTACCTCTTCCGATCGATGGCGCGTGGTGTGGATGTGCAGCACTTTCGATCTTACGAAGACAACAAAAATTGGGTCGATTCCAGACAGATGGGAAAAAAATGTGGCCAGCGATGGACAATACTTTTGAAGCATGAATATTTGAGCATTTTTCCAAAAAAAAAGACGGCCTCAAAAATAATTTGAGAAATAAACGGCGGTTTTTCATTTGTACTCACAATAAATGTAATTGCATTTTAGATTTATTATTTATTATGTAAATTAAATCAGATATGATGGCCTCAATTTTGTAGACTTTCGGAGAGTTTTAAAACACGCATTCTCTATGAAAGTGGTAGCAAACAGAAATGCTTGCATACTTTTGTTATTTTTAAAGTTGTTTTTTTGGCAAGTGAAAATGTAGTTTTTATGAAAATGTAACAGTTTTATTTGTTGATGGCATTTAAATAGGAAGTTTTTATTTCAGAAAATGAAGTATTTTGTAAGGAATTGCGGAATTTCTTTCTTTTGGTAAGTTGACATCTTCATTTTTACTAGAGAAATTAACAAAAATTTAGTTTAAAATGTGTTTAATTGGTTTTTAATGATAAGGTCCAAAAAAAAATGTTAAAAAGTGAAAAGTTCGTCATTGAATAAATGTAAACAAATGTCATTTTGACAGTTCAATGTTTATCAGAAAATAGTTCAGTGCCGGCGTACGTAAATTGTGTGTAAGAAAATTTAAGGAAAGTAATTTTTCAGTCTGTTTTTCATTGCTCTTTTCATGCTTATTATTTGAATAAACTTGTTTGCATTTGTGCTTTTGCTTGCTCTATTAGAATGCATTTACTAAAATAATTTTGTTCTCAAATTTTAGTTATTAATTATTTAAGTTCATTAAATCCACCCCCCCCCCCCCCCATTATAATTTTGAGTTTTAAAGCATTTAAGTGAGAGCATATGAACACATAATCAATTTTTACCCAACCAACCAGCCATCAAGCAAAATCGCCGAGTTATTATCGCATAATTTTAAATTGAAAATGATTTTGCATATTTTTCTAAATTAATTTCAGTAGAAATAAATATTTTCGAAACAGAGTTAAGAGAGAGAGGGAGAGAGAAAGAGGGGTAGATGGGAATAGGAGACCCTCTTCTCTCAATACAATCCATTAGCATATGCCGTTGACTTCTTTTTTGCTTAAAGCTCTTCAACCCAGCTCCAGCCTTATTTTTATAGCCATCAAACCCTACTACTCCATCTTGCCAACATCTAATAATCTATACCGGGTCTCCTTCACACCCTTACTCTGACTTCCGCATACGCGACGTCCGTCCAACTGAGAGAACTGATCTGGACCACAACACATTCTATCCTTAAAACCCAAAAAAAAAACCCACACAAACAAAATATGAAAAACGACAGAACGTAAATGACCAAAAAGCCGTCACGTCCACTCACTCACTTTGCAGAAATAATAAATTTAAGATAAACCCTTTTCTGCGGGGCGGTGGATGGAGGAGAACTAACCAAATCTCCTTTCATAAATAATAAAAAAAAACCTCTTCCCATGTGAACGAAAAACTCAAAAATATGAAAATTTAAACATGAAAAATTTCACTCTCGGGGATGCTGACGATGGTATTGTGTTGGGGCTTACGGGAAAACTTAATACCACCTACAACGCCTACGCCATAACGACGAAAAAATCCTACAACAACAAAAAACACACACTAAAAATGTAAAAATGTATAAAGAAAAAAAAACAGCAAAAAGTAATTAATGGTCATTCACAGAGTCCCCATCCTCATCCCCACATTAGTGATCCATACAAATTAATCCAAAATAGGCCCAGGGCAGTTTTGCAAGTGAAAGAAAAAAATTCAAAATTCCTCAAATAATTTTAGTTTTTTTT
Source organism: Atherix ibis (assembly GCA_958298945.1). Classification (NCBI taxonomy): domain Eukaryota; kingdom Metazoa; phylum Arthropoda; class Insecta; order Diptera; family Athericidae; genus Atherix; species Atherix ibis. Next base: position 21,565,000 of record OY282609.1, on the reverse strand, counting down.
TCCTATATCTTTTTTTTTAATTACTTTTTGGGGTTTTTTTTTTGCTAAAATTTTGTGCCTCCAAAACTAGCAGTTAATTTTTTCGGGTGTTTCCATGCTCCACATTTTCTCTCACTTTCCACCTTTCCAACAGTCACACTTTCATTAAAGAAATTTTCATTTTCATGCGAATTTATTGTTTTTCCATTTTTGCACAATTAATGACGAAATAGAAAAATTTTATTCCCAAAAAAAATGAGGGAGGGGGGAGGGGGTTTAAACCACCGAAAACAAAAAACGAAAATATACTTTTGAGATGAACATTTTTTGGTTGAGATTTTTTGTGGTCATATCGGAGGAAATGATGAGGTGGCTTGTAGTACCTAAGAAAATGCACTTATTTTGTTTTGTTTTTAAGGTCCTTTAGACATGTGTGCCAGGGGCCACTTCAATGCAGCGCCACGACAGTGAGGCCATTTGGTGGCGACTTCATAGTACGTGTGGGGAGCTTATCTGAAAGAGACTGGTCTGTGGTTAGTAGTTGAGAATTTTGTTATATTTCGTGGAGCAGATTAGTATGTTGTACGAGACTAGGGAATGGAGTTAGTTGTTGGGTCCAGAAGGTCCATAATGGGAGGAATCCTTCTCGCGAAGTAATTCTTGCTTATTCATATAGAATATGAATGATAGTGAAATGGGTGCCACAGGATTCTTACCATTATGGAGCTCCTGGACCCAACAAAGGAACGATTGGTGTTGCCAAGAATTTTGGTAAGGATGTTGAATAGACTGGTTTATTAGTGGTTATCCTATGAGTCGACAAAAATGGGTCCAGTTATTGTGTCTGCGGATGGTTAATGGTGTTAGTTGCCATTTTGTTAGTAGGCGCTAAGTACTGGCAGTCATTCGATGGGTCACAAATGGCTTTAAGGGCGACAAGAATGTCGCTAAAAATAATAACGCTCCGTTGGCTACGAATATTGGTCACAATTTCAATTGGTGTTTTGATGGCCCACTGCTCCTCGTAATATGGAGCTGCCCTATAAGTGAAGCCAAATGACCTGCCTATAACATAGTTCGACGACCGAAAAAGATATAGTATCGGTGTCAGCGGCGGCATCCGTCAACCACAGTCGATGATCTTTTTTAATCCGTGCATTCTTATATATGGACGGATAATTCCTAGCCTTCTAGGATTAAAGTGTGGAGAGGAGGGGGTAATTTGGAAGGCATAGGTTCTTGTAAATTAAATTTTGGCGAGCTTTTTGAAGACAGAAGACCACAGTCTCTATCAGTATGGACTCCACACCGGAGATGTCCGGTCGTGCTCCACTGGCTAGTCTAGTATAAATATTGAATAAGATCGTAGATAGCGCGGATCCTTGTAGGATGCCATTTTCCATTTTGTGTTTTGACGAAAAATAACAGTTGGCCAGTACCGTGAAGGCTCTACCAATTAGATAGGAACGTAGAAGTGCCAATGTTGAAGAGTCTACCTGTGTAGGTAAATTCGGTTATACGCCTTTTCTGAGTTGGAAGACAACAGCAAACCACAGTGTCTACGTTTGTAGCAATTATGGATTGAATGTTGGAGTTCAAGTTGCATACTCACAGTTCCCCTAAGAACAATTGTATTTCACGCCATTTGGACCATTTTATGGTCGTCATAATCGACCTACTGAGCAAGAAATTCAAGCCAGAGTGACAAAATTTCGCAGCAATTTGACGTTATCGGACATCAAACCAACAAACCGTGTGCGTAGAGTGCGTCCATTGTTGGTGAAGACCATCCGTGGGACTGTGTCACTCTCGACTATGTTGAACATTTTACGCAAGGACCTCAGTCTGAAAGCGTATAAAATCCAGTTCGTGCAAAATGTGAAGCCGAACGACCTGCCAAGCGTCGAATTTCTGGTGAGTAGGTCTCAACTTAAGGAAAATCCGTTTTTTTTTACCAAAAAATTGCGTTCAGTGATGAAGCTCATTTCTGGTTGTCGCATTTGATCTGATAAACAACAACTGGCAAAACAAGAACTGCCACTGCACTCAGAAAAATACATTATTTGGTGCGGTTTATGGGCTCGGTGGACTCATCGGTTCGTATTTCTTTAATGATGACGCTGAACTGCATCTGGTTTACATGTGGTTTTAACAAAACGGCGCTATATGCCACACAGCACGTGAAACAATGGACATATTTAGAGATGAGTTAAAGCCTGGATTTAACGGTCAAAATAATTGAATTCATGACCCAAAAACGCCTCATCGAAAAGGATGAATTTGCAGCTAAAAACTTGCACTCAAAACTATCCAATATTTTATCTAAAAAAAACACGTGATTTATTATCGGAAAATCTATGGTCAGGTAAGAAAATATTGTCAAACCAGACGAATTTCTAGACGGGGTATTTGTAGTCACATGACAATAACATTTTTAACCTATAATTTATGGTGCCTAAAATTTTTATCATAAAATCTTTTTATTGCCCAAAAACTTGTGGTCTCAACGCAGAAAAGAAATTGAAGAAAAAAAATTCAAAACTTTCCACTTTGGCGTAAAAAAAAAATTAAAAGAAATTCTTTATGAAAATAAAAAATAAAAAACCTTTGTGAGAAAAATTGGGTAAATAAACTCACTTCAAGATCTCATTATTGTTGGGACCCCAAAAGTATATATTTATTTTATGTGAATGCACACATTCTCTCCCGGTCATCATAATTTGTGAAATTAAAAAAAAAAAAAAAAAAAAAATTTACCAAGTCATGCCATGCTGCTACAGACCCCCGCATTCCCCTCTGACGCATTCTTCTGACGCAACCGACCACGAAACTGAAACGAAATTCTTCCCAAAGAATCTCAGCAACTTTTTTTCTTACGATGATTAGGTGAACTTTTAACCTTTTCACTTGATTTTCGTTGACCCTTGACAATCGGCTATCAGCCCTTTTGGAGCGCATAAAAACCGAACAACAGCAAGAAAAACAAGGCCGAACAAAATACTATCCGGGCTTATCAGCTTATTGAGTGGAATAGCAACAATAAATTTCACTGCCCTCTGATTGTGTGTGTGTGTCTGTTTTGAGTCCCGCCTTTTTCCTATTTCTCTTCGCTCTTTTTTTTTTAAGGCAAAACACACTTAAATTATTGACCGATTAGCGGCGATGACACTTGAAGTGGTGAAGTGTCACAAGTGGAGCACTGTTGCGGATGCACTTATAAATGCGGACAACACCACAAACAAAACAAGAAAGAAAAAAGACAAATAACAACTAAAACTAGACGGCAAGAGGGAAGAGGGAAATACGTGAGAACAAGAATGAAAAAGAGATAAAAAAACAAACTGTTGGCATGCTCACAAATTGTTTTTTTTTTTGTTTTTTCTTTTTTTGAATAAAATTGAAGTTGCCGAAAAAAAAATACTTTTTCGAGAGAAGAAAAAACAACAAGAAAATGAAAGAATTTTTCCTCTAAGAAAATGGGTACGAGTTACGGATTTTGTTGATATGGCAACCCGAAATGTTAAAGATCAAATCGGTTAATCCGAGCAGATACTAGATGGTCTTTAGAAAATGACGTAAAAATTAAGTAATTGTTAATATCGTTCCTAATATTTTCTACATTATTTTGGAAAAAAAATATACTTCAAATTAAACCGTCAAATAAATTTTTTATAATTTCAGGACTTTTACATTTACAACCTTTAATGCCCAACATATTTTCGAAATTCTCCAAATCCAAATTCGAACCCACGAGAACTGGTTTACCAGGTATCTATCCATGTAGCTTTTACTCTCTGCCTAGAACCATGTCCTCCCGTATGCCCTAAGAACCTTATGGAATCCACCAACAAGACTAAAAAGACAAGAACTAAAAATACGATACTTGCAACTACCTCGACTTCTAGACAAACATTCTTAACTTACTATAGACACCAAAGTACATTTATACAATGCTCTACTGAAACCCATTTGGACTTACAGACCAGAACTTGGGTTCCTACTGAGCCACCATGATCTGAAAGTTCCCTTTTGTACAAGATATTTCTGTGTCTCGTTATAAAAAGTTCCATTTTCGTGTCTGCAATCATACAAATCCCCTTTTTTCAAGAACTATCCCCCCATTACCTTTTCTAAAAACACCCAACGTAATTTAATAAAATACAAAAAACTATATTTCACGCAATTTAATTTACAGACGGACATAATCAATTACTTAAAATTTGGTTAAAATGTTCAAACATCCAGAAAATTCTTAAGGAATTCATCCCTAAAAAATGATTTTATGTGTTTAAAAAAATTTCAATTAATCGTTAATTTAGGAATAGAAATAACTTTTTTTTTAAAATTAGGCAGAATTTATTTTATAAAACAAGTAAGAACTGGCAATTAACCTTTTTTTATATATATATTTTTTAAATCTAAAAATTTCTCTAAATACTGTAACGACTTTCGCTAATTTCGAATTTAATAAGATTTTTTTTTGGACTTACAACTATGCCCACATTAATATTCGATTTGAAAAAATTTTTTAACATGCAGTGGTGTTCAAAAAAATATGGCTCACACTAATTTCATCTATTTGGAAACACGTCAACGGTGGTGAGAGTGAACGTAATAATGTAATAATGGTCAAAGTAGGAGTGGAAATAATAAGGATAATTCGAGAAAGAAGTGTTCATTTTGAAAGTATCGCAATTTGGTACATGGTTCTGTGTCCATTTCATATATTGGGATGTCCTTTTAATTTCGTTTTTTTCCACCAGAGGACTTAATTGTATTTTTTCACAACTAACTTTACACTTAAGCCGCATAATCATATGTATTTTGACAGCTGACATAGCAAGGCTTGCTTGTGAAAAAATTCCATTGATTCTGCACAGTAGTTTTCGGTGGTTGATACTCTTTTAAATATGGAAAGTGAAAAACAGCATTTTCGGCATATTTTACCTTTTTACTATAGAAATGATAAAAATGCTGTTCAAGGAAGAAAAAAGTTATCCGATGTGTATGGAGAAGATGTGTTAAGTGAGCGCCAGTGCCAAAACTGGTTTAGAAAATTTCGATCCGGCAATTTTGATCTCGAAGATGCACAACGTTTTGGAAGGCCAGTTGAAGCTGATGAAGACACAATAAAGGTATTAATTGATGCATAACAACTCGTGAGTTCGCTGAGAGATTAAATTTATCGAATTCTACCGTTCATTATCATTTGAAACGGTTAGGTTTTATTTCAAAGGTCGACATATGGGTTCCTCATCTTCTTATGAAAAAAAATTTGTGCTGTCACATTGACGTTTGTGATTTGCTTCTCAAACGCCAAGAAAATGATCAATTTTTGAAGCATATCATCACTGGGGACGAGGAATGGGTTGTCTACAACGATGTTAAGCGCAAAAGATCCTGGAGTAGAAAAGATGAGCCGGCTCGAAAAGCATTTCGAAAGTCAATATTCATTAAAAAAAATAGGCTTTCAAAGAAATCGTTTATTTTAAGCTTCTACCGAGCAACACAACGATCAGTTCTGAAGTGTGTACTATTATCAGTTGGACAAATTGAATGATTTACTTAAAGAAAAGAGGCCAGAATTAATCAATAGGAAAGGTATAGTGTTCCAACGGATAATGCGAAACCACATGCAAGTTTGACCACTTGGCAAAAGCTTTTAGAGTTTGGATGGGATATACTGCCCTAGCATCTTCCGATTATCATTTGTTCCAATCTCTACGAAATTTTTTAGACGGTAAAACGTTTAATTCAAATGTGGAGGTCATAAATCACTTGGATCAGTTTTTTGCCATCAAAGAACAAAAATTTTATGAGCATGGAATCATGCTACCGCCAGAAAGATGACGTTGCAGTTGCAACGGCCAAACATTTATTACTGCTACTGTACGAGTACTTACACTTTTCGTACTAATCTAAAAAAACCATTCATACTATCGCTTTTACACTCTGACATTAAATCCTGATATTTCCATTTGCTTTACTACTTTAACCTGCTCGGATATTGGTCAAATGCAAAAATCAACAACAAAATAGACTTAAACAGAAAGAGTAAAGAGGAAAAATGAACACCGGCTAATAGAGATGAGAGAATTTTTTTCAACATCGTTTTTTGTTCTCTTATTTTTGGTTGTTATCTCCTTTCAATCGAGTGAACGACGGACAGCAAGCAGCTCTCTTCTAGTAGTGCCCTCATCTTATCGCGTTGGTTCCAATCAGTAGTGCTCTCTCTTATCTCGTTGGCTAGTGTTGGACAAATTTTAACCGACAACATACAAATTTGAAATCAATTTTTTTATATTTTTTTTAATTACTACTAAAAAAGAAAAACATTTTCTAATCTGTCGTTTTAATAAAAAAAATGCCTCTCATTGGTAATATTTTCCAATTATAATAATAAAAAAAAAGCGACGAAATATTCTCTTTATCAAAAAAGTTTCTCTCATAATCAGGCTGTAAAAAATTTTATCGTAAATTAAAATCACTCTGAAAAACTATTAATTTTTATGGGCAATTTATAAAATTATTTTTTTATCAATAATTAAAAAAAAAAAAACAATTTATAAATTGCCCATAAGAAAATTAATTTTTTTTTCTAAAATAATAAATTGAAAAAAAGGTATTTTTTTTGTTAAGATAAGAAAAAACCAAAAATTTAATTTGGAAAAAATTTTATAATCAAAGTGGACTTATTTTGTTTTGAAGGAGATAAAGAGAAAGTGGGAGGGGGTGAAAAATGAGTAAATACTAAAATTTTGTGAATAGTTTTTATCAGAGAAAAAAACAACTAATTTTATTTTTAGATAAACAAAATTTTTAATCTTAAAATTTTGAATTTTTTGTCTCAATCAATAAAAATTAATTTTCAGTATTAATTTGCTTAAATTTAAAAAAAATAACCAATCTTACAATCACCTGCTCATTTACCCCTAACCGCCTTACCATCCCAAATTGAAAAGCAAATAAAATAATAAAAAAAAAAAAAACGAAAATTTCTTGACTGTGAGAGGAAGTCCTGAAAAATTTTAATGAACCCAAATTTTTATAAATCATTTTTTTTTATTAAATTAAAATCTGCATAATAGAAACCGAAAATCTTCTTCCTTTACACAATTTTCAGAATTAAAATTAAAATCTGTATAATAGAAACCGAAGAGAAGTCACAATTTTTAGAATTAATTATTTTTATTTCAACAGAAAAAAACCGATCTTAAAATCAGCCGCTCAAAAGAAAACCAAAAAAAAAAGGAAATTTTTGTAAGACTTTCAAAAAGGAAAAATTTTATAAAAATTGAGAATTTCAAAATAATTTTCAACAAATAAAAAAAATCTATGCAAAAATGTCATAAAGAAAAAAGAATAAGGAACAGATGGTGTAGTAAAAATAAAAGGAGGGTTGGTTGAATAGGAAGGAGGAGTAAAGGAGTGGGTTGATCAGATCAGTTGCGGATCATAACAATCTGACACACAAAAGCAAACAATGTCACTCCCACCCGTACACGTATTGTTTTGATTTCTCTTCTACTCTCCTTAAATAACGCTGAATTGACGACTAATTTTCACTTTACGTAAGCACGTATTATGAGCACAAAACGTGCTCGTAAGTGGCGTACGAAGAGCGCTGAGATAACGAAAAGTACGAGAGAGAATGTGCTATTATTTAAAAGACGCGGTTAGCTGAACTGGTTAAACAATAAAATTCCGGCGCTATCGATGCGATAAAATCATCCCTTGTCGATTTTCTTATTTCGCACAAGAAGGGCTGGGCTGCTGCTTGAAATGATATTCATTCTCCAAGGGGTTGACGGTAATTTGGACATGTTTGGTTTTAATAAATAGAAAATCGCATATGTTCATAATTCGTAGAAAGGTCACAGAACATAATAAATGATGACGTAAAATCGATTCGGAAAGGAGACGATATGGCACAGGAGCAGGCCAACTCAATGTAAAGCCTTTTGACAAAAGAGCCAGTCAGTCGGTAAGGGATCGGGAAGGAAGGGCTGCGTGAAATTATTGCACAAATTTTAACCGTCAATATATGAGGGTACACCGATTCTCTTCACTTTTGTGTATTTAAAAGCAAGCAAAGTAAAACTGCGGCACAGAACAATGAATTACCACAACCCCTCCCTCCACCCTTGACGGACAAAGGCTCTAAATTTCGAGACGTGATTTTGCTTCTGTACGGATAACATTGCCGTACATTCAACAAAATTATTTAAGTGGAATTTTCGATATTTTTATTTGTCCTTTTGTTATTTCGAGTGGTGATATTTTTTTTTGAATAATTCTGAATGAGCACCACTTAAATAATTCTTGTAAATATTTTTATGAAAAAAAAATAAAAATAAATAATCAACAAAAATTTATTTTTTTTTTTTTCGTAAAATAAATTCTATTAAAATCCGCCATTTTGGAAACAGCAATAAGAGTAATCGACCCAATTTACCGTATGCACAGAAGAGGAAGTAAGAAAAAAAAATATGTCTGTGAGTTTGTAGCCAAGAAAAGGACGAATTTTCCATTTCCATCAAATGCGAAAAAAAAATTATTTTCACTCATTTTGTGGGAAAACTGGTTTTTAGATCGTTTTTGAAACAGCGTAGAAGTTATTTGCCTTTCATTTACTCTCATTATAGTTTGCTGTGTCCTCTACTCCTCTCCGTGCGTTCGTTACAACAAAACCAAGCACAAAACACTGACACTTAAAAAACTCACTTGCATGTGAAAACAAAAACAACAAAGAGAATATCATGGACGAGGAGGGTGGGCGGCAGAGGAATAAACTCAACGTGGTTTTTTTTATTCACTTTTGAAAATAAAAGTTGTAGGGAAAAAATAAATGGATTATTTTTCCGCTAGATGGCGTAAAGTATTGATCAAACAAGTTCAGATTTGCAAAAATAATTTTTACTGGGTAGAAATAATAATCAAATAAGCAAGTTGGAAAAAACTTCTGCATTCGAAAAATTTAAAGGAATTTTGAGAGTAAGAATCCTTAGAATTTTTTTGTTGACATTTATAATGTTTTTAACAATTGTGCTCTATCAGCAGAAGTTCCCAGAAACTCCGGGAGCTTAATTGGGAAGTTTTGATGCATGCACCCTTTAGTCCGGACCTGGTACCAAGAGATCTTAATTTTTTTTTGTCATAGTAAAATTTCCTTACTGATAAGAAATTGGCTTAGTCGAGTTTTTCGCCAATAATGATCGAGAGCCGTCGAACGGAATTTATTTACTTGCGAAAAGCTGCTCCAATGTCAAAAAAGGAAGGGTTTTTTGCATCGTATTGTGACTGTAGCGCGGCCATGCATCAGCATCGACACAATAGGAACCAGGGCTTCTGTAAGAGATGCATTTAAAAATGGCAACAAATTACAAAACAAATCGTTGCATATTTGACCCGAACTGGACAATCCGAACCATGTTAAATAAAGTCTTCAAATAGACTTAAAATAATAAATTTCTTTTGGATTAAAAAAAAAATGCGTGAAAATAATGGATTTTTTTTCCCAAACCAATATTATGTCACGATAGCAAATTGCTGTTCAATAGGGACATTTAGTCTTTGACAGCCTATTACTTTGACGTTGCAAATGACAACGCTGTCATTCTTATACGTTTTTACTCTTCTATAGTCCACCATTCATGACGGGTTGCACGATTCAACAATGCGTTGAGATATTGTAAAAAAAAAATCATCTACAGCCACGAAGGCGATTTTTTGACTGAACCAGTTATGTACCAGGTGTATAAGCTTAAATCTGCTGTTTGGTCATAGATGGCGTAAGTGAGCGTATTAAACTACCATGGGCACGCCATACTTTTTTTTATGAGTTTGACATCTGTCAACATTAATTGTCAGCAATTTCGTACACCAACATACATTTTTCCTTTGGTAATCATGTCTAGTTTTGTGCCAGAAACAGAGCATATGCGGGAAGCTCTGCTTTTCTGCTCCAATTTGAAGAAATCGGCTGCCGAATTGTATCGAATGCTTATCGTGGCTTAACATTCGGTGACAATGCTTTATCGGAAACAACGTGCCGAGATTGGTTTCGTCGGTTCAAAGACGGCAATTTTGACTTGTGGGACAAGAAGCGTAAAAATCGGCCTAGGAAAGTTGAGAACCATCAATTGCAGGCTCGCGGAGCAATTGGGTGTTACTCAACCAGACATTTCCATGCGTCTTTGAATGATAGGCAGATGGAGCGGCGACAAAACACATGCAAAATCTTGCTCCCCAGACAAAAAAGAAAGTCATTCCTGCATCGAATTATGACGGACGATGAAAAGTGGGTATATTTCAAGAATCGTAAACGTAAGAAATTGTAGGTTGATCCCGGCCAACCATCAACATCTTCCCCAAGATCAAATCGCTTCGGACGAAGATGATGCTCTGCGTTTGGTGGGGTCTACTATGAGATGTTCAAACCTGCTGAAACTGTCAATGCCCATCGCTACAACCAACAATAGATCAAATTGCACCGTGCTCTGCGTGAAAAAAGGACGGATTATCAACAAAGACATGACAAGCTGATTTTCCTCCACCACAACGCACCATCGCACACGTCAAAAATGGTCCGAAACTGCTTGGAGACACTGAACTGGGAGATACTACCGCACTACACTTGTTCATCAGACCCGGCCCCTTCCGACGACCACCTGTTTTCGTCGATGGGCCACGTGCTCGCTGAGCAGCACTTCGATTCTTACGAAGACGTCCGAAAATGGCTTGATGAGTGGTTTGCCTCGAAAGAGAAGGAAGTTTTTTTGCGTGGTATCCAACAAATTGCCCGAAAGATGGAAAAAATGTATAGCTAGCGAGGACAAGTACTTTGGATAAATTTCTTTTTGCTTTCTATGAAGAAAAAAACCAGCGGATTTAAGCTTATACGAGTACACCTGGTATATTGTCGGATCTGGGACGAACAGGTACCATAACAGTTCTAAGAGCAAGAGCTTCTCTTGCAACAAAAGAACTCACTGTCTGGTGTAGATTTTTAGTCGGACGGCATCATCAAACGATTTTACGGACCACGACTTCAATGCGAAAAGTATTATGAAGTCACCTTTAAGAGAGCAACAAATTATAAAACAAATCAGTTCAAATTTGACACAAATCGTTCAATCCGAACCATGTTAAATAAAACCTTGCAATAATGGATTTATTTTTCCCCAAATTAAATATTTTCCACATAATCGTGCATGTTCGTGCACAAACATATTTCATATTTACTATTAATATTAAAAAAAGAGACAATAAAATTAATATAATAAAAGAACATAAAATGAACAGTGGATAAAAAAAAGGAAGAGGAAAAATTCCAATTAGTAAAAGAAATAAGAGATAGAAAAAATAAACTTTCAAAAGAAATAAGAGATAGAAAATAATAACTAAAATTCAAATGAAAATGAAAGAAAAAAAAACAACAGCAAAATTTACTAACTAACAACTCTCTTTCACGCTCCGAAAATAGTGAATATTGTTTCTTCTTCTTCTTCTAGGAGCCAACGGCATTTATCAATGCAGTAACGCACCAACAGATCACAAAGAGGAAGGAGGAAGAAAAGCAAACCTTGCGATAGAGAACGGAATAAAAAGAATACTTTTACCATCGACAAATAATCACTCAATGTTCGATAAGAAGTGAGAGAGGGAAAAAACAATTTGACAGCACAAAAGATTCTCGAGAAAAGGGAAGAAAGAAAAAAACCGTTGCAGCGAAAAAATTAAATAAAACAAAATTAAATGCAGACAAAACCATTTTCAGGGAGTAAAAGTGATAACAAAAACACTATTCACAATCCAATCCAATCCAATTCAATCGAATCCAAACCAAAACCACCCCCACCCCCATCAGTGGATTTCCTTCTAAATAGTTTTTAAAAAAAAAAAATATTTAATTATGAATAAAAAATTATATTAAAAATAATAATAATAAAAACTGAAAAAAAAACACAATTTTAAGGATGGAAATTGGGAAAAATAAAAAATCAGAAATTTGAGGTTTGGGAGGGGGGTGGGTTTGGAAGAGGAGGTTAATGGTTATAGTTGAATTTTTTTTTGTTGGTATTTATAAATTAATACCTTTTTTTAGAGTGTGTAAGCCATTCTGGATATCTGACTGAATGTGGATGGATGACTCTCGTGCCCGGATAAACAACAAATTGAATGGCTAGATGGATGGATGGATGGATAGGTAAAATGGATAGCAACAAAATCGCATGAATGGCTGACTGACAGGAGTGCATGAATGAATAGATGACGGTTTTGATATGGGGTTCCGCGCAACTAACAAAACTGATTGACAGACTATTGAGAGAGAGACAAACACGAACAAGGATCACCATAGACTCGGGGTTCGTCTAAAGCAGTCGCATTTTTAAGGGTTCGCCGTCAGAGCTCTCGGTTCAAATACGGAAAGGATTAAAGAGGATCTTTTTAATCGAACACAATAGCCCGCACATATGGCAATTGTTTGATACTCACTGGAATTTTTGCAGTCGCTTGAGATTTTCATATTCATTTTTGTTCACGTTGTTCCCTCTTCTTAATTCAAAGCCCCCCTCCCTCCCTTCCCCTCTCTCTCACATTCTGCCTCTTGTCAGTTAGTTTATTAATTTCTTTTCAGTGATTTTTATTGTGTTTTTTTTTTGACATGTACGAGAAAGGAAATGTTTCGATCATCACATCGAAATGCATCGCGTACTTCATCATATCCTTTCGACAGGAGTGTCATCATAGTCAACTCATCAATAATTGAACAAATCGGAAAAGTATTTTTTTTTGTTCATATTTTTTATTATTATTATTAAAATTTTTTTTTTTTTGAATTCAATAGACTGAAAAAAAATCGGTTTTTTTTTATTTGTATTATTAGCACTTTTGATATCCGCAAAGTAAAGTCCCTCATTAGCATCATCAAATTCTGATTCTCGAAACCCTTACAAACACCCCCCAAATAACCCCCCCCCCTTCCCCTTTAGCTATATGCCATTCATCACAATAAGTTTTAATTTTGAGTGAGAAAATATTTTTCAAATTTCATAATGAAAAGTGAATATAAATTGTACAAAAAAATAAAAATTTTTTAAAGTTAAAAGTTAAAAGTGCAAAAAGTTAAAAGTGCAAAATGAGAAAAAAACCATCAGCTGAATAAAGAAAGAAAGAGAAGAAGAACAAATGTTAGCATGTAAACAGTAAAAAAAGAAAATTATTCTAAATGAAAAGAGAGAGGATAGAAGGGAGGAGGCGGAACAAAGCAATCACAAAATTTTGTCGCTCATAAATCCAATCAGAAGACAACAACCAGATTTCTATCCTCTTCTTTTTTTCTTATTAGCAGAGTTGAGAACTAACCAGAACCGAATCAATAAACGTCAATCAAATTGAAATTTCCGATTCACAATTTATGAAAGGAGATGGGCGGAGCAGCTGGCACAGAAATGAAAATATGAGAAAGGTAATCGATAGAAGAAAAATAAATAGAAAAAAAGAGTCGATTTGGAAAAATTATTGTTTATTTTTCTCATTTTTGTTGCTTAATATTTTTTTGGCAAACTATTTAATTTCCTCTTCTTTTTTTTAAAGGTGTTTTTGAAAAATCAACATTTGAGGTGTTTTGTCGTCCCTCAAATTGATTTTTTTGTCTTTTTTTTCTCCAAACTACAAGGTCTGTTCAAAAAGTATCGCGAATTTTGAATTTGTGACGCTATGTTGGTACTCATGTCTCTCATTTATGCTGACAAGTTTGGCCATTTCGAATGTTCAGTTAATTTTTGACAGCTGCTTTGCTTGCACGTGTTTTGGCTCATCTTCGATTTTTGGCCATTCAAAGAATCTGTATCAAATTTTGTGTGAAAAATAAAATTAATTGCGCGGACGCATTCCGAATATTGACTGTGGCATATGGTGAAGCTACGTTGGACCGAAGCAACGTTTATCGGTGGTACAAAATGTTCTCAGAGGACCGAGAAGATGTGAATGACGAAAAGCGTGCCAAACGTCCGAGCACGTCAACAACAGACGAAAACTTTTATGAAGTGAAGAAAATAGTATTGGCCAATCGTCGAATCACCGTTAGAGAAGTTGTTGAGGACTTAAACATATCGATTGGCTCGTACCATTCGATTTTTACCAATGATTTGGGCGTGACACGGGTCGCCGCGAAATTCGTACCATAATTGCTCAATTTTGACCAAAAACAGCATCGCATTAATATTGCTAAGGAGCTGTTGGACTCTGTCCGCGACGACCCAAATTTGCTCCAGAGGGTCATAACTGGTGACGAATCATAGGTTTATGGTTATGACATGGAAACCAAAGCTCAATCATCCCAATGAAAGCTGCCGCATGAGCCAAGACCGAAAAAAGCACGCCAAGTTCGATCGAATGTAAAGGTTTAGTTTACAGTTTTCTTCGATCGCTGGGGCGTGTGGTGCATCATGAGTTCTTGCACAGAGTAGAACGGTCAATACAGAATATTACCTGTAAGTTACGCGCCCGAAACGCCCGGATTTGTGGAAGAATAAAATTGCCTTTTGCCATTTTTGGCCAAAAACAACACACTAATAATGCCACAGCCACCGTATTCCCCAGATCTGGCCCCCTGTGACTTTTTCTTGTTCCCGAAACTGAAGAGCCTAATGAAAGTACGACGCTACGCTACGATTGAGGAGATAAAGACGTCATCGAAGGAGGAGCTGAACAAGATCACTAAAAATGATTTTTTGAAGTGCTTCGAGGATTGGAAAAAACTTTAGCACAAGTGTATAATATCTGGTGGGGATTACTTTGAAGGGGACAAAATAGATATTCATGAAAAAATAAATAATTTTTGAAAAAAAAACACAAAATTCGCGATACTTTTTGAGCAGACCTTGTATTTTGTTATTCAGTCTTTTTTCTTCAAATTATTTTGTTATTTAAGGTTTTCCTTACACCTCTCTCCCGTAACTGAGGGAATTATTGTTTATTTTTGGGAGTACCGCATGCTTTAACCCCTCAAGACCCCCCCCCCCCCCTTCCCTTAAAAACCTATTCCATTAATTTCTTTTTTCATATTTATTATTAAAATATTGAGACAAAAATAAAGTATACATTTTTCTACTAAATAATCTCATTTTTTGGTGAATTATTTTTCGTTGGTAAAATTATTAGTTTTTTTTTGGTCTAAATTATTAGAAAATTAATTTTAAAAAAATCCGTTAAATTATTAATTAACGACGACAACATGGCACCCCCAACATCTAAGAATCATGATAATTTCCTATTCAGTTATTTTCAGTTTATTTTTCCTATTCAGTTATTTTCAGTTTATTTTTCCTATTCAGTTTTTTTTTCTATTATTGTGAATTCATTAATCGTAAATTTTGAAAACTTTTCTTTTCTTTTCTCTTACTAAGAGAAGAGCCCAACAGACCGCCAAACAAAACAAAAAAAATTGACAACTTTACGGTCAACAAAAACCAATCTTTTCATGGCACTCATGCTCTATCGAAACGACATTGCTGATGTTCTGGTTTTTTGACCAATTGAAAAAGGCTGAGAGAAATTGGCAACAACAATCATCATCAATGAGGAAACCTTCCCTTCCCAATTGTTGTCCACAATCCACCCTAACCATATTCTTCTTCCCCAACACCCGCCAATATCACATCGAGAGTCTATAAAAATTTATTCAATTTTTTTTCTCTTCTACTTTCTTCTTTCTTCACACAAACTTGTTCCGGTTTTTCGTTTACTTATTTTCTTTGGTCGCCGAACGGTCTTACTTAACATAAATTCGACATCCCCAAAAATCCCCATATCCCTCCAAAAAAGAAATCGAAACCATCATTTGTGATAATTTATGGTTAAACGGAACGGAACCTTTTGAGCACAAATATTTTGACAGAAAATTCGTAAAATTGTCTCCAGATTGTCTGGTTGAATAAGTTTTTATGAGAAAATATTTGGCATCGAGCAATGATGATAATGACGATGACGACAACAACCAAACCGAACCAAAACGAATCCATTTAATTTTTTTTTTTTGATTATTTTCTTCTTCTTATAATGTAATTTATTATGTAAAAAGAAGAAAAGAAAAACGTGAACCAAAGTTTTAGACCAAATGACAAATGAGTGAGTGTAAATAGAAAAATTTAAGTTTTCAACATTAAAAAGATTTTATAAGAAAAATGTTCAACCAAATTTATAAACAAAATAGAAAAAAGAAGAATATATATTTTCTGTCTCTGTGTCTCTCTTTGGGTTTGCCTCCAAGTTGTAGCCGAAAATATACATAACACATGCACGGTGATTAATTGATTAAAATATCCGCTCTTAATCTGCTCGTTCAATTTTCTATCCAATCGATTCCGTACTATTCGTCAACCAACGAGAGTGAATGCCAACCAATCACCGACAAGTAATTACAAAAACGAAGACGAAAATTCATGAAACAAAATAAAAACAAAAAACTTTACAAACAAAAAAGATTTTTAAAAAAAAATCATACACAACAGCTTAATCTCGTCCAATCAAATTGAGAGAATTTTTCAAATAAAAATAAGAGAAAAGATTTTTTTATTTAAAAACCACCAAAGAAGACTTTTCGATAATATAAAATTATTTCAGAAATAATATCGAAAAGAGAAGAGCAAAAAGAAACGGACAGAAAAGAAAATCATATTTTTCTTAAAATAATTGCTATTTTTTCCGTCTCTTTTTGTTGCGTAGCAGTACCAGAAGCTTATATATGTGCACCCTATTCGCAAAAAGAGGTTGGGCCCTTACACCTTAAGAAGTTTCTTCTTTCTTCTTTTGCTTTCGTTTTGAAAGAAAGGAAAAATTTGTGGTTTCTTCCACTTTGAAAAAAAACAAATGGCAAAAAAATAAAAAAATTTAAAGTAAAAAAAAAGAGCAAGAAGCAGTTTTAGACGACTGTGAAAGCCGTTCATTCCGTTGCAGCGCGCACAGTTTTTATTGAAATTAAAATTGAAATAACTATAATTGAAATGACATTAAAACTGATGACTATTGAAATGGGGAACCTCAACAATTTCAGGATTTTGAGCCAAAGAACCTCAATAAAATACAAATAACTTCAAAATTCAGAAATATTGGAAACAAGGACCTCAAAAATTACCAACTATTGAACAACAGACTATAAAATTGATGACTATTGAAATGAGAAACCTCAACAATTTCAGGATTTTGAGCCAAAGAACCTCAATAAAATACAAATAACTTCAAAATTCAGAAATATTGAACCAAGGACCTCAAAAATTTCCAAATATTGAACAACAGACTATAAAGTTGATGACTATCGATATGAGAAATCTCAACAATTTCAAGATTTTGAGCCAAAAAACCTCAACAAAGTACCATTTTGAACCAAAGAACCTCAAAAAATACAAATAACCTCAAAATTCAGAAATATTGAACCAAGGACCTCAAAAATTTACAAATATCGAACAACAGACTATAAAATTAATGACTATCGAAATGAGAAACCTCAACAATTTCAGGATTTTGAGCCAAAGAAACTCAATAAAATTCAAATAACCTCAAAACTCAGAAATATTGAACCAAGGACCTCAAAAAATTCTAAATATTGAACAACAGACTATAAAGTTGATGACTATCGAAATGAGAGACCTCAACAATTTCAGGATTTTGAACCAAAGAACCTCAACAAAGTACCATTTTGAACCAAAGAACCTTAAAAAAATACAAATAACCTAAAAATTCAGAAATATTGAACCAAGGACCTCTAAAAATTCCAAATATTGAACAATAGACTATAAAATTGATGTCTATCGAACTGAGAGACCTCAACAATTTCAGGATTTTGAGCCAAATAACCTCAAAACTCCGCAATATTGAGCTAAGGACCTCAAAAATTTACAAATATTGAACAAAAGACTATTGAAATGAGAGACGGATTTTGTGCCAGAGAAGCTCAATAACAGTACAATTTAAAGATACTAAACAGAATGACTTACGCGCGCGCGTTTATTTTACTCGATTTTTGTTCGAAGTGATGCAGTGAAATTTTTTTCAACGTGTAAAAGAACGTCCGATGTGGATTTTCGTGACGATGGTGGCTAGAAAATTTTCAGTTTCTTCTGATCTTTTGCTTTTTCTTTCGTTTTTTTTTTTCATTAAATAAATTTATTAAAAATCAAAACTATATTTTGTACTTAATAAAAAAAAATTTCCTCTATTTTTTTATTTTTTACAGTAAAAAACAAAGGAAAAAATCCAACAAAAAAAGAAAAAAACAAATTACGAAAATTTTATAAAAAAGGTGAAAAATTTTTAAAATCCAGAGAAATAGGAAATTTAAAAAAAAACACCTTTGCAATCATAGTTTTTTAGATGTGATTACTAATAATAATCTTCCATTATTTTAGCCATTTTTATAAAATACTCCCCCTCTCAGCAAATAAGAAAATAGGAAAACAAAATGAAAACGAAAAAATTACTCGCATATTAAAAAGGATACAATAACAAGAGTTGCTTGGCATTCGTTTTAAGTATTCTTAAGAAGACAACAACAAAAAAAAACTTTCTCCCAAAACAATTTCAACCACACCACATACCGCCTCCCAATTGCCTCTTCTTATAAACTAGGTAATTTTTCTGTGGTTTAGTTTCCTTCTCTGGTCGAATTCTGTTTTGATTTCCTTTTCACAAATTCATGCATATTTACCAAGACTGCTGATATGAACGCCGCCGCCATTGAAAAAGATTTGCCATTTTTCGCCATTTTTTTTTTAAAGATTTTCGTCCTCGTTTTTTACACAAACAAAACATGTAGTAGTCATGAAGCAAAGTAGACAACGATAATAATATGACGCAATGAAAAAACTGCTGGCCAAACGCAAAAAAAATAATCCGAACAGACACAGAAATTGGAGCCTGGATATTGTGGTAGTATCAGTAGACTAACTAAGTTGGTATTATCGGCAAAGAGCAGTGATAAGAAGAAGAAAAAAATTCAAACAAAAATAATAAAAGAAAATTCTTATCAAAATAATAAAAGCAGTAGAAAAAGTGGCATTGAAGAAAATTTCCCATTTCGATGCGACCAAATAACCAGCCAAACAGACTGACTATTATACTATGGTTTATTGGAGAGTTGGGGGGTTGGGGGTAAAGAGAAACAGTCGAACGTAAAAAAATGGAAAATAGACAAAAAAAAACTGCCAAGCAAATAGAGACCAAAAGAGAGCAAAACAGCAAACAAACAAGGAGAAAAGAAAAAAAAAAGTCGAATAATTTCTTGGTGCCAGTTGTCTGTCGCTGGTCTATCTTTTCGCCTCCTTTTTATTATTCTTAACCGCCGCCATCACCAATAATTTTCCTCATTTCTCCTTAAACAAACCCCTAACCGCCTCCCCCCTCCAACGACGAAATTCCCAAATTTGATTTTCATTTTTATTTTTCATTTGTTCCCATTAGTTTTCAATAATATTTAGTATTATTATTATTGGGGAAAAAAGAAAAGCTAAAAACAAAATTGCTTCAAAAGAATAAATACTACTCGAGTGAGACAAGGAAAAGTGATAAAGAGAAGCGCAGTCACAGGACGCCACGGAATTTATGGTCAATCAAAGGCGGTACGGCACGAATGAACGAGTTTCTCTTTTCTCTCATTTTTCGTTGTTAAAACTGCTTTGATAAAGAGACCTCACCAGTTATGACCCTTTGGAGCAAATTTGGGTTGATGCTGTTTTGGTCGAAATTGAACAATTTTGGTCCGAATTTCGCGGCGACCCCTCTCACGCACAAATCATTGGTAAAAATCGAATGGCACGAGCCAATCGATATGTTTAAGTCCTCAGCAACTTCTCTAACGGTGATGTGACGATTGGCCAATACTATTTTCTTCACTTCATCAATGTTTTCGTCTGTTGTTGACGTGCTCGGGCATCCGGCACGCTTTTCGTCGTTCACATCTTCTCGGCCCTTTGAGAACATTTTGTACCACCGATAAACGTTGCTTCGGTCCAAGGTAGCTTCACCATATGCCACAGTCAATATTCGGAATGCGTCCGCGCAATTAATTTTATTTTTCACACAAAATTTGATACAGATTCTTTGATCCATTTTTTGGAATGGGCAAAAATCGAAGACGAGCCAAAACACGTGCAAGCAAAGCAGCTGTCAAAAATTAACTGAACATTCAAAATGGCCGAACTTGTCAGCATAAGTGAGAGATATGATTCCCAACATAACGCAACAAAAAATCGAAAATCGAATATAAGTAAACCGCGGAAATTCAAAATTCGCGATACTTTTTAAACCTCGTAAAAAAGAAAAGAAAAAAAATAAACTCACTAAAGTCAGATAAAAATTATTTAAAAGTTGCATGAGCAAAAATTCGGTTTAAACAAAAAAAAAATTTGGTGAGTTTTCGGTCCAATAGAGGGCGGGGATTCACATTAAAATTCCAATTTTCTTCTCTTTTCAATAATAATAATAATAATAAAAAAACAACACCTCCCCCTTCTTCGTTTGTCACTGTTTTTTTTTGTTGCAAATATTAGTTTTGTCTCTCCACCATTTTTTTGGTCAATATTTTCCTGCCCACTTTTTGTTGTCTGTTATTTTTTTCTTTTAATTCTCGTTGATGTTTGCCCTGTTTTTTATTATTCAAATTTTTTATTATATGAAAAAGAGGAGATATTTTGTGTGACACTTGCAATTCTTACTTTCCTTTTTCATATAAAATAAATATTTTTTTTTTGTCATATTTTCTTCCGTTTTTGTGATATTTTAATTTGAATAAAAAAAAAAGGTTTCGTTTCTCTTGCTCTTTTTATAACGAATAATAATTTAAAAATATGTTGAACGTAGGAAATTTTTTAGTTGAGATTTCTTTTCCAGCAGAATACAGGTGAGAATCTAGTCTTAGATGTATACCATAGGCACAGGTGTGTTTTTTTTTAGTTATAATGTAAAATTAATTTTGATAAAACTGGCTGCGCTCACAGGCCGGTCTGGACTGACCATTGGCCACACAAAAAAGGAATAAATTTTTGTTGGCTCTGCAAAAATGCAACCCAACCAATCCAAAGGGCGAGAAATTTTCGTATCCACAAGGGTGGGCGGGGGATGGGGGTTGGAATATAAAATAATAAATTTGAATTTTATAAAATTTGTTTTCGAAAAAACACAATCAAAAATATTAAACTTCAATTCAGCTTTTTACCTTTTTATAAAATATTTGTTTTGATAAGAAATTCGAAATTCGAAATTAGAAATATGGAAAATGTCAACCTTTGCAAATTGTATAAGAAAAAATATTCTTCACTTCAATTAAGTTTTAGTGTCACAATCGGGTTGCCCAATTGACTGCCCATGAAAAAGAGACCTTCTCGCCGCCGCCACTGCCGCACCTTTTGCAGATGAGTAGTTTGTAATTAACAATAGTCTGAATTTCGTAATTGAGTTTGTCGTCGCCATGTCAGAGTCGTCAGTAACATAATAAATACTAAAAAAAAAACAAAGAAAAACTGGAAAAAAAAAACAAGAAAATTAATTTTTGTTTATATATGAGCAGATTATCCAAAAGGGTGTTGAGGGTGATGATGGTGACTTTGACTTTGCACATTAATTCCGAATAGATTGGATTATACTTGTGTAGTCGTGCCGCACACCCCCCACCCCTCCTCCCTCCCACTTCAACACACATCCCCCATAACCACCCAATCCAGACAACTAACTTGTTCAGTCCTATTACCAATTGAATGGCAGTCAATACCGGCGCGCAAACAAGCAACATGGCGACATCGACCCCAGAGAGAACATGGCTTATAACCTCAACAAAGGTGTATGTACCAAGGATAGGGAATGGAGACGAGGGGAGGGGGAAGGGGAGGTTGTTGGAGTCAGTATTAATACGTAACCCTCAGAGAAAATAGTGAATAAAAGAAAAGAGATGTCGAACGAAATGGCAACTATTTATAGGTAAGTACTTTTTGGGGTGGCAAAGGTGAGCATTGCACACACAAAGGACATAAAACGGCCGGAGAGTGAAAGGGTGATTACATTAAAATTAGAGACACAAAGTTGAGAGTGCTTGAAAAATCTGACATTAAAACGGAGACGCGAGGATCATCGCCAAAGCCAACAAAAACCTCGACCCTTTTACCCACCTTTTCATGTAATCAAGTTGAAAACAAAAAAAAAAGGAGGGGGAGTAAGGAGTAAAGAGGAGGAGAATATGGAGTTGTTATTGGAGTAGCGAGAGTTAATAAGAAATTTCTACTAAAAAAGCAAGAAAGGATGGTGTCGGGAGTCGGGAGTCTTTTAGTAATGGTAACGGTATAACCAAATTTGATATTTATTAGAGAGTCCTTCGTCCTGTAATGGAACCATCAATTATTCATTATACCAAGAGAGAAATGTACATCGTGCCAAGATGAAATTCAATTCGTTTCAATTCTCATTCACTTGCATAATTTATTTCAATTTTGTAGCTCTGTTGAGCTTTTATTACCTCTGAGGTACACTTATCAGGCTAATTCACAAGCTTTTCTCTTATGATTATATATATATATTAACGCTGGTAGAATGGTAAAGACGACACAACACTCAGAAAATGAAGGACAAAACTCAGAAAGAACAAAGAGGCAATAATAACAGTCAAAAGTCATGTAATCACATATTAACAAATACATTTCTAGTCAAGCAACCAAATAACACCAACCCCCCCCCCCCCCCCCCCGCCCCTTCCATCCCCTCTCCAATCCTAACAAATTGTAATTCTAGATTATTCAACTTAATTCCAAATCTAAAAGCATAGAACGCGTAGTGTATAATATATTTAACAAGAAAACTAACTGACAATAAAATTGTAATAAAGGCGAAAAAAAAAATAAGATGAGAAAACTGAAAAGATACAAAAATTCACACCCACCCCACCTATTAGCACCTGCCCGTAAGTTGATAAAAGTACTTGGCGTGTGTATACCAACGAGCAGAGTGAGCAGATATTAGAAACAATGACCGCCATCGCCATTAGAAGAAGAAGACCTAACAAGAAGAATAAGACGAATTGCCAAGCACAACTACCATTTTTATTTAGAATTAAAACAAATGAGAATTTAGCACTTACCTTTTTTTTGTCTAGTCACCGTAAAAGTTGCAATTACCAGAAAATTAACAATGCATAAGAGAGAGAGAGAGAAAGAGTGACCTATGGAACCATGCGTTAATCAAAATTAAATTTTCAGATTCTGCAAGCCTTGATTTTGTTCACATGCGTTAGAAAGAGTTAAAATGATTCAATGTTTTAATAAAATCCATATAAAAAAATCATTTTAAATACGCCCACCCTCACGTTGTGCAGGAAAAAGCGAATGTGAAGCAAATCCGAATAAGCAAACGCCGAGAGAGCTCAAAACCGAACCTCTTCTCTTATTGTCTCATGATGATGGATTTCTGCACGCACCAAAACAAATTAGTTGAGAAAATAAACAAACGTCAAGAGTAGCGGCCGGCGCAACGGATTAGCTATCGATTAGAGAGAAGAAGAGGAGACACAAAAATATAAGCGAGGAAATAAGAAAAAAGATAACAATTAACAGAATCAGAGATGAATAGAAGAGAAAATATTGCCAATTTCAATTTCATGTGAGGTATGAGAGAAAAAACAAATGAAATCAAATCAAATTCATAATAGAGTAAAAAAGAAGAGGAAAAAAAGCCTTAATACTATAATGGATAAAGTGGAACAGAGAGAGAAAGCACAAATGATGATTATTATTGTTGTTGTTAAGATATTATTAGTCGTTTCTAATTTTTTTTAGTGTTTTAATCGTTTGATTTGGGAGGGAAATATTGAAAAGCCATAGTTAGGAATGTGATTATTATCGAAAAAGGATCCTCCCCATTACTAGAAATGCACTTGAAGAAGAAAATCCGATTGTTGATAAGTGTCCATCCATATTTGCGTTAATAAAGGGAAAAAATTATCACCATAAAAATGAACATTAAAAAAATATAATAATAAAATAAACACTTTTCAATAACAAAGAGTAGAGAATTAATGGTGATGGTCATTGGTGTGGAGAATATGGGGGATGTTGGCTGATGTTATCAAAAAAAAAAAAAAAAACCAAAACTAATAAAATCGCCTGTTTTGATTTCTTATCTTTTGCGTTTTCTTTTTATCCTAAATCAATTGTGACTGGGCTGACAATTAGTAACCATTTTAGTGGGTGGGATGGTAGGTAAAGGACTGTGATTAGGCAGATTTTTCTTTTATTGCGTTGATATTTATTGAAAAGCTTAATAAAAAGAAAAAAAAACTTAAATTAATAATAAATGAATGAACGAATGGTTTTGGGGAAATTTTTTATTGAATATTTAATATGGGCGATCGAAGTGAGTTAATTTAGTTGTCATTTTTTCTTTTTGTTGTTATTTTCGAAAACTTGTCGTTTAACAACTTTCTTGTATTTCTGAAGATAAAGAGTACATTTTTTTTTTTTAAAAATTTTGTAGAAAATAAACTAAAATTAATTGATTAAAAAGCAAAAAAAAACAAACAAAAAATTGTCGGTACTAATTTATTAAAAAAAAAAATGTCGATTGTTAAAAAATTTTTTTGAGAATGCAAGTATTCCTACAATTCAAAAAAAAAAATTGACAAAATTCTAAACAGTTTCTTTCTACTTATTAGGCATAAAAATTTGAAGAAAATTAATTCATTAAAAAGCAGAAAAAAAACCATTTCGGTACTATTTTGTGAGAAAAAAATGTCGATTGTTAAAAATTTTTTCGATTTTCTGAGATGTACACATTGCCGTTTTCGAAATTTCTGCTGTAAAAAATAATTTTTTTTTTCCTTTCAAAAAATCAAGTTTTTTTTGTACGAGGTCTGTTCAAAAAGTATCGTGAATTTTGAATTTTTTTGTGACGTAATGTTGGTACTCATGTCTCTCACTTATGCCGACAAGTTCGGCCATTTTGATTGCCCAGTTAATTTTTGACAGCTGCTTTGCTTGCACGTGTTTTGGCTCGTCTTCAATTTTTGCTCAATTTCGACCGAAAACAGCATCGCATTAACATTCCTAAGGAGCTGTTGGACTCTGTCCGCGACGACCCAAATTTGCTTCAGAGGGTCATAACTGGTGACGAATCATGGGTTTATGGCTATGACGTGGAAACCAAAGCTCAATCATCCCAATGGAAGCTGCCGCACGAGCCAAGACCAAAAAAAGTGCGCCAAGTTCGGTCGAATGTGATGGATTTGCTTACAGTTTTCTTCGATTGCAGGGGCGTGGTGCATCATGAGTTGATACCACAGGGTAGAACGGAGTGCAAGTTATGCGCAAGTTGCGTGAAGCAATCCGCCAGAAATGCCCCGATTTGTGGAAGAACAAAAATTGGCTTTTGCACCATAAAAACGCCCCTGCTTACGCATCGTTGCTAGTGCGCGAATTTTTGGCCAAAAACATTACACTATCAATGCCGCAGCCACCGTATTCCCCAGATCTGCTGGCCCGCTGTGACTTTTTCTTGTTCTCGAAACTGAAGAGCCCCATGAAAGGACGACCCTACGCTACGATTGAGGAGATAAAGACGGCATCGAAGGAGGAGCTGAACAAGATCACAAAAAAATCATTTTTTGAAGTGCTTCGAGGATTGGAAAAAACGTTAGCACAAGTGTATAATATCTGGTGGGGATTACTTTGAAGGGGACAAAATAGATATTCATGAATAAATAAATAATTTTTGAAAAAACACAAAATTCGCGATACTTTTTGAACAGACCTCGTACAGCACAAAAAATTCTGAACCAAGAATATATCTGGAAAAAATTCCAAATTCTCATTGTTCAACTACTGCTAAGACTTAAGGACACTTAAAGGACACACCAAAAATGCTTGTTTATTTAGTAAAAAAATCAACTAATTTTCATTGCAAGTACTCCAAAAATGAACACCAAAAAAATAATTTCAAATTCTAAACAGTTTCTTTCTGCTTATTAGGCATAGAAATTTGAAGAAGAAGAAGAAAAAAAATGATAATTAGAGACACTGAGAGTAAAGAGACAAATACCACGTGTTTGTTTGCTTACACAGTCTTAAATTTATATGCTGTCAATTATCATCACACTTAGTAGAATATCCCCGACAACACTTATTTTATCAGTCGTCGTGTGTAATATTTCGAAAATTATTGTACTTGAAGGGGGTAAGTAATGTGATGTTTATCTTTATTCACTGTTTCCCTTCTCGTTCATCTCGGTTACGCCTCATTATTAATCTATGGTTTGGCATATAAAGTAGTTTTTAAAAACAATACCCAAAAAACGAGACTGCCTAAAGAAATTACTCCCAAAACAAATATGAAAAGAAAAAGAGATTATTTCTCAAGTGGATCTGTATCTCTATAGGAGGTAGGTAGGTAGGTGTGTACACACCACACAACAACACAACACAACATTCGGTAATTTGTATACAAAAACATAAAATTTGATTCGGACAAGAGCGACCCCCCAACCGGCAAGGCTATGATGAGATCGTTACTTGTTGATAGTCGAGCACGTAACTGTAAAAGAACGTCGTCAAGCAACAGTTATGTCTGCCTGGTTCTCTACTGATTGCCCGATAAGAGCGGCAGGGGGACGACGGATAGCAACAAAACTAAATGTTTACAGAAATTTACTGTGAAAAGATCGTTAAAATGGAGTAAGTTTATATAGTTTGAAAAAAAAATGAAAAAAATTGCCAACAATAAAAACAAAAAAAAAAATTGGAGAAAAAACCCTACACAAGAGAATGAGACACAAAGAAATGTCCACAAAAAAAAAGGCAAACAGAAAAAATGGGCTTTTCTTTTCTTTTTTTTTGGATCTAAAACTAAACAAATAAAAGTGGAGAAAATATCCCAAAAGGTGGGAAAAAGGATATTGATAAATATCAAATGTGTAAATAATAATTTTTTTTTTTATTAAACTAACAAAATTCCAAAAATTTGTTTAGGATCTGGAAAACTGTTTTTTCTAATAATTGGAAAATTTGAAGAGGTTGTTGTTGTTGGCACTGTGTCATTTGTATATTCACACATCACACAGCAATGGGGAAATATTCCTTTTGAGAAGAGAAAAAAACATAAAATCCAAACAAAATTTTAATTGTAAACAAAAAATATTCAAGTGCAGCAGCACAGCACATGGTTTGTTTGTAGATAAAAAAAAAAAACATCATAATTTACCACCATTCATCGTTTGGCTGTTTTTTTCTTTCATTTTTGATTAAATCTAATCTAAGAAGAAATTCACTTCGAATTATGATGGTAAACAGGAAGTTGATATGCACAGAAAAAATACCTTGAAAATGAGAATTTATTGAAATTTGTCGAGAGGAACAAAATTTATAAATGTTTACTAGTGTATGGGTCGGTTTATAATATTTACATTTGCATTTACGTATTCGAGCGCATCGTCATCATTAAAAGCGAACGCAAATGAGAAGGCGAACACACAAAGAGGACACCTAAAAAGACAACAGTTCGAAAGAGATAGTTCTTGGCTGTGTTAAAGTACATGAATGAGATCAACAACAAAACAAACAAAAAACAAAAAAAAGAATGGAGTTAATTTAAATAAACCGTTACGACTATTGATACAAACTGAAGGGAAGGACAAACACTGTTGTTGATTTTCTTTCCTTGTTCAGCAAATAATAAGAATGAACACTTTTTCCTGTTTACACAATTTTGTAAATATTCAAATTTTTTTTTCTTTTCCTTAAGTTTACGTATTTAAACTGGTGTCTTTTTTTAATCTTTTTCTTTTTCTTTCTTTTTAGATAAACGGAAATTCTATCTTTGTTAACCAAAATAAAAAAAAAATGCAAAATTACAACAACAACAACAACAGAAATTATGGGTGATTTTTTTAGATGTTTGGTTTTTAAAATTTGAAAAAAAAAACACTGAAAAATTTCCAAAAGTATATGAAATTTTTATTTAAATCGATAAATCAATGACTGCCATTTACTTTTTAAAGATTATTTGATGTAAATATTGACCACGATCATATTTTAAGTTATCTTTTTTTAATGGTGCAATTTTGGACTATTTTTTCGAGCACCTCCGCTGGTATCTCGCTAATAACACGTGTAATGTTGTCTTCCAAGGCTGCAAGTGACGCTGGTTTATCGGCATAGACGAGTGACTTCACGTAACCCCATAAAAAAATAGTATAAAGATGAATTGCTCACAAAACCAATCTCTCATTGTGTCCATTTTTGTATTGTTGGAACCACATGTCAACCACGTGGTTCTTCCATTTTGGGCAAAAAAAAGTTCGAGCGATAACGGGCGACATTAACACTTTTTTGAAGAAATACGAACCCATGCGATCGGTGCACTATTGAACCACTTTCTAAAGCTGCAAATGGCGCTCGTTTATCGGCATAGGTCCCATAAAAAATCTTCTAGCGGCGTCAAATTGCACCGGTCCTAAACATGACATAAATTGCTCACCGAATTTATTTCTCAATATGTCCATTGTTTCATGTGATGTGTGGCATGTAGCGCCATCTTGCTAAAACCAGTTGCAGTTCTTCCATTTTGGGCAAAAAAAAAAGTTCGATCGATAGCGGGCGTCGTGCTTGGTAACGTTGTGGCCAGCGTTATCTTTAAAGAAATACGGACCACGTTTTAAGAGATCCATGCCAAAGTTGCAATTTTGAACCTTTTTCCAAGGCGCTACTTTATCGGCATAGGCCCCATAAAAAATCATCTTTGACGCTTAGATTGTGCGTCAAATCGCACAATCTAAGCGTCAAATCGCACCGGTTCGAAATGTGAGACAAATTGCTCACCGAACTCATCTCTCGACCCAATGTTTCACGTGTTCTGTGACATGAGGCGCCATCTTGTGGGAACCACGTGTCGACGACATGTCGACCAGATGTAATTCTTCCATTTTGGGCAAAAAAAAGTTCAAAATCATCAAGCGATATTGTTGCGGCAAGCGTCATCTTTAAAAAAATACATACCACGTTTTAAGTGATCCATGCCAAAGGTGCACTTTTGAATCACTTTCCAAGACTGCAAATGGCGCTCGTTTATCGGCATAGGTCCCATTAAAAATTGTCTAGAACCGTTAAATCCCACTGATTGCTGGTTTGATATCAAATAGCGTCAAATTTCTGCGAAATTTTATCACTTTTGCTGTAAACAACGGCGGATGGACAAATCGCGATCTTCACCAATACTAGACGCACACTGATTGCTGGTTTGATGTTAAAAAGCGTTAAATGCGACAATTTTGCTTATTCACATAACCATTTAAACGAGAAATGAGCTTCGTCGCTGAACGCAATTTCTTTGGTAAAAAAAAACGGATTTTCTTTAAGTTGTTCTAAGGCAATACACCCCCCCCCCACATACATACACTTGCGAAAAATTCGAAGCTTTGGCAGGTCGTTAGGCTTTAGTTCTTTCACGAACTGAATTTTATACGCTTTCAGACTCAGATACGGCGACGGATGGTCTTCACCAACACTGTCCGCACTCTACGCACACGGGTTCCTGGTTTGATGTCCATTAGCGTCAAATTGCTGCGAAATTCTGTCCCTTTAGCTTGAATTGCTTACTCATTCAGTAGATAGATCGAAATGTGCAAAACATAATTTTTTAACCATCACAAATTTTGAAAATAAAAATTCAATAATTTGTAAGCGTTGTTCGAGTGTGTATTTCTTTCCATGATGAAATCTGAGCACTTTTGACTTTGACACATGTCACGTGTTATGCGTGAACTGTCAAAAATATAAAACATGAAAAACTAAACGATAACTTTTAATTAAAATTTGTCATGTAGAATATTCTTTTTTTTCTTTAAGGTGGTTTGTTGTTATGTAGAGTAACTGGGGGACTTAAAGTAAAGTATTCACGTCAATTCAGTCGCACATGGGTCATGTGGGACTGAAGATTTTGTTTTATTTATTTTTGGGACTGAAGATTTTAGTTAAATAGTAAATTTGTTCTTTTAATATAAAATAATTGAATTAATTTCCTATTTTGGATCAAGGGTTGGGACCCGATACAATTAACAGAGCCTATATTTCTGTCAGTCTAAATTATTTCGCTCGAAATAAACACTAGTCTTGTCAGTCCTCCTGAATGCTTCTCAAAGTATGGAAGTTTGGCTTCTCAGCAAAAACCATTGCGAACTCTTGTCCGCTTTGGAGAACTGGATTCTTCGCAAAAAATTTGGTCCCCTACATGAGAATGGATTATTCCAGACGATAGTCAACGATGAGATTCCGGTTGTGGATGAAATTATGCTAAATAGACTGCGGTAGGACTGCATACTTAATCTATATGGACGCCAAGAACATGCTGAAAGTGTCGAACTGAAAAAAGTTCTTTGAGTCAGCAGGCCTAGACTCTCGGTTGTCATATCGCTGATAATGAAATTTGTTAAATTTTTTTTTTAATGAAGAAATAATTTTTTTTTCTAAATTCGAGTTTTTATGAATAATTTTTTTTTTATTTAAAATTTTTTCAAAATAGTTTTTATCTTTAATAGAGCAAAAAAAATGAAATTTTCTGTTAATCAAAAAGTTCCATTCTAATTTTGCCAAATTGGTTTTTTTCCTTCATTTATTTTTGATTTATAAAAAAACAAAACATATTTTAAAAGGACGCCCATCCTGCAGGTAAATTCATTTTTAATCAAAATCAGAAGGAAAAAAGAAAACAATTTTAAAAGCGAAAAAAAAGGATCAAAAAAATTTTTACTATCCTTTTTTATTATAGAACAAAAAAAAAGACAAACACTCACATATTTATTTACATACATCCAGCACAGGCACATAATTCGTAATTGATCCCCCGAGGGTGACGGGGGAGGTTATGGTGTAGTTGGACTGTCAACAATATTCTCTGGAAATTTTTATTTATTTAGTCTGATTCTCTTTATTATAAACAAACTTGATTCATTTTCATTTGTTATTGTTTAATTTTAAAAGAATACTCTATTCCCCCTCTCCCCCCCCCCCACCACCGTTCCCTTACTTATGATACACAACAAGAAGGATGCAGTTTAATAATTTCTTCTTCGCATCATAAAACAAGTACATCATGATTCCCTTCAGTTAGTTTAGATTATAAAACCCCATAAAAGTTTGTTTATATTCGATGAGAATTAATTACGATTCAATTAAAAAAAAAACCCCCCCAAAAAAAACTAAGCAAAACGAAAGAGCCCCAAAGAAATTACATGCCAACAATTTTTTTTCACTTCTTTCTTAATTGTGCTCTTAATTATAATTTTTAACGATGTGCGTACACACATGCAATTGGATGGAAAGATGGGGGAGGAGGGGTTGAGAAAAACAATTAAATTGAATTCGAGACTATAACAACTGGTCGCGTAAACTGCAAATAAAATTCATTAAGAAAAAATAAACTCTTTTTAAATGGAAGAAAACAAAACAAAATCAAGCTTAAAAGAGAAAAGAGCGTCTCAGAGAAATTTTGTTTACATTGAAAATCTGAGAAATGGAACGGAATTTAATGAGTTCAAAACACTTTGAAAACGTCGTGAGAATTGTGGGATGAAACCAAATTGACAGGACACGAGAGGAAGAGAGATTCTGCAATTGTGAAAGGGAAAACCGGATTCGATGAGACGTTGTGAAAACACGGAAAGGCACGACAGACGAAGTGAGCGAAAAACTACCAAAAGTAAACAATGCGCGAATGAGAATATTAATGAAAATATTTTTGTGTTTAATGAGAGGAGCGCCGCCGTGTGCAGCTGATCGATCAGTGGTGCTCTCAAACAGCATCAACGAATATGAGTGCTCTGGCAGCGCTGGGGTGGTGCATGCGAAATTTTTATAGCATCTACAAACAACTTTAAAGTGCACTTAGTTGAGTGGAGACTTTTTTTTCTTAAAAGACTTTTAATATTGGATTATCGGAAAAGTTATATAAATATTATAACAAGTGTAGGTAACCTTTTGCCATCGTTCGGCGACTTTCATAATATCTCGTTCATAGAAAAGAATCTGTCCTTATCGGCAAAGAACTGAACAACAAAGTTGATTTACAGCTTCATCTAGATTGAAGGTATTACCACGGGAGGAGTTTGTGGCAAAATCCGTCAAAAATAAACAAAATGAATGAATTTTTATTTTAAAAAAATCAACTTCAAACCTATCAGCTGTTAAATGACATACCAATAACATAGATGCGAATAACTCAAGTACTAAGAAACGCCATCTATTATGAAAATGCGGCACGATTTTTTCAACAAGCCAAGAGTTTTGTGGAGTGAGGGTGAGTGATGAAAAAATATACTTATGGAAACACGCGGAAACTATGGGAAAACCGGAAAACATGAAAACGAGGAAAGTTTTAGAAACCAAGGCAAATATGTAGAAGCTCGGTAACACGAGGAAACTTTTGAAAATACAAGGAAACTTAAGGAAACACGTGGAACCCTTTAAAAACTTTAAGAGAAACACGTGGAACTCTTTTAAAACTTAAGAAAATACGTGGAACCCTCGGAAAACACACAAAAACCTTATAAAACACTTGGAAACCTTAGTAAACACGTAGAAACCTTCAGAAACTGGAAAACACAAGAAAACTTATGGAAAGACGAGGAACCCTTTGAAAACTTAAGGAAACCTCGGAAAAGACGTGGAAACTCGGTAGCACGAGGAAACTTTTGGAAACACGAGACTTTTGGAAACCTTACAAAACACGCGAAAACCTTAGAAAACACGTGGAAATTCGGAAAGACAAGGAAATTTATGGAAACCTTAGTAAACACGTGGAACCCTTTTGAAAACTTAAGGAAAACTCGGAAAACACGTGGAAACCTTCCGAAACATGTGGAAGCTCGGTAACACGAGCAAATTTTTGGAAACATGAGGAAACTTTTGGAAACACGAGGAGCAGAAAACCTTAAAAAACACGTGGAAACCTTACGAAACACGTGGAAACCACGAAAAACATGTGGAAACTTTACGAAACCAGTAGACTTAAGGAACTCTCGAAAAACTTGAAAACTTAAGGAACTCTCGAAAAACACATGGAAACCTTTTGAAAACTTAAGGAACTCTCGAAAAACACATGGAAACCTTAGAAAACATCATGAAACCCTATAAAACACGAGAAAACTTATGCAAACACGAGAAGACGTCTGAAAACTTATGGAAACCTCAGAAAACACGTGGAAATCTTAGAAAACGCGTGGAAACTCGAAACACAAGGAAACTTTTGGAGACTTTAGAGAACATTGAGCAAAAAGTCTTTCTTTTTCTTCTATGAATTTCCGATTTTTGTGCAAAAACTGCTCTTCTTGATGGAATTTTTTTTTGTCTGATTATTTGGGGTCACAGACTGAACAAAATTTGACTTTTTCTCTAATAAGGAAATTCACAGAAAAGTTTCACAGCCCAATTGATAGTCGATTAGGGCGAAACTGAAAATTTGCTACAATTTTGATTTTGTATTAACTTTTGTATAAGAAATTTTCCTTTGACCTTGAGAATCTGCTTTTTGTCCTCTTCAATTCTTATCCCACCCAGCCTAGTTTTTTTCTTATTTAGATAGTCTTCTCTGAGCATGCGATTGGATTGGACTGTTCGGGTACAGACGACTCTTCCGAAAGTAGCACAATTTCATTATCGTATATCCAACAAGCAAATATTAAAAAGACTATCATCACCGCCGATAGGGATCCTTCTTCATTTTTCCAATCACATATCCAACCGCCAGCGGCTCCCCCGTCCTTCACCATTCGTCCGTACGCCAATATTGACAGCAGGATGATGACGATGATGACGGATACACATTCTCGTATTTACATTGAAGGAAATTGAATCTTGCTTTATGTTTATTTTGAGGAGTGAGGAATAAGTAGTGGAAGGTAATAAGCAATATTAGCAAATGTCGATTATTAAATATGGGCTCCATAGACAGCAAAGAAGAAGACAGCGCGAGCGAGAAAAAAACTTTGCTTCTCTCGCCACTGAATATTATACGAAACCGAAGTTGGCTTTATGCGATCGGAATACTTGATAAACTTTCCAATCATCCCGTACTCCACACGTCCGCATCTAACCTTCCATCAACCGGAAAAAAAAATTGCACCAGCCCACCTTGTCACCGCCCCACCCCATTGTCCTCACAAGTAGTACACCAACACTTAGTAAATCGACCGTAAAAATGAAAGAAAAAAATCCAAATTGCTGCAAGTTACTTGCGATTTCTTTCAGTTACGTGTATCATCATCTATCAGCTTTTGGCATCTGACGCAAATACGGGGAGCGCCTATCATCAGCTCACTGGTTTTTCTATGCTCACATGGAAGTTATGAACACTTCTTCCTACCCCCCCCCCCTGGCTTCCACAAAACACATCCTTTTTAATACGTTTTCGATAGTCTCTCTCTCCTCTTTACATGAACGTACACGTTGGTTGCCTTTAAATGAAGAACACACGATTTCTGGCAGTTTCTTTGATGGCATAAAAACCAAACCAAATAAATAATAACCAAAAACGATATCAGTAACCACCGATGGGGGGGGGGGCATTCTCTAACCAACTACCTTGCTTGCTTGCAATCATCGCTTTTATCAGCACTAACAGCACTTTAACATTTCCATCCTCATCCCCACCACCCTGTCAGAATCACATCAGATCCTTTCATGGTCTTATCGGAGAGAAAACGAATAGTTTCCTGTTTATTGAAGCTGTGATACAAGGTATACCACCAGCCAACCCCAGGTATAAGGATCGATGAATGTAAGTAAAAATGATGTGCAAAAAAGGAAAGCAGCCGTTAAGCATGAACAGGAACTTTTTTTTTTGCCTTTTCCACGTAAGCTTGTATCACCCTCACACCCCAACCTGTACACCCATTTACACTTCCTGGAAGAAAAAGAAAAAAAAGAGCACCAACCAGAACGGAATAACGACGACACATCAGGTATCGACACTAGAAAAAGGATCTCCGATACACAAGACACACGACAGACGATACTGTTGGTGGTGATTTTTTTCTTTTCCTTTAAAAACGCCTTTTACCTTTTACAAAAAAGAAAAAAAAACTTTCCACTTTCTTCTTCAATTTCTTTATTTTCTTCTATTCGATATAAAAATAACCGCCCTCTTACCGCCCTCATCCACGTACCTTCCATCAAACTGCAGCAAAAGGTAAACCACCGGAAATATTCTCTTAAAAAAAAAAATGGCTTACATGTAACGATAAACGTGTGCGTGATACAAATTATCCATCAATTTTCCGTTACTACCTACCACATATATGTGCGTGTGTGTGTGTTAGAGAGTGCGTATTTTAGTTTAGTAGTTAAATGACAGGAAACTGAAAAGTACGTCACGTGTCCCACGTCTTCAGATTAAAATCGAATAATTTTTTAGGCATTAAATTTATTTTCCATCAAAATTTATTCCTTTGCCCTCGTACCAACAACCTTCCTTTTACTCCTACACCCACCCACCCCCTCCCCCGCAACCAGCCCCTTGAACAGACAATCAATTTCTTTTCAACTTTCTTTGCTGATAATTTTTTTTCCCCCATCAATAAAACTAATGGCAACAAGGAGAAAGGGACAAAAACAGAAAATAAGAGAGAAAAAAAAGAAAAGTCCAGCAAAAGATTTTGTTTGAAAAAAAAAATGGCACACAAAAAAAAATTTATTCAAAAACAATTTCCGACAATCTGGAAATGCTATAGTTTAAGTAGGCGGGGGGAGGGTACTTTGCACAACGCACAACAGAAAAAGTTAAAATTAAAAGAAAAGCTGAAGAACAAGTATTGGATGGGCAGCACGTTACCCAAACAACCAGAGAGTCTAATTAGATTTGCGAGTAACGATGACAAGGACAGATGCACCAATCAAAGATGAACAAAGATGAATTGATTCAGAAATAATTAAGATCGAACGAAGAGCGCATCGTAAAGCAACAAAATAAACCTATAGTGCTGAGAGAGAGCGAGAAGAAAAGTTTCAGAATCAAACACGCAACTTTTACGCAGGCAATTAAGTTAGACGAGGACAAGAACGAAGATGAACGACTTCTACTCACCGATTACTTTACGGACACTGCAATTACTGCTCCGAATATTGTTCAAAGTAAGTCACAAACCGAAGCAGCAAAGACAGAGAGCCAAGCGGAGCGGGAATGAATAAAATAAACAGTCTTAAAAAAAAAACAGACAAATTAGCATGCTCTTCGCTCTATCTACTCTCGTCGTTTCTCTTTCGACAACTCAACTAACTACCGACAGCGATTGTTCTTTTTTTTTAATTGTCTTTTCATTCTTTTTTGTTATTTTGCTTCTATTGTTGTTGTTGTTCTGGGATTTTCCTTTTTCCCAAATGCCATTTCACTTATTAAAGGAGGATAAAAAGGAACACGCACAGATTCTGAGTAAAAAAAAAAAACCTAA
Source organism: Atherix ibis (assembly GCA_958298945.1). NCBI lineage: Eukaryota > Metazoa > Arthropoda > Insecta > Diptera > Athericidae > Atherix > Atherix ibis. Next base: position 21,528,555 of record OY282609.1, on the reverse strand, counting down.
ACGATTGGCATTTTGTCGCATGTCAAAAACATATGAATTTGGTTGGTGTTCTCTTTTCGCCCAATTTTCTTTCACATCTTCTATCGGCATCATCATCATTATCATCATCAACGTCATCATCGGTCTGTCATTTACCATTAATTTTGGGGGAGTCGGCATGTACTTAAATTGTAACAAATACCATATCCCATTCACAACAATATGTCAAGAACAATGAATAGGGAGAAGTGGAAAAAATTTATAGAAAGAAAATGAAAAAGAAAATAATAATAATAATGGAAATTAAAAAAAGAGAAAAACTGAGACTAGAATGTTGATGATAAAAAAGAAAAAGCAACAAATGACAATAAATAAGAAAGACTAGAGGGCGAGAATATTTGGGCAATTTTTTCTTCTTTTTTTTGTGTAAATTTCCTTTGTACTTTTTTCTTTTCTTTTTTCTTTTTTACGTATGGGTTGGTTGGTTTTGTATGTATTCGATTTAAAATGATACATAAAAGATTTCTAGTTGATTGCATTCGTATACATGTACATGTAGGTAAGATAAAGGTAAGATAAAGGTAAGCAGGTTTTATTGATTTTGCTTTTAAATAAAAAAGAAAAATTTAAGTTTTGTTCTGAAAAATAGAATTTAAGCAGTAACGTGTGCTAAGATTAATCCTGGCACAAAAGGATTTTTTTTTTGGTTTTCTACTTTTTTTAAGGTGGTTTAATTTTTCTTATAATAACAACGACCTTGAAATTGTGAACCAGAAAAAAAATGTTTTTATATGAAAAAAAAAATAAAAACAACAATTTTATTAAATCTGCTAAAAGATACTTGGACTCGGAGCAATTCCGACCTAGTTTTCGTTGAAATTAGGAAAATTTTCCAGTATTTAATTTAATAAGAAAAAAAAAGAATATGTTTTTTGCATTCAAAAAAAAAAAACCATCCCCAAAAATGCAATTTCTGCATTATTTTAAAAGACATTCGGCCATTTTGCATTTTTTTTTAAAATTCTCTAAAAATAAGTACTAGATTTTTTTTCAAGTTTTTGAAAATACGAGGTCTGCTCAAAAAGTAACGCGAATTTTGAATTTCCGCAGGTTACGTATATTTGATTTTTGATTTTTTTTTGTGGCGTTATATTGGTACTCATGTTTGTCACTTATTCCGAGAAGTTCGGCCATTTTGAATGTTCGGTTAATTTTTGACAGCTGCTTTGCTTGCACGTGTTTTGATCTGTTTCGGGAACAAGAAAAAGTTATAGGGGGGCAGATCTGGGGAATACAGTGGCTGCGGCATTATTAGTGTTTTGTTTTTGGGCAAAAATTCGCGCTCAAACAACGATGCGTGAGCAGGGGCGTTATCATGGTGCAAAAGCCAATTTTTGTTCTTCCACAAATCCGGGCATTTCTGGCGGATTGCTTTGCGCAACTTACGCATAACTTGTAGGTAATATTCCTTATTGACCGTTCTACCCTGTGGCAAGAACTCATGATGCACCACGCCCCTGCAATCGAAAAAAAACTATAAGCAAAACCTTCACATTCGACCGAACTTGGCGCGCTTTTTTCGGTCTTGGCTCGTGCGGCAGCTTCCATTGGTATGATTGAGCTTTGTTTGACTCCAGTTATGACTCTTTAGATTAAGTTTGGGTTGTCGCGGACAGAATTCGCGATACTTTTTGAACAGACCTCGTATAAAGAAGTAAGGTAAAACCTACTACCAATTCCTTAACAATAAAAAACATTTTAATACCAATCCTTTAACAATAAAAGAATTTTTTTTTTCAAATTCAAGGAACCCAATTTGCGTTTGCACATTTTAATTGTCGAGAAAAACTTATTTATTCGCAGAAACAGAAGGGGTGGAAAAGAATAAAAATTATTTTCTGACACCCTCCCCCACTCTTAATTCTACTCTCTTCACTAAAAACGCACAATCGACAAAAAATTTATAAAAAAAAATTTCCTTTTTTGTAATATTTTAATTATTACAGTTGCTAGAGTTAAATATTGGGAAAATGCATTTTTTTTAAATTCAAAAATCACATTTTTAACAAATTTTTTTTAAAATCATTTTTCTTGGTAGCCTGGTTCGATTTTACCCTACCTCCTCCCCACCCACCGCGCTCCATCTCACTCTTCTCACTTTTGAATATTGTTAGGTTGTTTTCCAGTTTCCGGGCAACATGCCAACAAAAACAACCACCATCAAAACTGAATTGAAGAATTTCCATTTCCACCAAAAACACCCCCCGCCCTACACCAACCCTTCCCGAAAAGCAAAAACACCAAATAATACAGTTCATCTTAATATATTCCAACTCTTTCGAAATCTTACTTATCTTCATGGGCAGATACAGATAATCCTACCCCCCCCCTCTCCACCCTACCAACTAACCAACCCTATAAATTCTTTCAGTTTTGTTCACAAATTTATTGTATGGAAAAAGCCAAAAAAAAACTACTGAATTTTAAAATGAAAAATTTTTTTTTCCTAAACTTTAATTATTTTTGTTAATCTTAAAAGCCAAACCAAACTAAAAATAAAACAATATAAATCCACCAAAAAAAAAACTAACCCAAAATGAGAAATTTAGCTCCAATAACAGAAAGAAAAGACATTAAAAAGGCTAGATATAAGGTGGCGTTAGGGGCGGGTGGGAGTTAAGAAAAAAACGTTGTATTCAACAAACGACGACGCGACTATTTTTAATGGTCCACACTTTTCAGAGTTTGTTTTTTCTTCGTTTCCATTTTATATTTGGTGGAAGGGCAAAAAAGAGTACACCAGGAGTGAGGAGAGGAAGCAACAAATTGGCTGTGGCGTTGAAATTTACTGAAAACACATTTTATTGAGGGCGATAAATAGTGTCTGGAACGAAGAACTGGGGAAATTGACCTACATTTGCAATTGCATTTATTTCATTCGAGATCGTAAAGAAAATTTGGCATAATTTCATTAAAAAAAAAAACAAATAAAAAAAGGAACCCCTTTTTTTCTAACTATTTCAATTAATTATTGTATAATTATTACTAATATTAGAGGGGGAAGGGGGAGGAATAAATAAAAAAAAATTAAAAGAAAACAATTCTAGCTCGTCAAAAGACAATTTTTTTACTAGAAATACAAAAACCAAAAAAAAAACAACAGCTAATAGCATAACAGCCATTTTTTGAGGAAGAGAAAACTCTAAATGTTCCGCCATTTTTTTTTCAAAATTTCAAACTCAACCGCTCGTAATAAAAAAAATATTGAAATTTCATGTAAATTCTTTATAAAATTGCGGACATTAAAAGGTCAGTACTACGGTAAATCTGTAAGTTTTGTGAGCGGAAATTTCAAACTAAATAAAATGGCGACCACCAAGCACTGTTTCGAGCGTATTACCGTACGTATGGTTCATTATTTTCTACTATTATTATAAGTTCAAGGTCTGTTCAAAAAGTATCGCGAATTTTGTGTTTTTTTTTTCAAAAATTATTTATTTTTTCATGAATATCTTACGAGTATTTTGTCCCCTTCAGAGAAATCCCCACCAGATATTATACATTTCGGCCAACGTTTTTTCCAATCCTCGAAGCACTTTAAAAATCATTTTTTGTGATCTTGTTTAGCTCCTCCTTCGATGCCGTCTTTATCTCCTCAATCGTAGCGTAGCGTCGTCATTTCATGGGTCAAAAGCCAATTTCTGTTCTTCCACAAATCCAGTCGTTTCTGGCGGATTGCTTCACGAACTTGCGCATAACTTGCAGGTAATATTCCTGTTCTACCCTGTGGCCAGAACTCATGATGCACCACGCCCATGCAATCGAAGAAAACTGTAAGCAAAACCTTCACATTCGACCGAACTTGGTGCGCTTTTTTAGGTCTTGGCTCGTGCGGCAGCTTCCATTGGAACCCATGATTCGTCACCAGTTATGATCCTCTGGAGCAAATTTAGGTTGTCGCGGACAGAGTCCAACAGCTCCTTAGCAATGTTAATGCTATGTTGTTTTTGGTCGAATTTGAAATCGAAGACGAGACAAAACACGTGCAAGCAAAGCAGCTGTCAAAAATTAACTGAACATTCAAAATGGCCGAACTTGTCGGCATAAGTGAGAGACATGAGTACCAATATAACGCCATAAAAATCAAACCTCGTATACGTTAAAATGATTTTCGAAAAAATTTAGATACACTTTTTTTATTTGCTAAACTTTTATTATTTTATTATTGTAGGTTTACAGATTTATAAATATTTGGTCGTATTTGGTTCTTTTGCCGTTGAAAATTTTATTAAAAAATATCAAATTTATCATAATTTTTGTCTAATTTTTTAGGTTTTGAATGAAATTTTCATTCCGCACAAAGAAGGAATTATTTTTCATCATTAAGCAACAATCTAACCCGTCTTTCCCCCTTCCCCCCCACCAGGTTTACGTAACAGTTTTTTGTTGTTACTTTGTAATTATTTTAATGACAATTTTTTTTTATTAAAAATTATTTGCTAAATTAATAGAAAAGTTTCATTTTATTAATGTACTAACAACACATTTATGAAGAAATATTGCAAAACTTTAAAAGAAAACACGTCATCAAAATTTTTGAAAGTAAATTTTTCATTTAAACCTTTTCTCCCCCGCAATTTATGAAAAAAAAAAATTTAAAATTAATATTTTTCCTAACAAAACAAATTAAAGTGAAAATTAAAATAAATAAAATAAAAGAAAAAAAAATATTAAATGAAATGAAATTAAATTAAACTAAAAGAAAATATGAGCTTTTATTATGTTTGGTTTAATATGAGCAAACGTATGCAGTCCAATTATGTGTGTGTGTGTGTGTGTGTGTGTGTGTGTGTGTGTGTGTGTGTGTGTGTGTGTGTGTGCGTGTGTGTGTGTGTGTGTGTGTGTGTGTGTGTGTGTGTGTGTGTGTGTGTGTGTGTGTGTGTGTGTGTGTGTGTGTGTGTGTGTGTGTGTGTGTGTGTGTGTGTGTGGGTGGGTGGTAAGTGGTGGTACAGGTATGTGTACAGCGAGGGTAGGTGCAGATGTGTCTGTAAGGTACTTTATATCCTAAAAGAGGGTTAAAGAAAAATTATTTTCTTCTTTCACAAGGTGGATCGGCTTGCTTGTTGATACGCTAACACTTTTTATGCTGTACTAAAAAGGATGCTGTGCTATGCAAAGTTATCTTTTTTACGAGAAAGCTGCAAAAACTATGTAAATCGAATTTTTATTCCTTGCGCAACCACCAAACCAACGACTCTACACAAACACACACACACATACACACGTATTCACATTACCCCATCCATTACCATTCGTGTATGTACAAACACATCCACACTAACACCTACATATATGCAAACATATAAAAACACATATGTCGTTTCATTTTCCATTTTATTAGCAAAACGACTCTGTGTACCTGTTCCCAAAGAAGACGAAAAAAAACTCATTTTCAGCGCACACATTAGCGAAGAGCACACTTGAAAATACAAAAATTTCGAAATGATACCACAAGGGTTGTGGGAAGGGGGTAGGAGGGTTTTTGTGAGATTTAGATAGATAACAATCGTGTTCATTTTGCTCAAATTATTAGAAATACAAATGAACATGTTTACTTTTAATATAAAATTAGTTAATTTTATATAGAAAAATAACCAAAAATTTTGTGCAAATTAAAGGCGAAAAAAAAGGAAAAAAATTAATTATAATAAATAGAAAAAAATATCTCATTTTAATAAAAGTGAAATTCAAAAACCATTTTGGAAATTTTTTACTTTTATTTAACAAAATTTTTTTAAATTTTTCCAAAATATGGAAATTATAAAAAAAAAAAACCAAAATGAATGAATGAATGAATGGGTTTTAAAAATAATATTGTATAGAGAGAAGAAGAAAAAATAACACACCCACTAAACCAGAAATATTACTATTGCAGTTCCATTACTTTAAAAAGAAAAAGAGAGAAGAAATACTTAAAGTTCCAGAGTACTAAAAAAGAGAAGAAAAAAATTCGGCTAACACCACATCAGCATGAACGATGGGATGGGTATTTAGAAGAAAAAAAAACAATTTATGTAAAAGAAAATTCCCTCACATACTCTCTCTCTCTGTCTGTTCTTTCTCCGTTTTCTTAACATTGGCAATTGCAATTTAGATGAGTTGTAATATTACTGCCTTTAAATGATTCTCTCCTTTTTTATGACCATCCTCTTTCACTGCTATTGGACTACCGATTTGAATTGATTGACTTGACTCTGACTAGATTATAGATGATTATATGCAGAAATATCATAAATTTGTTCTTTCTTTCTTTCTTCTATTGTTCATTATTTCTTGTCACTGAGTACAAATGAACTTTTTTTGTATGTTTAAGAAAAAACTCTTGTTTATGAAATAGTAAAAAGAAAAGAAACTACAATTGCAAAAAAAAGAAGGCGTGTGAATTGGGGGAAAACGAAAATTGATAAGAATTGAGAGAGAAACTCAAATTTTAGCAAACTTCACCTACACAAACCGAACAATTTACTTTTTGTGTTCACATAGTTTAACTTTTCGTATTTCCTTTTCTTTTTACAGTAACTCAGTATATATTTAATCCCCTGTTGCCCCGTTCCCCCCTTTCCCACCTTACCATATTATACATTTTATTCGGCACCAAAAGATTTTAACAAAATTTTAGTATAAGGAAATTTCCGCATAAGCCAACAAACTGCCATTATGCATCCCTCTGCAGGTGTATGAAAAGTTTAAACATGTAAAAGATTATATGTATGTGTGTATGCATTGCATATTAATATACTATCAAAACACTGTAAGCGGGGTGGGGTACGTGTAAGTGCGTGCATGCAAATGCAAAATATAGAAAAGAAATAAATTATTCAAAGAGAAGATTTTCCAACGGTATATTTTTTCTTTCTTAGTTCTCCCACCCCTTACCCAACCCCCCCCCCCCCACTTATACTTGGAGGTTGATTTTGCATAAAAAAAAATTTTTTTTATAATACAATTTATTAATTATTCAAGTTTTATTTATTTGTAAAAAATAAAAATTCAATTTTGGGAGTTTAGAAACAAATCAGAAAAATTTCGAGGAGAATGTGCAACTGTGTGCCTATCTCTCTCTCTCTCTCTTGCCTTGCCTGTAGAAGTGAGAATAATTGCCAAATGCAACTGTAACGTGTTACATGTTAACTATTGTACTTAGTAGTGTGCATACAAATTTGAATTTTTTGGAGAAAGGGGTTATCCACCACCCACCCGTCACTGCAAAGAGTATGTATAGAAATATAGAAATAATATCGATCGAAAATGTTGCGCTACTACAAATACTTCCTCGTTTTCCGTTGCAGCATATTACAACATTCAAATTGACTCAATCCTCTCTCTCCCCTCAGCGTTTCTCCCGAAAAAACTTCAGCTACTCCTCCAAACTATCTCTCACAGTAATCGTACCCGCTGCGCGACATGGGCGAGTAATCGTACCCCTTTCACAAAAATTCACTTGCTCTTCAATTCAATTTATTGTTTTATTCGTAACTAACTTCACTTTGGACAGAGTCTGTATTTAGTTTTGCATTTTCAGCCACACACACTTGATGGCCGAATAAATTGTTTGCAAATGATTTGAAATTTCTGCAAACTTTTTAGAAATACCTAAGAAGGGGGTTGGGGGGTGGTTGAAATATGTTCTCATCTTGTTGGTATTTTTCACAAGGAATAACTACATCTGAATAGTAAATATCGCATGTGTTCGTGTGTTCTTATATATCGTAGTATAAGTAAATGCACATAGTAACAAGTCGTAAAACCACTCCTCACAAACATACACAATTTGTCAAGTAAATGCAGCATGCGAGGATATGCAGGTGCGTGTGTGTTGGAGTATTTTGTAAATGCACATACCAAGTTCTTTGAGAAAGAAAGAGAGAGAGATGGAGAGAGATAGACAGAGAGGTGAGAATGAAAAAAAATGCATCAACTTAAAATGGTGATTTTCTATCTAATTTAGAGAAAAAAAGGAAAACAAAAACGTTCGAAATACTTTTCAATCTTAAAAAAAAATAATAGAAAAGAAAACACAAATTTCCTTTAGTAAAATATATTTTTTTTTAAATTAATAACAATTAAAAGTGACAATTTCCGTTTTTTTTGTGTGATATTTTCTTCTTATAAACTTTTTTCTTTTCAATGAATGTGTTTTTTTGTTTTTTTTGTTTGGTTGCATCTAAGTTCTTTGAAACAAGAGAGAAGATACAATTTTTTTTTAACGAAGATGAGAAAAAAGACCATTTTTTTTTTAATTAATAATTTTTTTTTTGAAAATTAGTCAAAAAAATGGTTTAAAAAAATTCCTTACGCCTTTCTAAAATTACTTGAAATTCTCATTCTCGCCTTTAGACATAAAATGGTTCCCGCCTTTAGGTTTTTTCTCTCAAATGTAGTAAAAAAAATGATTACTTTAAGCAACAACCATCAAAAATTTATATAAAATCTTATACGAGGTCTGTTCAAAAAGTATCGTGAATTTTGAATTCCCGCGGGTTACGTATTTTCGATTTTTGATTTTTTGTGGCGTTATATTGGTCCTCATGTCTCTCACTTATGCCGACGACAAGTTCGGCAATTTTTAATGTTCAGTTAATATTTGACAGCTGCTTTGCTTGTACGTGTTTTGGCTCGTCTTCGATTTTTGCCCCTTCGGGAACAAGGAAAGTTCACAGCGGGACAGCAGATCTAGGGAATACGGTGGCTGCGGCATTACTAGTGTGTTGTTTTTGGCCAAAAATTCGCGCACAAGCAACGTTGCGTGAGCAGGGACGTTATTATGGTGCAAAAGTAAATTTTTGTTCTTCCACAAATCCGGGCGTTTCTGGCCGATTACTTCGCGCAACTTGCGCATAACTTGCAGGTAATATTCCTTATTGATCGTTCTACCCTGTGGCAAGGTATTGCAGGGGGGCTTGCAGGGGCGTGATGCTCATGATGCACCACGTCCCTGCAATCGTAGAAAACTGTAAGCAAAACCTTCACATTCGACCCAACTTGGAGCGCTTTTTTCGGTCTCGTGCGGCAGCTTCCATTGGGATGATTGTGCTTTGGTTTCCACGTCATAACCATAAAGCCATGATTCGTCACCAGTTATAACCCTCTGGAGCAAATTTGGGTCGTCGCGGACAGAGTCCAACAGATCCTTAGCAACGTTAATGCGATGCCGTTTTTGCTAGAAATTGAGTAATTTTTGTACGAATTTCGCGGCGACCCGGCTCACGACGATATATTTATGTCCTCAACAACTTCTCTAACGGTGATTCGACGATTGGCCAATACTATTTTCTTCACTTCATCAATTTTTGGTCTGGTATTGACGTGCTCGGGCGTCCGGCACGCTTTTCGTCTTTTCCTCTGAGAACATTTTGTTTTCTTCGGTCCAAAGTACCTTCACCATATGCCACAGTCAACATTCGGAATGCGTCCGCGCAACTAATTTTGTTTTTCACACAAAATTTGATACAGACGCTTTGATCCATTTTTTGGAATGGGCAAAATTCGAAGATGAGCTAAAACACGTGCAAGCAAAGCAGCTGTCAAAAATTAACTGAACATTCAAATTGGCCGAACTTGTCGGCATAAGTGAGAGACATGAGTACCAACATAACGGAAATTCAAAATTCGCGATACTTTTTAAGCAGACCTTATACCCATCAAAAAAAGAATGCATTAAAAACAATTCCTATCAACAAAAAAAAAAGGTAAGATAAAAGATGGTGGGTTATTTTTTTTTTATTTAATTATTTAAGCTAAGGCTCAGTAGTACACACACTTGGGTGTATGTATAATGTCTGTCTTATGTTTTTCCAAAAAATATAATTAAATATCTTCTTTGTTTATTCATACATTAAGAGATGTTCTTTAACATCAAGCCCCACCTTCCATCCACAAATCTTTCTCATCTCTTCTTCCTCCTTGTATCATCACCAACCCACACCACGAATAACAACCAATCCACGGCAACTCCTTGAAATCATTTCATTTTCTCTAAGCATCATCATTCATTCATTCCCGTGTCATTTTCGTACATTCACTATAACTAAATTTCCATAACTAATAATATTCGTACAAAATGCCAATCAAAATTTACTCTTTTCGCAAATACCTGCACACACGTTTACATTCGTATTCATTTATTGTATATAGTCACGTATGCGATAAAACAACAAAACAACAATTCGAATGGTAGGCAAATATACAAAATAAATAAAATATTTATTATATACATATACACTGGGACACACACCCAAACAAAATACACTGAACAAAGTAAATCTGAAAATATAAACTACTGCACTCATACAAGAAGAAATTTTTATCTTATATAAATTTGTTTTTATTAAATAAATAACAAGAGCCAAGCAGCACCATCTATCCATCCATTCATCCACCCATCCATCCATCATGTATGTAAGAACGAGTAACATGTATTATCTCCCTTTAACGATATCTTGAAAAGGCTTCTCTCGTATTTACTCGTAAACCGAAATATTGCAGTTACAAGAGCTCCTCCTTTCGCACATTTAATATTAATTTCTCTTATTATTATTATTACTCATTATTGATGATTATTTACTCTATTTTTCGATTTGCAATATTTTTTAAATTCTCTTTTAATCACATTCAAAACTATTTATTTTCTATTCTATTCTTCTCTCCTCTAATTATTATCATGAATAGGAGATAAAAAAAAACACTGACAATTTTGAACCGATCAACAATTATCTATCATCAACAATAGAAAAAGAGGCAGAACAATAAAGCCCTAAAGAACAAAGAACAAAGAGAAGAAAAGACAGGAAAATGGAGATCAAAAATAAATTCAATTTCCATTGAGTTCCTTCAAATTTATTCTTTTTTCTATCATCTTTTTTTACCCTTTTTTTCTTTTTTTGTTTCTTTCCATTTTTTTTTCTCTTTTATTTTTCCATGCATATACGAGTATTTATTATTAATATTTGATGTGTGCATGAATGAATATGCGTAAAGGGTAGAGAGAGTGGAAAATGTGTGCCATTTTAAATATGCAAACATAAAAAGTAGACTAACTAATCTAAATGCCACCAGCCAACCAAGTATCTTATTATGTAGGTAAACAGGTAGGTAGATGGAATAGAAAAACACACACAAAATGGTAGATAGTCAAATGGTAGTTTTATGGAAAAGTAGCCAAAAGGATGGGTTGGAGACCAATATGTGGACCAATTGCTAGTACTAATATTGACAAGATAATATATAAGGTAAGTGTTAGGGAAAAGGTAAAAAAAGAACAGATAACACTAAATACTCTTGAACATCGTGGAAAATGGCGAGGATGGGGATGGGCTTTGGCTCCCTGTTTGCCAGTTAGTAAAAATGGTCAGGTCACAGAGAGAGAGGCCATTTTACGTACGAATCTCATAACAAATTCACGAGTTTAAATTTTCAAAAGGATATTATTGTGTGTGGCATTTGACAGAATTACATTCTCCATTTGCTCCTTCCTTATTCGCCAAAGACTACACATTTTTTTTTCTTTTGCTTTTCTTTTTTTTGTTGTATTATTTTTGTTAAACTTTTATTGAAAATTTTTTTTTTACAAATTTTCTCCTGTTGCTGCTGCTGTTGTGATCTCAACGTCCTTTTCTACGCACTCGTTCTTTTTTTTCCTTCTCCCTTTCTCTTATACATTTCTTATTTCGAACATTTTTTTCATCTTTTGTTTTTTTCTCTCCCTCCTTCCTTCTCTCCCTCTCCATCGTGCTAAATTATAAAGTTTACCGAGTAACGTTGCGTTGGTTGATAAAAGTTGAAAATTGTTTGCACTTTACTCGTTTTATATAATTTCCCGTTTATTTTTGCCATTTTTTTTTTACTGGTTTCTTTTTTTTGGTGCTAGTACATTATTTTGATATTATTTAAAAATAAATATATATTTTTTGTTTTGTTTGGTCTCTCAATTATTTTTTATTCCCATTTTCATCAGATTATTATTATTTCGTGTACACACACATTTTTGTTCTCATTTAAATTGGTTATTTTCCATTTTTAAACTTTTCTATTTACTTTTTTCCTTCAAACACTATTCGTTTTTGGATCCAACCAACCACCATCATAACCACCTCCATAACAGGCAGTAAAAAATTAAGTAAAAACACAAGAAAATAATTAAAAAAAAAAACTTTTCCAAACAAGTTTTTTTGTTGTTGCAATTTTCCTTTTTCATTTTCCGTCTGGTTTATTTTATTTGATTTTCAACTTTATTGTGTTTTTGTTCATTTTTTTTTTGAAGGAAAGACAAACCAAATCGAAACAAAAACAAGTAAAATTCATAAAAATGAGATAAAAACTTCGTTGGTCTTCTTGTTCTCTTACCTTAGGCCCACGAAAAGTGGGTGGGGTCTCTTTCTCTTTTGTAAATTTTTTTCCAATCTTTTCGTATTTTTTCTTTTCTCTACATTTTCTTATCATTACACTCTGTTTTGTTTTTTATGGAAAATTGTTTTCAGTGATGGATAAAGGGAGTGGCGGAATAAAGGTGGGGGGAAGGGGGGCAGAAACAAACCCAATTTTCATTGCAATATTTTTTAAAAATACACCCTAACAAAAACAGCATTTCAGATAAGAAAATTTTATATAAACAATATGGAGAACGTAGATTAAATTTAAAGCTAGCGATAGGAAGGGTGTTGGAGGGAAAGAGGGGGTGTGATTCTAGTGAATATTGCTTAGACAAAAAAGACAAAAATAAAAAAAATTCAAGAAAAATAATAAACTTGAGTTTTTTTTTAAATTTCAATTAAAATTAATTACAACTAAACAATTACACCAACAGCAAGAAAAATAAAGAAACAAAATTAACGTTGACACTTGCGCCCTCTTCTGTTTACCAACTGAGTATTAACCAATGAGAGCCACTCACAAAAAAGAAAATGGGACAAAAGAAAATCCTCTCATAACTCAAAATTGAAAGAGAAAAATTAAAAAAAAAAGGGATGCAATTTTAACCAACTTCACCCGAATCCGTCTTTAATTGAATTAAATTTTCTGTAAATAAAGTTAGAAAACTCATAAAAAAAATAAGAAAAGAAACCAAAAAAAAAAAAAATATTTCCACTTTCAACTATAAAAAAAAAAAACCTCAAAAAAATACTCAATTTTATTAAGTAAACAAACCAACAACAACGAACTTTCTAGCTTGCGCTTGTTGACTTGCACAAACTGAATTTAAAAAAAAAAAATACCAACAAATTTCCTCTTATCCAATAACCTAGCTATCCACCTTCACATTTAACATTCCCGTGTACCATCCCCACCCCCCCACAACCTACAGAAATAAAAAATTCTTCAAAAATTTTATCAATTAAAATTAAAATTTTCAATTAAAAATAAATCGAAAAATGAAACAATTCTGAGAAAAGATTAGGCTACATTGACTCCCCCCGCCCCTCTCACCAACCTCCTTTTGGATTTTTCTCTCCTGCCATTATTTCGTTATATTTTCGAAATTTTAAACTAAAAATTTCCTAATGGAAAATTGACAGAGAAAAACTGAAAACTCTTCGGAAGTAACTAAATTATTAACCAAGCACAGACTAAATTGAAGTATTTGCAGTTATAATAATAATAATAAAGTTTTATTTTCGTATAAGGCACGATTGGTTCTGACCCCCTAAACCACCCCCCCCCCACACACACAAACTCATTTCTTATTGATTACAAATCGTGGTCGACAAATTCGAAATTATTTATCATACGTCGTTCCCGATCAATTTATCCTTTTTTTTCTTCCTTTATCTCAAATTTTGACATAGACTAACTCACATATACACACACACACACAAAGAAAAAAGCACTCACTGTAAATTCGACTAATAAAAAAACGATCCCAAAAAAATAAATTGTGAAAGGGGAGAAAAGAGAAAATCTTCTTGAAAAAACTTTACTCCAACAGCAAAAAAAAGCAAATAAAAAAGAAGAAAAAAAGAAATGTGCTCTCTTCTCAAAAATTGACAGCCAGCAATGAGAAGAAATGATATTTTAAGCTTTTAAGAAAATTGAACCTTCTTCCACAATTCCACCCCCCCTCCCCCCGCTTCCCCTTTGACGATATCCCTAACAATCGTAGCAATCGACCGATTTCAATGTTGAAATGATAATAAAATGTTCAAAATATTATCAACTATAATATTTTTTAGAGATTTCATTTTCCAAACAGCCCCCCTCCCCTTCCCCCAGCAGAATACCCCCCTCCAAATTCTTTAGCGTTTATTTTACGTTCGTTTTAGTTCTGATTTTTTGCGGTTTTTCTCTTTTACGGTCAATAAAAAAAAAAAAACCACCTCTCATCGCATTAATCTTTTTTTTTCCACCTGGCTGACATCGCCATACCCCTCCCCCTCCGAAATATCAAGAGAAAAACTGGGATTTATTATTTTTCTGTGTTTAAAACGAATAAACTGAACAGAAAAAAATAAAACTAAAAATTATGAATGGAAGAGAGGAGAAGAATAGGGGAAAAAATTATGTGATCAGCCATTAAGGGATGTGGGGTAAGAAGAGAAGGTGGTATGGCAAAAAGGTAATAAAAATAATAAGTACTTAACTCTCAGAGTAAGGGTGGAACAAGGACCATGGAATACACAGTCGGCAACTGATTGAATCTTAATCTAGTTTCGATATGCACCATGAAACCGAACATAAAATGTACAAGCGGGCACGATAGGGGGCATAGAAGCCAGGGCCAGTGCCACAGGCAAAGCGCAATCCTCGATATTTCAGTACAAGTCACAGGGCTTACCACAACATTATTGGTAATCCCATAAAAATAACATCCTGGATTAATGATAACTCCTTTCGAGTTCTTCCTCCTGACCACCCCAATCCTTGTGTGTGGGGAGGCATCGTACGTGTGTGCTTATATATGCAGTGTGTCCTCGGCTCAACTAATGGAAGAGTTTATGGAGTTTCCTCTTTTCCCCTTTTTCCCTTCTGCTTTTCTGTTTGTAACCATGTTCATATCTGCACACACACATACACACCCATTTTCTGGACGAATATTTTATAAAAGCACCAAAAAGAAATAAGAGAGAGCTTATCAAACAAAAACCCATCAGCGTGAATTGAGTGTGGGGGAGGAGGGGAGGAGGGGAGGAGGGGAGGAGGGGAGGAGGGGAGGAGGGAAGGAGGGGGAGATGCTAAAACAAAAACTTTCAGAGATAGTGGCAGAAATTATTGATAAAAATGAAAATGTGTCCTTTGGTCGTTGCTTAACCAACTTAAGGTAGGCAGGCAAGGTGATGGTAGAAAGTATATAAGGATCGATGGGGAGTGATGTGGCAGAAATCGAGGATTAACGTGATATGAGAATCTATTCGTAAATAGAATAAAAATAATAAAGTAGGGGTCAATTCGAGTTCTTAAGTTCTTAGATAGGCGAGAGTCCATAGTCCATAGGCCAAGTTGGGTGATAATAGGCACTAGTAGCCACAGTAGTTATAGTGGTGGTGGTGATGAGAAAAAAAATTATTTCCCATTTAGGATGAACATATACCTTTTTCCATGTAATCTTCAATATCCACCAACCCCCGTTTCCGGCCTTCTCAGCCCGAGTATAATCCCATTTGCTTGTTTATAGTTGATAGAAGATTTTGGACAATTTCGCAAAATTCCCTAAGGAAATTTCTAATGCCCTCTGACGTAATGACACCATCACCATCTTAACTTGAGTAATAAACTCTCTCTGCATCCTTCCTTTCCCCCTTTCCCCCTTTCCCCCAAAAAAAAAACCAATTCTAAAAAAAATCATTTGGCATATACGAGAGAATAAATATGGACATTTTCCATCTTTAATTTTTTTTTATTCAATACTTTTTCGTTAGCGGATGTAATCATTCGCCCCCCCCCCCCCTATCCCCTCACCCCTTGGAGTTAATCAGACATTGTTTTTTTTGAATCAATTAAAATTAATATGCACAAATTGAAAAATGTAGCACTTTTTTGCATAAAATATGGCCGCCTTTTTCCAAAAAACTTAAAAAAAAAAACCATAGACAACTGAATCATTTTATACCCCCCCAAGCCCCCTCCAAATTTAGTAAACTTTTTTTCATTTTCCTACTCTTCCCTTAACTTGCATTGTTATCATTTGCAAAAGGCATCATTTATTTTTTTTTCAAACCCTGGACAACTGAATTTCTTCTCTTAACCACCCTCCAACCCCCCTCCAAATTTGCTAAACTTTTTTTCATTTTCCTACTCTTCCCTTAACTATCATTGTTATCATTTGCGAAAACCATCATCTTTTTTTTGGATATCATCAAAGGGGGCAGAATACAACAATGCAAAATATTCATCCCAAAAATGGGCGGTTCTTTTAATATGAACAAAACTATCAAAAATTTATGAAAAAAAAAAAAACCAAAATGACCAGAAAAAAAGGTTCCACTCGTAATTTTTGGTGGACATGAAAAATTTTCTGCTCTGACATCAAGAATAAAAAAAATAATAATAAAACAAAATATATAATAAAATTCAAGAAGAATAAAAAAAAAGAAGAAAATAAAAAAAAAAAGGTAAAACTGAAAGTGGGCATGTTTGGACTAATTTTAATGAAGATTCGTTCGTCGTTGTTGTCGTCTTTGGTAAAATAACGCTCATTTTTGTGGTCATGTTCATGCATACAAATGAATACCGCCCCAAAATGAATGGTGTTGTGCCATACTCCAGGGAAAAGTAGTAGTCCTTCGTCATCATACACATTCTATTCTAGTCCCCCATAACCGTTTGACGCATCCAGACTCGCTCCTTACTGCTCGCTGGTAAGTTGTTCAACCCTTACTAGTCAACTGGTTACAAAATAAGATGACAGACAATAAACTTGTGACTAGATACGATTATGTTATGTTCTCGGCTACAGGTTGTCCTTCTACTACGACCGTAATGTACTAGGAAATAAGGAAATAAGGATGGATGGATGGACCCATGGCTGAATTGTACATATGTCCTCACGTGTGTGAATAAAAACAAGGAGCCAAGAAAGAAACTGCAAACTTGTACTCGTCATCGGTAATAGCAATCACCGCGCACCGAGGCGGCAATAAAAGCTTGTACGAAATATGAACGCACAACATTTTGTTTTCCTTTTGTTGTTTTTTTAACTTCTTTTACTTTTCGGCAGCCGTGCGAAATATGGAAATCACATGAACTATTGTACATGGGCCCAGCCGCCATGCCATTACCGAAAATTCATATCATCCGCCCCGAAAATAATAAAAGTTTATGGCTCTCTTTAGTTGGTGGCAGCAGTGACGGCAGTGATAGTAACAGTAACAGTAACAGTCACTGACAAGTCAAGAGAAAAGGGGGAAAAGGTGGGGGGAGGGATAGCACCCACCAACGTTTGGTCTGCTGTTGTAATAGCGTCGTTGGCTTTTTCGTGTTAAATCGGTTTGGAGTCAAGCCAGAAGAAATAGGGTGGATTGGGGAGGCTCGACTGGTTGTGCTGACGTGTAGACTGAATGGGTGGATTACGATGTAATCGAGCGAACCGAACAGAGAGACAGCTTTTGCGTGAGATAAACGAACGACTGAACACACATATTCGTGTCTTGCAACAAGTTCCTGTGTAACAAACAAGAAGAACGTCGTCCTTTATTACACGTTACGACGGAGAGTATTATTTTTATTACTGTGGCTTTTTTCCCTTTTTTTCTGGTTACAAAAACATTATCCTTTCGATATGGTATGTACTCACATGTAAGTATTGTGTACGTACTCTTATATTATGGCAGCACTTTTATTCGAGTGTAAATCTTTCCCATTTTTATTTTTGTACAATTCTTAAACCAAAGAAAAAATATAGGCCAAAGAAAAATATGGACGAATATGCCAACAAGTCAGAAGATCCTTAATAGCCCAGCTAGTCATTGTGGCAACTCATTCCGTTTGTTGTCAACCTTTTTTTTATTGTCTTTTTATTTTCTCTTCACAAATTTTGATAAGGTATTCCGAAATTCCTATTGCAGAATCAGGACGGGAGAAAAATAAATAAAAACACTCATAAAAGATAGGGGGGGGGGGCCAATTTTATGCTAAAAATAATAAAAATTGTAATGTACGAGGTCTGTTCAAAAAGTATCGCAAATTTTAAATTTCCGAGGGTAACGTATATTTGATTTTCGATTTTTTTGTGGCGTTATGTTGGTACTCATGTCTCTCACTTATGCCGACAAGTTCGGCCATTTTGAATGGTCAGTTAATATTTGACAGCTGCATTGCTTGCACGTGTTTTGGCTGGCTCGTCTTCGATTTTTGCCCATTCTAAAAAAAATGGATCAAAGAATCTGTTTCGGAAACAATAAAAAGTCACAGAGAGCCAGATCTGGGGAATACGGTGGCTGAGGCATTATTAGTGTGTTGTTTTTAATAAAAGCCAATTTTTGTTCGTCCACAAATCCGGGCGTTTCTGCTGGATTCCTTCCTTATTGATCGTTCTACTCTGTGGCAAGAGCTCATGATGCACAATTCCCCTGCAGCTGAAGAAAACTGTAAGCAAAACCTTCACATTCGACCGAAATTGGCAAGCTTTTTTCGGCCTTGGCTCGTGCGGCAGCTTCCACTGGGATGATTGAGCTTTGGTTTCCACGCCATAACCATAAACCCATGATTCGTCACCAGTTACGACACTCTGGAGCAAATTTGGGTCGTCGCGGACAGAGTCCAGCAATTCTTTAATTGAGATGCTGTTTTTGGTCGAAATTGAGCAATAATTGAAGACGAGCCAAAACACGTGCAAGCAAAGCAGCTGTCAAAAAATTAACTGAAAATTCAAAATGGCCGAACTTGTCCGCATAAGTGAGAGATATTAATACCAACATAACGCAACAAAAAAATCGAAAATCGAATATACGTAACAGGCAGGAAATTCAAATTGAACAGACCTCGTAGAACAGTTTTCGTTAAAAAACTACTAAACTAAAACTACTACTACTAAAAAAAATTGCAGAATTTGTACTAAAAAAATTGAGAGTTTATACCAAAAAAATTGAACGGTTTTACTGAAAAAAACGAGAGGGGTTTTACTAAAAAAAATCTAACAGTTTTCGTTAAAAAAAATTAGCAACTTTAACTCAAAAAAAAATGGATTTTTACTAAAAAATAAAGAATTTGTACTAAAAAAATGAAATCTACAGAAAAAAAATTGAACGGTTTTAATAAAAAGAAAGAGATAGTTTGTACTAAAAAAAAGAACTGTTTTCGTTTAAAAAAATAAAAAATGTAGTTTACTAAAAAAACTGAGAATTTGTACTAAAAAAATTGAGAGTCTACACAAAAAAATGGAACGGTTTTACTGGAAAAAAACTTGCTACAAAAAAAATGAGGCTTGTAACTAAAAAATGGAGACTTTTCTCTAAAAAAAAATTGAGGATTTTAAAAAAAGGATTTGTACTTTTTTACAATTTTTTTTAAACTGAAGTGCTTTAAATTTGTTTTAATAAGAATTGTCCTTTTTTTGAAATATTACCAAAAAAAAATATCCAAACTGTTACACTTCAAATTCAAACAACAACAAAGAAATTCATAATTTTCTTAAGATGTTTTTTTTTTCTTTTTTCTAAATCAAAACTTTTTTTTTGTAAATAATATAAAACTTGAATTTTTTTTCTTTTATAGACACAGGACCTTCTAACACTCAACTGGGAGGTGCTACCCCACCCCGCTTATTCATCAGACCTGGCCCCTTCCGACTAAGACCTGTTTTCGTCGATGGGCCACGCGCTCGCTGAGCAGCACTTCGATTCTTACGAAGACGTCCGAAAATGGCTTGATGAGTGGTTTGCCTCGAAAGAGGAGGAATTTTTTGGCGTGGTATCCGCAAATTGCCTGACAGATGGAAAAAAAGTGTAGCTAGCGAGGGCAAGTACTTGGAATAAATTTGTTTCTGTTTTCTTTGGAAAAAAACATGTGTTTTTTTGGCAAAAAACAGCGGATTTAAGCTTATACACCTGGTAGGTAATAACGCAACAATGTTGAATTATTGGCAAAAAAACACAAAATCCAAAATAGAAAATGGAAGGAAAAAAAACAATACAAATTTGCAAAAATCCAAAAAAAAATTACATTTGCCATACAAAATACAAAACTCCACCCCCATTTTTGGCAACTCTCTTTAACCGCAGTCAAACTTAAAAATGCAATCGTTTCTCTTCCCATTCTTTTCATTGTTCCATGTTACATGGATTCTGCCTCTTTTTCTGTCAGGTAGTTTTTTTCTTCACGAATAAATTTCACAAAAAATCAGAATTTATGTTTTTTCAAAACAAAACAACCAATGCCATAAGAAAGAAAGAAAAAAAAACCAACACTGACCTATGTGCGTACAACCAAATAAGACATCAGATAAGTCTGACATGACTACTTAAGGCTTACACAGCATCTTGTATACGCCCAGCCCATGTTAAAAAGATTGTCATCGACTCGTATTTACCTGTTGTCATCGCCCATACCGTCAGCTTTTACAAATGAAATTTATCAACACGTACACACACCTATAAGCAAAAGTAAGAAGAAAAAAAATCATTCCGACTTATGCAAATTCCTACGAATGCAAATATACACAACATCATCCATACTCGTGTATGACGGAGAAGAAGAAAAAAAAACTACAATACCAACTTGCATATTTACATCATTTTTATTTTTATTGCCATTTCGTTTTGTCCTCCTCCTCTTTATTATTATTGTCTTCTCTACCCAGCCAGCCAGCCATTGTTGTCTATTTATACTTTCAAATATTTTTTTTTTATCCTTTTCTTGATATGACTTACAAATTTCTAAATTGAAAACAATGCGAACGGAAGAGATGCCGAAAAAAAAAGCAGATTATGAAGAGAAAAATATTTTGCTGTCTTTTTCTTACACGTGCACTTACACATATATTGCCGAAAAAGATAAAGTGGTTTATATCGTTTTGCACTTGTACTACTGCTACTGCTGCTTACTGGAAGAAGAAGCGAAAAGAGCATATAGGACATCGAAAACTAACGACAGAGATGTAGAGATTTTTCCTTGTTGTACGATTAAGAAATGGTTTGTAATTTTTGTTTTTTATTTTGTTTTTCGTTTCAAATAAATATAAAAAGAAAAAGTAAAAAAAAAAAACTCATTTGAAATTTATTTGCTGACATTTGTTGTCGCACATTTTCCATGTAAATTTAGGTGCTTGTTACTCGAACAAATCAGAAATGAGACACTAAATTTAATATATGCTAATGTTGGTACACCTGTTTTTTGGAATTCAAATTTCCCATATTTTTTCCCTCTTTCTTAGTTGAGAGAATTTTTTTTTACTTTTTTTCGTTCGTTTTCTTATTGATTTTTTGACAGTTTTCAGTTTTTTCTCTTCTTTTTTTTCGAAAAATTATAAACTAATTTTTAAAATGGGAATTTTTTAATGCATTTCTATTCAGGTAATATTTTTAGAAGTAAATTTTCTCCAAAAAAGAAAACCGTTAGGCTTTTCTTTAAAACAAAAAAAAAAAAACAAATGGTGACAAAATACCCAAAAAATTTCCGAGGACAAAAACTTTGAAAGTTTATATATTTTTTTCTAAAATTTCATTTATTTTTTCTCATGGTTGTATTTTGTGTTTTTTTTTTTATTATTTTTTGAGCATAAGTTTTAATAAAATATTTTTTATTTAAGTTTTGTTCTTGTTTTTTTTTTTTTGTATATTTTTAATTTATGTTGAGACAATTTCCTCCCTTTGGAAATAAATTTTTCGTCATATTAGGTAATAAGTTTAAAAAATTTATTTTTTAACAAAATACTAATTTGTACCAAAGAGAGAGAGACAGAAAGATAGATAGAGAGAGAGAGAGAGAGAGAGAGAGAGAGACAAGGATACAGAGAGACAGGGAGACAGAGACACAGAGAAAGAGAGTGAAAAGCACTTTAATTTTTCCTAACACAATTTTTTTCAGTAAAGATTTAAATTTTTAAATAAATTTCTAATAAATTTTTAAGGTATGCCAAATTAATATAAATACAAACTGTTAAGTTGGCTGATTTTTTTCCTGTTTGATTTTGCATGTTTTTATTTTTGACAGATCACGACGTGTGATACACGTGGCGTGTGTACATTTTTTTATAAAATTTTCCATTTCTCATAGTTATAACTATAAATAAATTGAATAAATTTAAATATAGGCATTTTTTTGAAAAAATAAAACTCAAACTTCAGTTCCGTGTTGGCGTGAATACTTTAGGCCCCCCAGTTACTCTATAAACCAATAAACCACCTTGTTTTGAATCACCTTGAAAAAAAACAATATTCTACATGGCAAACTTTAATTAAAAACTATCGAAATTAATTAATAATAAAAATTCAATAAAAAAATTAAAGAAACAAACATTTTTAATTCCATACAAAAATGAGTTCTGAGGTCTTTTTTTTTCTTTAATTCAAGTGATTTTTTTGCTGTTTAGTTTTTCATGATTTATATTTTTGACAGTTCACGCATAACACATGACATGTGTCAAAGTCAAAAGTGCTCAGATTTCATCATGGAAAGACTTACACACCCGAAAAACAGTTACAAATTATTGAATTTTTTGTTATTCAAATTTGTGGTCGGTGAAAAATTGTGTTTTGCGCACTTTATTCATTTTATGGTCGTCATAATCGACCAAATGAGCAAGCAATTTAAGCCAAAGTGACAAAATTTTGCAGCAATTTGACGCTATTGGACATCAAACCAGCAACGCGTGTGCGTAAAGTACGTCCAGTGTTGGTGAAGATCATCCATCAATTGGGATTGTGTTACTCCCGACTATGTTGAAGATTTTACGCAAGGATCTCGTTCTGAAAGCGTATAAAATACAGTTTGTGTAAGAACTAAAGTCGAACGACCTGTCAAAGCGTCGGATTTCCGGTGAGTGAGGGCCTTAGAACAACTTGAGGAAAATTTGTTTTTGTTTTTACCAAAAAATTGCGTTGAGCGACGAAGCTCATTTCTGGTTGAATGGGTTTGTGAATAAGCAAAATTATCGCATTTAGTTTGATGAACAACCACAGACAAAACAAGAACTACCATTGCACCTAGAAAAATTGACTGTTTGGTGTCATCGGTTTGTATTTCCTTAAAGATGACGATTTAGCGCCGTCTTCTTGAAACCACATCTTCAAGAATCACACTTCTTGTGCCTCTGGTCGATATGTGGTTTTAAGAAGACGGCGCCACAACACGTGAAAAATGGACACGTTGAGAGATGGGTTCTGTAAGCAATTTATCTCTAGACTATTTTTAATAGGGTTACGTGAAGTCACTCGTCTATGCCAATAAACCAGCGGCATTTACAGCCTTCGAAGACAACATTACACGTGCTATTAACGAGATACCAAACGAGTTGCTCGAAAAAGTGGTTCAAAATTGAATCTCTCGCTAAGATCACTTAAAACATGGTCGTGGCCAATATTTTATATGAAGTAATCTTTAAAAAGTAAATGGCAATCATTGATTTATCAATTCAAATAAAAAGTAAATGGCAATTCATACACTTTTGGAAATTGTTCAGTATTTTTTCATCACAGTGGATTTTCAAGGGTGAACGGGCTCCGAAGAAGGCAAAAACTGTGCCATCGGCCGGCAAGGTGATGGCTACGGTCTTTTGGGATTCGCAGGGCATCATTTTTATCGACTACTTGGAAAAAGGAAAAACAATAACAGGAGCGTATTACGCGGCGTTATTGCAACGGTTCAGCGAGCAAATCAAAGAGAAACGCCCCCATCTGAAGAAGAAAAAAATCCTCTTGCATCAGGACACTGCGCGTGTGCACACCTGCGGAAATGAGAATGAATTGTTGCAGCATCCCGCTTATTCACCAGATTTGACCCCGAGTGACTATTTTCTTTTCCCCAATCTGAAGAAATGGCTTGGCGGAAGACGGTTCACTTCCAACGAGGACGACATTGCTTAAACGGATAAGTATTTTGCAGAACTTCCGAAATCCTATTTTTTGGACGGGATAACAATTTTGGAAAAACGTGTTGAAAAATAAAAATTTTTTTTTAAAAAAAACAGTTTTTTTCCATCTTTTTCTAAGGACTTATTGAACAACCCCCGTATTTACACAAAGTTAATGGAAAATAACCTATTAGATTGTAATAACAGTAGGAGAATTGGGGATTGGAAATGTGGTCTCACAAAAAATTCAACAAAAAAAAAGGACCAACAAAACCATTAGTAAGAAATATTAACTGAACCGACATCCTCCTTCCCCCTGTTATGTATGTACACCTTCCACACCGTACCAATATTATCCACTCTGTATGCCCCAACAACAGACAAAGAATTTTTACTCCAATAATGCAAATCAGAATAAATTGGAGTTTTTTTTTGTTAATAATTGTTCTATTTCGAAATTAATTGAGTCTGTGTTTTTTACTTCTCAATAGCTTCGATGAGGCCTCGTTCTTGCGTAGGCGCAGGTAATGTGATGACCACTCCCTACTCCCTATCGTCGCAGCAATCATCATCATCATTAT
This sequence comes from Atherix ibis, assembly GCA_958298945.1. Classification (NCBI taxonomy): domain Eukaryota; kingdom Metazoa; phylum Arthropoda; class Insecta; order Diptera; family Athericidae; genus Atherix; species Atherix ibis. Next base: position 21,504,000 of record OY282609.1, on the reverse strand, counting down.
CATCATCATCACCGTCGTCATTATTATTATTATTATTATTATTATTATTATTAGTCCAAGATTGGAAAGAGAAATGACAACTATTAGATTTGTTTGGAAATAATGATTTGGATTCTTTTTTCTAGACAAATTCCTACTCATTGCCGGACGCATTGCCGCGAACATACGAACATGCTAAGGCTGAAAGTGAAATTGTTTCTTTTACGGACTAACGTTTTAAAAGGAAATTAACATACAATAATGACTATTATATTAAAGCGAGTCGGAATGGCGCAATCACAGAATTGTCTCAATCAAAATTGTAATCATCTTCAGTGACCAGGCCAGACCAACTAGACCATTACCAGAAGTCTCCGGCTCTGCGCTTCTATTTAAACATGGGCCGCACTTACTCTTCCCCTTGGTGGCACGACTTAATGTCCTACAAAAAAAATCTGTTCTGCCGCATAGAGCACAGACACTGCCAAACACCCAAGCAGACGCAGCTAACGCAGTGAAAGTCGTCCGTCAATCGGAATCCAAGCGCACAATTACAATTATTGCCTTCCTTATGCTTTTTTCCTGCACTTTTATTGAATTATTTCAATACTTTTGAACTGTGCAAAGTATGGAGGAATAATGCAAGTGGCCCACAAGACAGGGTTGGAGGCAACGAGTGTACTTCGGACAAATAATAATAATAATAATAATAATAAGGCCGATTTGAATAATAGCAGTGACAACAACAACAGCAAAAGCAAAGGGCCAAGTACTAACGATAAATTTTCTGTTTGCTCAATGACCGGAGACGGCGACTAACAGACTCGAACTCGAGGAGGTATTGTAATGCAGTTATTCCCATTGAAAGGGGTTCAGAAATCTAGCCAATTTGACCAGACATAGGAAAAAACATTAAGTAAATATTATTATTGGAAATTATCGGAAGAGGAGGGTGAGTTGAAAAATTAGTAATATTGAAATGATTATAAATATTTATCAACAAAAAATGCCTATGCTACCATTAGACTATTCGAGAGAATGAATTTTAGCTTGTAAATTTATGTTCGAGTTTTTTTTTAAGGGAATTTATGTTCGAACGGTCGAACAATTATCGAGTAGCGATTGTATGTGAGATCGATCAAAGTTCGCCCAGACATAATTTGTTAGAGCTACCATTTTTTTTGTTTATCCATTTGAAAATGTCAAATGTTGGCTCTTTGCTGCTGCTGTTGTTGTTGTCACTGCTCAAATGACATTTGACATTTGACATTTGACATTTAACATTTGACATTTGACATTTGAAAATTTGACATTTGCCATTTGACATTTGACATTTGGCATTTGGCAATTTACATTTCACATTTCACATTTGACATTTGACATTTGACATTTGACATTTGAGATTTGAGATTTGCCATTTGACATTTGACATTTGACATTTGGCATTTCACATTTGAAATTTGACATTTGACATTTGAGATTTGAGATTTGCCATTTGACATTTGACATTTGACATTTGACATTTGACATTTGACATTTGACATTTGACATTTGACATTTGACATTTGACATTTGTCGTTTTCATGAACGGTTTTCAAAATGTGCTATTTGCAGTCCAATAGATTTGGCAATCTAGAAAAATCTAAAGAAAACAGTTTTATTGTACAAAATAAAAGAAAATCAAAAATATTTCTTGAATTGACCTATTTTCCCTTTAAAAAAAATGAGTGGGATTTTTTGGGCGATACTGAAAGCGATGATAAGGAAGAGCTGCACTGCAAAGGAAAGTTATTATCGGAACTTCACGACGTTGCTGATGTGCATTCCAGCGATTATGCACGAGCAAAACTTAACAACTGCCAGACTGGTTAGATTGCTCGTGCAATGTGCAAACCTTAATCGCGAGGAGCCCGCAAGAGCAATAAAATTTAACAACTGTCAGACGTGCAGCAGTCGGACTTCTTGGGCGATACTGAAAGCGATGAGAAGGGAGAGCTGCTGCGTTGCAAAGGAAAATTATTATCGGCGACGATCATCGCTTTGAGTAGAAGTTGTGCAACAATTTTCACCGCAATATCGATTACCTTTTGGTACTAGTTCCACAAGATGGTAGACTTGGTAATTAATTTCTTTTTTGGTTTTGTACAAACAATCGGCAAACCAAAATACAAAACGAACAATTTTTAATATCACACAAATCACACTGCCCAAATGTCAATATCGCAATAATATTCGCGCTCAAACACGATCACGCCATTCGAGCTCAGGGGAGATTTGTTAAGTGATTATAACAAATCCCCCCATTCACCTTTTTCCTGTGGAGTTACTTCCTGTAAGTAAAAGGTTTGCAACAATAAGCCAAGAACTCTAGACGAACTTAAGGCCAACATACTTTAGCAAATAGCCGCCATATCGGACGAAACACTTTCAAATATGATGGAAAATGCCGAAAAGCAGACATGTTACACCATTCGAGCTCAGGGCAACCACTTGCGCGATGTCATATCTAAGAAGTAATTCATAACAAATCTTCTTGAACATTGATTGAGACAAACTCGCACGAATAAAATTTAACAACTGTCAGACTAAAGAGACCGCTTGTACAATGCACGAACTTTGATTGATGCGAACCTGCACGAGCAAAATTTAACAATTGTCAAACTTATTAGAGCGTTTGAACAATGCACGAAATTTGACTGCGACGAACCTGCACGAGCAATAAAATTTAATAACTGTCAGACTGATTAGACCGCTTGTACAATGCACGAACTTTGTCGCGAATTTGCAGAGTGAGCCGAGCGAGTAAACTTTTTTGGTTTTTTTTCGAATCTCAAAAAAGGATTTTTTGCCCCATTCTTAATAAAAATTCTTAATTATTTTGAAGGTTTTTTTAAATTCGAATTTTCTCAGTAAAAACCTTTTTTTCAATTTTCCATCTTAGAAAATTTTCGCTTATAATCCAGTAAAAAAAAGAAAAAAAAACAATTTTCCAAAGGGTGGACTGGACTGTCTCTTTGGTACTTCGTGTTAGAAGACTGACTGGTTGCACATCCTCATTTATGGTTAGTGTAGAAAGCGATAGAAAGAAAAAAGAAAATTCTCGAATATCGGTTTTTGATATCGTAAAAGTCGTAACTTGACAGTTTCGAATGTGTTACTTTTACTTGCACATCGTCCACAGGTTTACAATTTACAACAATTCGTGCGGTTATTTACTATCGATTCTCTTGCAATGAGGGAATTTTCTACCCTTTCGGAGGAGCACTTCCCTCAAATCGAATATAGTGTGTCGAGTGTAAATGTGCAGTTAAAAATTCCATCCGTACTGCTTTTGTACTACCGAGTATGGACAGGAGACGTGGGAGTAGGAATAACACAAATACGACGACTGCCACTATGACTACTACGGCGAGACAACACAACTACGACGATGGCAAGACTACAAGGAAGGAAGAGTAACTAAAATGGTCGCAGTGAACACATAGTAAGTAAAGTGAAAACTTCATTCGGGAAAAATCAATAAAATTTTCTGTTCGTTCTACTCCATTTTTCCTTTGTTCTTCGATGAGCGCGGGAAAAGAAAACGGATTTTTTTTAGTTTTGTCCACTAGTAAAACAGTTAAATAAAATTCTTGACCACCTTCACTACCCTCCCCCCCCCATCCCCCCTCATCGACAAGACCGGAAATTATGGATAGATTTTGATGGTTGCATAACTTTAACGAGTGAATCAAGACGAGTTTCGCGACCATTCATTTACTCTACTTATTATGGGATAGCTTGTGGCTAGACAAGACAACACCACACACTAGACTAGACTGGACTAGACTTAGGTAATCTTCAACCTACGTGATGGATACGTTAGCTAAATGGCAGCGATTTTATCAACGATGACAAAGTCAAACATTAACTTTGTTGTTTTACTTGATCCAGACGACGTGCAAAGGACACAAAATAAACCCAATCATCAATGGTGGTAAGCTTTCTCATATAAGTTCAAATTGTATGGATTAAAAAAATTTTTACTCAATAAAATGAAACCTTTGCGCCCGAAAGGGTAAATTTGGGTTTTTTTTTTTGTTTTAAAGATTTTTTAAGGTTTTTTTTTTTGCAAGTTGGTATATTATAATTTTTTCACGAAGATTTATGAAAAATGATCCAATTTCCTAGCCCCAAAAATATTAAAAAAAATTTCTCACACTAGTATAAGTATCAGAATAAAACTCGAAACTTTTACAATAAAAATAAAACCAAAAATCCTCCAATAAACCTTCTCATTGTCCCATCAAGTCCTAATAGAATCGATTGCAGAGAAAATCAAACAAAAAACAACAACAACAACACACCAAATTCGATTCAGTTTAATTCCCCAACAAATCAGAATGCACGAACGAATTGAGTAAAAATTTTGTTTTGAACTTTTCAGCTTGCATGAGCTGTTGTGGTATACTGACACGGACTTGCTTGACTGTTAGGAGGGGAGATGGGCACGACAGATTCTAATCCACCAGAAAACTGGCAATTATTTCCATATGAGCCTGTAAAATGTAAACGACGCGATGTTAACGAAAAACTTACGAGACGTGCATGTACAAATTCTGATAGCAGAAATGGCGAGGGGAGGTGCTCCTTTTCGGAGAGGGCAGCACGTACGATTGTGGGGTAGACAGACAAGACGACGTGTTTCTCTGTTCGTCAAGAAATGGGAAATATTTTCTGCCTAAAAAACAAAAAGATCTAACAAAATTAACAGCCTACGCAAAAATGAGTATATTTGGTAAGGACTTTGAAGTAAGAAGAGGGGGTTGGGGGGTTGAGTAAAGAAAGATATCGTTTTTTAGCGAAAAACTGCCATTTTTTTAAATTTCATTTCATTTTTACGCTTCTTTCAAATGAATACATGTAAAGTGGTGCTGGGTGATAAGGTAGAATTTGGAGAGACCCTAACAGTTTATTATTTACTGAAAATTAATCACTTTTCGTAAAGTGATTTTTCCATTAAATATTTGGAAAATCGCATTTTTACCAAAGAACTTTGGACATTTTTAAAAGTAAACTTTTTTTTTAGGAACTTTTTTACAACAATTTGTGGGAATTTTCTTTTTTCTTCTTCTTCTAATAAGAACAAGTGAACTTTTAAAAATATCCAAAGTCCTTTGGTAAAAAAGCGATTTTTGATTGAGAAAATTGAAAAACAAATTTTTTTACAGTTTTAAGAAAATTTTAAAAAAATTAACAACTTTATTGAGAAGATCTTATATAAATTATTCTTAATTAAAAGTAATTTTATTTACATTAAAAAAAAAAACCTTGATTGTGATTTTAATTTTTTCCCCCCTCCACCCTCTTTTGGAATTTAAGAGCCCAAAGCACCTATACCCATTTTGATATTATTAAAAGAGAGGAAAATATTACAAAATTTTTTATAAAAAATAAAAAAAAAATCAATACTTACTCACCACCGCCAAGTGGACAATTCCATGCTGATGCTAGTTCCAATTAGAAGATTCTGCTCCCAAATAACAAATCAGTTTATCCAATTTGAAAATATTTACAAAACGTCAATAATCAGCTGGCATTTTGTTTCTCACAATTTTTTTTTCTCTCTCTTTTTATAACACAGATAAGAGAAAAATACTAAAAAAAAAACCTTCAAACAAAAGTAACCAAAATCCGATAAATGCAATAATTTATTAAATTGCAAACACTTTTTTCTTATCCAAGACGAATTATAAACACCTTACGCACCTATATACCATATATATAAAGACACATTTAAAAAAAAATAGTTAAAAAAGAAAACACGTCAATTTTTTAATTGTAAAAATAGTGAAAAGAAAAAGAAAAAAACCAAAAAAAAGGAATTTTTTCGCACTTTTGTTATTTTTTTCTTCTATTAATTTAATTTTAATTAAAAAGCAATTTTCCTTCCTTCTCTTTTCATTCTATTTTCATTATCAAAGCAAGAAGAAATAACGTTTTTGTTGCTCCGTAAAATTTTTTTCCAAAGTAAAGAAAAAAAAATGAAAAACAAAAGAGCGATTGAAGAACAGCCAGCCAACCAGCTAGCCACCACCACCCACCAGTGATCATATTGGAAATAGAAAGAAAAAAAGTTTGCAGAAGAAAATAAGACCAAACACGATCGAACGAATGAAAGAACAAACGAGAACGAACGATGGAGGAGGACGTGTATCTCAGAAACGAATCAGAAAAAGCAGCTTTTTTTTTATCAACAATTCCCAATTAGGAGGAGGACGGACGGACGCACACACAAAAAAAACCGAAGCAATCTGTTGATTATTGACAGAAAAGTCCTTTTAAATGTCGACAAAAATTTTGCACACTTTTTCTTGTGGTACAAAATTTAAGCGAAAGAAAAAGACAACAAATAAAATAGTCAAAATGTATGTGCGTGCGTTTGTGTTTTTGTTTGTATGTATTTATTTATATGGAATTTGTGGCCTTTGATTATGTACACTGCTGACTGGAACGATGATAATTGATAATTTTTTTTTTTTTTTTGTATTGTAAATATTTTTTCTCATTCGTTCCTTTTTCAAATTTTTCTTTTTTTTGTCTAAACCTCCTCCACACCACAATTGTTAAAATTCTGATTTCTTATTCAGGTGTGTATACACATTGTGTACCTGGACGATGTTCGTCATCGTTAGAGTACGTACATTGGGTAAAAAAAAAATGCACAAGAAAAAAAAAGAAATTATAGAAAATAAGAATAAGAATACAATCATCCATTCCACTAACACGAACACAAATATTCAATACAACAAACGCGCACTAAAAACCACTCCTCTCCCTCCTCCCTCTTGTTGGTTAGAGAGTAATTACGATCCAATTCGTATACAACAAACACTTTCAATATTATTAACAATATTGTACGGGATGTGGGGGGTGGTAATACTCAGTTACAAAATTTTCATAATAATAATGAAATTTAAAAAAAAATCATCAACAATTCTTTTAATAAAGCAAAAAATGTTTAGATTAATTTCCTTTTGGTGTTGTTTTGTTTTTTGTTAATCGATTTTTATTAATTAGAAAAGGTATTTTTTCCTGTTCGTTAAAAACAGTGTTAAAATGAAAGTTTATTTTTTTTTGCTTTTATGTTACAACAATAACAACCAATAAAAAATCAATAATTTAAATTCTTTCACTTGTTTTGACTTTCAAATTAAAATTTTATTAAAATTCCAATAGTGTCTTTTTTGTACACTATTAAAAACATTTAAAAAATCATCTAAAAAAAACTTTTCTCTTTGACAGAAGAAAAAGTTTCTTTTTTTCTTTCATTTTTTTTTTCAAAATTGTTATTGTTTTCTGTCAAAATTATTTTTAATATAATAAATTTTTTCTAAATAATTATAATATTAAATTTGATTAAATTTGATTAATTTTAGTTCCAGTTTTTTGTTTTTGTTCTTTGTGCAAATTTTATCACATAAACTATTATTATTAAAAGTTAAAAGGCAGTAGTCTCGATAGCACCACCCACCACACCATCAAGAAAAATATCAAAATTCAACTCACTTTTTTTTTTTAATAAGAGAAGAAAACACATCGTCGTTAGTAGTTATAATTTTTTTTTTTTATAAAATATAAGAGAAATTGTAATAAAAGTGACAAGACAAAAAATTTCTTATCAATTTTCATTCATTAAAAACAATTTTTAGATTTTCAAGTAACATTTTTGAAATAAGTTAATTTTTAGACATTAAAAAAAAACCACTCCACATAATAGTATTAAATTCCTTTTTTACTATAATAATAATTTTTTTTTTCAATTTTTTCTTTAATTATAGTTTGATAAAAGCACAAGTATCTTTCTGTTTTCTTACTTGATTGATTGATTGTTGATTATAGAAAAATGAAAAAACTAAATATACCCCCGCCTACAAACAACAACAAACAACAACAACGCCACATAAAATAGTTTACTAAACCGATGATCGTCAACGACTGAAGAGTCTCAATAAATGCAATACACCAACTGGATGACATGCAACCAACCAAAGACGCCGTCAAAACTGTTTGCTCTTTGATGATACTTTGTGTGTCACTCTCTCTCTCTCTCTCAACGGAGGAGAGAACTCGACTTGTAAAATGCAACAAAATTAAAGAGGAGAAAGCAGCATGATAGCGACGAGAGAAATCGAATATTTTTGGTGGGAACTTATGGCAAAGAGAATCGCGGTACTGACTCAATTTTATGTTCTCCGTTCTCTGTGTCTCCTTCCTTCCTAATAAGTAATGCACGATGTTTACTCCGCAGCAGTGCCACACTGTGACTAGTTTTCTCAATTACTCTTCTCGGTGCATAGCGAAATCAGGGGAAATGCCTCTATTTTCAGAGAAACTTACTAGCACAGTGGATTTCTCCTCGTGGTAATCTCTCAATGAGAATTATGAAAATTCTACTTAAAAATGGGGAAATATTCTAAACTTTTTGGATTGAATGAGAACAAATAAGAAAGAAAGTGAAAGAGCGCAAGCAAAAGAAAATTCGTGCTGCCAATTTCGATAAAAAAATGTTTCAATGAAATTTTCATACAATTTTGGTTTTTTTTTTTTGGTTTTGTTTTGTTAAAAGATTTGTTTTGTTGTGTGCGTGCGTATTGTGTAGTTGTTTCTTGTTGCTTGCTTATTATTATGAATTCTATGATGGAAAAAAGAGAGAGAGAGAGAAATCGAACAGTAGATGACAAAAATTTCAACAGGTTAAAGAAAATTGCATTTATTTTTCTTTTAAAAATTCACAAAAAATTGGAAAAGTATTTAGTATGCATTTTTTTTTTTGAATTCAGAGAGATAGTATTTTAATCGATAAGTAGCAAAAAAAATATTATGAAATTTAAAGTAAAATTCTCTTTAACAAATTATAATAAAATAGATCTCATCAAATTGGTTTGTGCGTTTGAGTTTACAACGCAACTTATTTGTTGTAGGTTAGATTGAATTTTGGTCCACTTTATGAAGTTTCTGCAATTGAGTTGGTTTTAAATTTGTTTTATTACAAACAGGTACGTACAAATACCTCCCCCCACCCCTCCCTAAATGGAAAAAAACCTTCATAAAATGAAGCAAAATTTCAATGTAAATTTTTTGAAAACATTTCTAAGCCACTCAATTTTCAATAGTTTTTTTTTCTTATTTTAAAAAAAAAATGAGTTCTCTGGTCTCAAGTAATTATAAAGAATAGCAAAAAAAAACCAAAATTAACAAAATTTTAATTATAAGAAAATAAGAAAACTATTATTTAAAAAAAAAAAATACACATTAGAGAGTTTATTTCCTAACCACCTCTACCCCTACCCCTACCTCCACCCCTATTACCATCACGCATTATTTTTCCTGTTGCTCTTTATGATATTATATCATCCTGTCTTGTGTTATTGTAAACTGTCCTAAACGTTTCGTTCCATTCAACAAAAGAAAAAGCTTAAATTCCTCCGCTTGCGGTTATTCCACATTCAATGGTGGTTTATGAATCAATGATGTGTATCCTCCTACCGTCCAACCCGCACCATTCCGTAAACAACCAATTTCCCGTCTGATCATAAATAAATCAAAATTCGAATGAAAGAAAAACTAAATCTCCCCCCCCCCCCCTCCAAAAGGAATGAGAGCACAAGAATCAACGAAAACGATTTTTCCCAACACACAAAAGTCAAAAAATCCCTACTTTTTGATTTGGATGAAAGCGGACATGCTGGTATGTGTGCGTGCATGTTTGTTTTTCTTTTTTCCTTTTCTGGTGGATATGTGCATATGTATATATGCGCCGAATCATAGCTAATCAAAAAATTGTTCATGTTTCGCTGATACACAAATTTACAAACGCCCACCCACACATGCAACAGTGTTCCAAACAAGACAACACACAGATTGGGTATAACTTCAATCGTCCTCCAATTATTCCTGACAGTCGCACTTGCACCCGCCTTCCCCCCACCCCATCAACCGCTTCACCTGGAGCAAATCGTAAATAATTTACAGAATTTTGTCAATGCGCCAGTACATGTATTTTAACCGATACATTCGTCGCGTAATCTTTTCATGTCAGTGTGTGTGTGTGTGTGTGTGCAGGTTGAGTTTGGAGTTTGTGTCAAAAAGGACACACATAGAGATGAGGCTGGCTGGCTGGCTGGCTGGCTGATGATGACGATGATTACCACAATGATAGTGATGATGATGATGATGATGATTGAACACAATATAATCTAATTTAACTAACAGATATTGAGTAATTTCCATATTATTTATATCGATTGGTCTTTCTATACACTTTTACACATTACTGTTTAGGTGTGTGTGCACGTGTGTGTATGCGTGTGCCAATGAATCTCTTTTACAATCATTTCAAATGTATTATTTTAAATTCATTATTAATAAATAAAATTAACTTCAAAAATAAAACTCAAATCCCTTCAAAAGCATGCATTTTCCTTTAACAAAACCTGAAGTGTGTGTAGGAAAAAGATGACCACAAGATGGCACTGCAACAGCAGCATAAGCCATGATTTTTGTATAAAGAATATATTCGACAGGACGAACATATTGGAAAAGGTTCCAATCCGTCTCACACTTTATTAAATTGGCACAAAATAAATTTTCATATTTTCCTGTTGATATTCCCTTGTTAAAAATAAAAATGCTACAATCCCCTTACCCCCGGACACAACAAACTATCAACAAAAAATTTCATCAAATGGTTTTTTTTTTAAAGAAAATTACACAAAAATTTGTAGTTTGTTTATTTTTTTTTTAAATATGAATTTCGATCGATTTGAATTAAATATAAAATAAAATTCCTTGTATGTGTTTGTGTGCGTATGTGTGTGTATATGTATGCATTTGTGTGTGTGTGTGTACATATTTATGGAAGTCCAATAAATAAAGTATAAAATTTTTAAATAGAAATTGTTTCACAATCAATTATTTTACATTCGAATATGTAAGAGAAATTTTCTCTCTATTCAACAATTTGCCCCTCTTTTGCTAGTTGAAAATAAAATATTCTTTCTCTCTCGCTTCTACACATTGCTAAATCCTATATTTTTCCGCTGCACTCTCCCTCCACACTTCACTCAACACCAACAAACTAAAATCATATGCGCAAAATGAGAGAGTGTAGATTTTATAAAATACAATCTAAGAAAACCAACACACCAACCTCTCACTAATACGCACACACACACCCACCCACACACACACACCAACACTACCAATAAAATTTAGTAATATTACACAAAACCCTAGTTTTCATATTTCAAAAGTTACAAAATCTTACCCCAACTTTTGGATACTTACTTAAAGGTGGTAAATTCTCAGCGCACATGCCCAAAATACAAACACACACACACACACACCCACGTTTTAACCTCTCCATTTTGGCATAGTCACAAATCCTAACAAATAAAGAGTAAATAGTATTCGGTCAATGTCCGGGGTTTTTTGCACCTTATCGTAACGGTACCACCTGACGATACTTGTTAGAGAGAAAAGTCCAAGTCAATATTTCTAAATGTTATTCTATCCACAGGGGGGGAAGGGGGGATTAGGGGGGTAGTAATGCATTGTGGTGGGTGGCTGCGCCGTACTAGTTACATGACGAACCACCAGTTCAGTTTATCGTCTCCAATTCAACCTGTTCACTATTAAATTATTAAAAACACTTTACTTTACTTGCAGTAATCGTCAAGAGAATGTGTCATGTACGTGTGTGTGTGTGTGTGTGTTCCGTACATATACATATATATATATTCTCCGTTGTATTGGATTACAAGCCAAATATATATAAGCGCATCCCCCCCCCCCCCACAGTCACAAACACACACGCCTACGCATGCATATGCACAAGGCAAGCACAAAGTCAATAGGACTAAACGTAACTAACTCTTCGTCATGTCCCTGTGTATGCAAATTTTTATTTTTTCCGTGCACTTTTACATTTTACATACTCAAACTAGAATATTGGCCACATGTACACGTACACATATGCACATAAATGAGAGAAATACCTGGCACAGGTGAATAGCAGAAAAAACTGTTGCCGATTAATAATAGAGAAAAAGGAAGAAGCGACTTGATTGGGATGGGGGCTAGTTACTCTCTATTAATGTGCAATTTGAAGCAAGAGAAATAACCAAAACATTTAACTCTACCATCCCCTATTTTTATGTATTACAACATTTGTGTCGCTGTAAATATTCAACAATGAAAAAAAAAGAAAAAAAAACTAAAATTAAAAAAAAAACAGTGCAAAATTAAACAAACAACAAAAATGGTGGTCTTAAAGAGAAAATCATTGACCACAGATGATGATCCCCTACTACCACAGCCACCAAAACCAATACGCTGACCCGATAATAAACCGAATCCAACTTTATCAACAACAAAAAAAAGATGGAGAGGAGGAGGTGACAGTTACCCTTGTTGGGTTCAAGTATTTATTACAACATGACATACGGAATAGTAGTCGTTTTAAAATCGATAAATTAATTGACAATCGTAAATATGAGCAACCCCATTCATTTCAACCCCATTCTCAGACAAGCACACACAATTTAACTCATTTTTATTATTTTTTACATTTTATTGATGCATTTTATGCATGGTCAATTTTTTTTTTACCTGAGAATCTCTCTCCTTATTTAAGTATGAAAATAAATTTCAATTTTATTCGATAATGACGATCACACCACAGGATCACCGGCACTTTTCTTTCGTTCCTAAAAACCCACTCTCTTTCGAGCAAACATTTTTCTTACTGCATCTCCTTCCGGCGCTCCACCCACCGCCCTCTTTTCAACATAGCCAAATAGATAAATTGACAAGTTTGACCCATAAACCCGAGGAAGAATAAACTTAAACACCAGAAACGGAACAGACGAAAAAACTCAAACTGCTGCAAACGAAGATGATAGGCGGGATAAGAGGGACAAAAAACTTTACTGCTGCTTGGTTCATTCGTAACGGACTGAGCCGAACCGTTTCCCTATCCGAACACTGTACGTACGAGTACACGAATCGTAAACTTTACCCCTTCTTCAGTGCTTGGTGTCGTGCGTTATGCAAAATGAATAATTGACAATTCCAAGTTTTTACCATGCAAAACATGCTAGAAGAGAGGCTTCAGTTTTAATCAAACTAAACTAATACCTGGCGCCTCTCAGTAAAAGTCAATTTTTTGTGTACAACATTTTTGGATTTTCCATTTCCTCCAACAAAAATGCACAAATTTTTCTCTTTCATATTTACCGCTTAATAATTTTTGCTGCTATCCACAAAATAGACATGCTTAAATCAATTTAGTTAAACCCCAAATATTCTGGCATTATTATCGGCAATGTTTCGCCATTATTCCAGCAGAGAACTTCAATGGTTTCTGATTAAAGAATTGAATCAAGTGGTTTTCGCAGGTCTCTCTCTTGAAACCATAGCTTAGTTCCATTAATAGAGTTCTGCATAGATCGAAACAAGCGGTAGGTTGAGTGTGCTATGTCTTTGCTGTACGGTGGATGGTAGAGATCTATAAAAAAATTTCTCTTTATTTTGTGGCGAGTAATCAAAAATGTGTGTGGTCGAGCCTTAGATGAAAAAATACCTGGATAGGCCCTAACGTCAGTTTTTCGTTTGTGTACGAGGTCTATTCGATTTTAGATTTTTTGTGGCGTTATGTTGGTACTCATGTCTCTCACTTATGCCAGCCATTTTGAATGTTCAGTTAATTTTTGACAGCTGCTTTGCTTGCACGTGTTTTGGCTCGTCTTCGATTTTTGCTCAATTTCGAACAAAAACACCATCGCATTAACATTGCTAAGGAGCTGTTGGAATCTGTCCGCGACGACCCAAATTTGCTCCAGAAGGTTATAACTGGTGACGAATCATGGGTTTATGGTTATGACATGGAAACCAAAGCTCAATCATACCAATGGAAGCTGCTGCACGAGCCAAGACCGAAAAACGCACACCAAGTTCGGTAGAATGTGCAGGTTTTCCTTACAGTTTTCTCCGATTTCAAGGGCGTGGTGCCTCATAAGTTATTGCCACAGGGTAAAACGGTCAATAAGGAATATTACCTGACAGTTATACGCAAGTTGCGCGAAGCAATCCGCCATAAACGCCCAAAATTGTGGAAGAACAAAAATTGGCTTTTGCACCATGATAACGCCCCTACTAACTCATCGTTGCTTATGCGTGAATTTTTGGCCAAAAACAATACATTAATAATACCGCAGCCACCGTATTCCCCAGATTTGGCCCCCTCTGACATTTTCTTGATCCCAAAATCTAAGAGCCCAATGAAAGGACGACGCTACGCTACGCTACGATTAAGGAAATAAAGACGGCATCAAAGGAGGAGCTGAACAAGATCACCAAAAATGATTTTTTGAAGTGCTTCGAGGATTGGAAAAAACATTGGTACAAGTCTATAATATCTGGTGGGGATTGCTTTGAAGGGGACAAAATAGATATTCATGAATAAATAAATAATTTTTGAAAAAAAACATCAAATTCGCGATACTTTTTGAACAGACCTCGTATACGCAATTTTCTGTCTGAATTATTGCAAAAACGGCGAGAAATCATAACGCTTGCATACTTTTGTGTAGATTTTTTTATGTAGGCATGACACCCACTGACATCTTGTTTTCGTAAAAGAAATTTTTTGACTCACTTATCCTAAGCAAAAATTTTAATTTAAATACGTCAGAAGGCAAAATTTAAGTTTTTCCAATATTTTAGTATTATTGGGAGTAAAAATTGGAAAACCGCTGCAGTCCATTCTGGTCTAAAATATCGGATCAGAAACGTCAAATTGTAACCTTAGGCATTTATCAACAACAAATCCCCGCCTCATTGCATTTGTGACTTTTTATTGGTCAAATTTTGAGACAAATAAGCGTCATTTGCGAAAAGTTTTGTTATTTGCCTTTAATTTGGAAAATTCAGCTATGGCTGAGGTGCGTCGAATGATTGTAGAAACTTATGGTGAGGCCACGTATTAGTGAGAGAACGTGTCGGGAATGGTTCAAACGCTAAAAAATTGAAGATTTTGTTTCGAACGCTACAAAATTCGACGTGAAAAACAAGAGCGCCTCGAAAGTTTGAAGACGCAGAATTGGATGAAGATCTATGTCAACTTGCAGATCCATTGGACGTGATTCAACAAGCCATTTTCTATCGTTTTAAAGTGATCCAAAAGCAAGGAAATTGGGTGCTATACGAGTTGAAGCCGAGAGACGTCAAACGGCAAAAAAGGAAGAGGCTTTCTGCATCGTATTGTGTCCGGTGATGAAAAGTGGCTCATGTTTTGTCTTTGGTGGGACCAGCTCCGCGTAGTATGTTATGAGCTGTTGCAACCGTGCGGAATAATCACAGGAGCTCACTACCGAACACATCTGATGCATTTGATTCGAGCATTGAAGGAAAAACGGCAACAATACGCCGTGTTCACCAGACATCGCCCCTTCCGACTACTACCTCTTCCGATCGATAACGCGTGGTCTGGCTGTGCAGCACTTTCGATCTTACGAAGACAACAAAAATTGGGTCGATTTGTGGATCGCCTCAAAAGACGAGCACATTTATCGACGTGGAATCCGTATGCTGCCAGAAAAATTTCAATGGCTTTTATTGGCGCATACTTGCACTCTTTTGTTGAAATTTTCCATGAACGTTTTGATTTTCCATAAATATGGCTGAATTTCGTTGATACAGCGCGCTCAATTTCCTCCTATAAGGCGTGGGTGGTGATCCATAGGCTTGTTGGCATAAATCTTATACTTCAAAAAAAAAACACAAAAGAAAAAAGACCAACAGCGTTAAATTGCATGATCTGGAAATTCTGATCAGCAAATGGCGAAAAATTGATCAGCAAAACAGAAAATTCTGATCAGTAAAACAGGAAATCGATCAGCAAAAGCGGGAAATGGCACAACCAGGAAATTACTCATACAGTAATGGAATTGTTTCGCGGGCTGTATGGCATGTGATACCATCTTGTTCAAACCACGTGTCTTCCACATCCATATCCTGCAAATTTAGACACAAAAAATTAGATTTTCATGGAAAATTTTCAAATATTGCACGCATTTTGAGACATCCTATACAATAAAAATACAGAGTGGGCCAATTTGGACTAACTGATTTAAAAATGCATTAAACTTTTCTTTTTTCTTGCAGATTCTAAAGAATTTTATAAAATTTTATAATGTCTTCTGTCTTCATACTTAGTGCAAGAACGTGCCAAAATTATAATGTCTTCTTGAGTAAGAGAAGTTTTTCAAAGATTTTTCCAAGGATTGGTAACAAGCTGATGACGATGAGGACTTTTATAATGTCTTCTGTCTTCATACTTAGTGCAAGAACTTGTCAAAATTGTTGAATTTTATTTTTCTTCCGGACGTTCTATTGTTATAACACAAAGAAAATATTTTCAGGATTTTAATACTGTCACAGTTCCCAGTGCAAAGATGATAAGAAACTTAATAGCCCATTTTGGCGTGCTAGCGTGCAGTATTTGATGAGTTACGAACAAATTTTAATCTACCTGTTCGTAATGAACAAGCTGTTGAGACTGTACGCGAAAGTGCCAACGATGATCCATCCATCTGTGTCCACTCGTCAATATGCTACTCAATTGGGCATCTCCAGAACATGGCGGCGACGCAATTTGAAACTTGATTTGACGATGTTTTCATATAAAATTCAATTGACTCAAGAATTATTGCCGAGGGATGCAGCACAACGGTTACAATATGACCAAAGTCAGCCCAAGTTGGCCCATCCTGTATATTTAATGCAACGATATGCACATTTTTAAGAAGTCCATCGCAAATTTCTATCGGTAGTCCGAACTATTATAGGGTGGTCCATCTAGTGGTTGCATTTTGAACCACTATTTATTTGAAGTACTTGAGTGTTAAATGTCATCACGAATTGACAGATTGTTAGTTGAAAGTCTGAATTTTACGAAATGGTAATCCGTAAGCTTGAAGAAAACTGGGCAAAAATTTGAGAACTTACTTCCAAAGTGGTGAGTCTTCAACCCAAATTGTGAGAAATTTAAAAATAAAATGAGAAAAGATCGAATGCCATCACGTCAACTTGTGAAGCGAGTTCGCGAAACTGGTTTGTTGGTTCTAATACAGTGCGTAAGACCGAGAATATTGCCGCCGTTGCTGAAAATGTCAGTGATCATCCATCAACATCAACTCGTCACCGTTCTCAGGAATTGAACATTTCTCGCACTTCTCTGTTGAAAATTTTGCACAAAGACCTCGGTATGAAAGCTTACAAAGTTCAATTAGTCCAACAACTAAAGCCGCATGACCATCCGATGCGTTTTCGTTTTGCCCAATGGGATCAAGATCAATTGACCGAAGATGAGCATTTTTACCGAAAAATCATCTTTTCGGATGAGGCCCATTTCCACCTCGGTGGGTTTGTCAACGAACAAAATTGTCGCATCTGGGGTTCAGAAAATCCATACGTCACCATGGAAAAGCTGATGTATCCACAACGAGTCACGGTTTGGTGCGGATTTTGGAGTGGAGGCATCATTGGCCCGTTTTTCTTCGAAAACGATGAAGGAGCCGCCGTTACTGTGAGCGCTATCGTGGCATGCTCAACGAATTTTTGTTTCCAAAACTTGAAAAGAATGGCATGGATGACATTTGCTTTCAACAGGACGGGGCCTCTTGCCACACAGCCAACGTAACAATCCAACTTTTGGGCCTGTTGGATTATTTTCTGTGGGGAGCCGTTAAGAATAAATGTTACGTAAGCTATCCAGAGACAACTGAGGCCTTGAAACACGAAATCAAAGTTGCAATTGAAGAGATACAGGCCCAGACAATCGAAAATGTACTGAAAAATTTGCTCGAGCGAATGGGGTACTGTAAGGCCATTCGAAATTGAAATTTGTTAGAACCATTCCTTTTACGGTATCAATATTCATCTGCGGTTTTATCCGCTGTCCACAAATTATTGATATTCGAAAACACTCGTTCGGTACCGGCATTGGTATCAGGCAGGTAAACAAAGCGCAAATTTGACAACTTTTGTGAACTGGACGCAAGACTAGAATAACGCCATCAAAATAAAATAATCCGCACGTGAAAATATTATAGAAACTAAATTTATTTCGGTAAATTGTTAAATTCGGGACATTAATCTATGCGAGACGCAGATCTGGGGAATCCGATACAAATGGTAAGAATCTCTCTCGATTCTTAACAATAAATAAGTAAATATCTTTTAAAAATTTGTATCGACCTTTGATAATTCAATCTACGAGTAAACCAATTACTAAAAGTCTAAAATGATCTAATAACAATTAAATTTATTTATTTTTATTCACCTCTTTTCGATTCTACTCCATCTTTGAATAACTGCCCAAATAAAAATTATTATCCCATCCATTATCCACTGCACCAACTCTTCTATTTTCATTCTCATCGCATCATAATTTTTTAATAAGAATTGAATTTTTTTTTCTTTTTTTAAAAACCCACCACAAAATTAGACACATGTTTTTGGACTATCTGCAATTCCTCTTACCAGGATGTGAAAATTGTTGTAGAGTTTGGAGAGATTATAAACATTTCCATCAACAAAAAGGGACTTCCATTCAACACACACGCTGGACAAAGGAAATTCTCTGCCGACCAACCGATTATTGAGTAAATTCACTTTTTAACCATTTGTACACATACCCCACCCCTGCATACGTACTTACTTACTCGCATGTTTACATATGTTGCCACTGTCTTCTTCTCTTCTTCACTATATCACTTGCCAAGCGAATATAAACGAGAATTATTTTCCGACTATATACGAGCGTGCATTGACAATTCAAACACTAAACACTGAATTGTCGTCACCCATTAAACGACTAATGTCAATGCAGAGTCATCCATATACTCACCCACTCTCTCACTTCCTCACCGGAACAAAGAATTTCATTTAAAATTCTTAACTCGTTCCACGTTCCCGTTTCTATTACAAATTAGCTCTTATCTTTGACTGTTACTAATGTGTACGTATGCTAGCGTTTTGAGGAGAGCAGAGCAGGGCTTCCGAGTCTCTTTCTTTGTTCGTTTAGCGGCAAAAATATGGCATTGTGCAATAACAACACACAGAAGAAAAAAAATATTTAAAAAAACATCTTTTGTTGTTAGTTTTACAAATAGATAAACAAAAAAACTAATTTGAAATAGAAAAAAAATATCTTAGAAAATTAATCGAAAGAAAACTAATAAATAAAGAGTAAAAGAGAAGATGTGGTTTTTTTTTGAAATTTATTTATCGAAAACAATTGATTACGATCACGATAATGACGGGATATCATAATTGGTTTATTGTGTCGGGGATTGGTGGTACCTGAAGATGATATTAATTTATACTACCTGACATTTTTTTATAGCTTTTATTTCATATCAACAACTACAATGCATCAACATTGTAACATGCAAATTTTGTAACAAAGGACAGTTTCTACCTGCACTTGTCCTAAGAGATACCCATCTAAGCCTATTGGCCATACTCTCCTGCCATAACCACTTCAATTTATGACTTTCTTCAGTTTTCAATCCGTTTAAGCTATAGGGAAATCAATGGAACTTATTGGAAAGGGTGCGAAACTTTCCAACACCTGCACCTCAGACAGCCCCTAATCACGTTTAGAATCCATAGCCACCTCGAAGCCTACGCCAATAGCGGTACTTAGGGTCCTGACAATGTCAAACCGATCCGCTGAAAAATAGGGCGTCCCTGACCGGGAGTTCTCATTTAAAACAGATTAATCTGAATTTGGAGCGATCTTCCTTTCGAGTTACTGTAGGAACACTTACCAGAATTTCACGGCTCGCACCCCTAAAGTACTGTTAGATTTTTGTACCATGCACCATATCCCCATTTGGGGGAATCGTATGCATTGCATCTACAAAATCACATCACACCAATTAACCTCCTGTATTTTTTCGCAAGTTATAAATTTTGTGATGATGATAAGCTGATATACGAGGTCTGTTCAAAAAGTATCGCAAATTTTATGTTTTTTCAAAAATTATTTATTTATTTATGAATATCTATTTCGTCCCCTTCAAAGTAATCCCCACCAGATATTATACACTCTGGCCAACATTTTTCCCAATCCTCGAAGCACTTCAAAACATTATTTTTTGTGATATTGTCCAGATGCCGCCTTTATTTCCTCAATCGTAGCGTAGCGTAGCGTCGGCTTTTCATGGGGCTCCTCAGTTTCGGGAACAAGAAAAAGTCATAGGGGGCCAAATCTGGGGAATACGGTGGCTGCGGCATTATTAGTGTGTTGTCTTTGTCCAAAAATTCGCGCATAAGCAACGATGCGTGAGCAGGGGCGTTATCATGGTGCAAAAGCTAATTTTTGTTCTTCCACAAATCTGGGCGTTTCTGGAGGATTGCTTTGCGCAACTTGCGCATAACTTACAGGTTATATTCTTTATTGACCGTTTTACCCTGTGGCAAGAACTCATGAGGCACCACGCCCTTGAAATCGGAGAAAACTGTAGGCAAAACCTTCACATTCAACCGAACTTGGTGCGCTTTTTTCGGTCTTGGCTCGTGTGGTGCCTTCCATTGAGATGATTGAGCTTTGGTTTCCACGTCATAACCATAAACCCATGATTCATCACCAGTTATGACCCTTTGGAGCAAATTTGGGTCCAACAACTCCTTAGCAATGTTAATGCGATGGTGTTTTTGGTCGAAATTGAGCAATTTTGGTACGAATTTCGCGGCGACCCGGCTCACGACCAAATCATTAGTAAAAATCGAATGGCACGAGCCAATCGATAAGTTTAAGTCCTCACGCTTTTCGTCATTCACATCTTCTCGGCCGTCTGAGAACATTTTGTACCACTGATAAACGTTGGTTCGGTCCAAGGTAGCTTCAACATTAATTTTGTTTTTCACACAAAATTTGATACAGATTCTTTGATCCATTTTTTGGAATGGGCAAAAATCGAAAAAGAGCCAAAATACGTGCAAGCAAAGCAGCTGTCAAAAATTAACTGAACATTCAAAATGGCCGAACTTGTCGGCATAAGTAAGAGACATGAGTAGAAAAAATATCAAAAATCGAATATGTCGGCATAAGTAACAGACGCCACAAAAAATCGAAAATCGAATATACGTAACCCATGGAAATTCAAAATTGCTGATACCTCGCATACTTAACATCCCGCCGCGGCGACGGGTATTGCCAAGACAGAAAAGGAACATGAGAGAGTAAACACTCATCGGTGTTTCTCTATTTAACAAGTCATATTTTCTATTAACATCGCAAAAGATCTCTTGGGCAATTTCTCTTTAAACACCAATGAGTGGGTATGGGGAATCTAACAGAGGAGAGTTTTCTAACAAAAGGATTATAGTGAGAGGATAATCGGGAATGAAACTTTTTATAACGAGAAAAACAAAATTCGTTTCGTTTTCACGCATTTTTCACAGAGCACGAATTTTGTGTTTCTCGTTATAAAAAGTTTCTGTAAATCATAATCGACCTACTGAGCGCACGCAATTCCAGTCATAGTGATAAAATTTCGTGACAATTTTAGGCTATTGGACTTTTTATAACGAGAAATACATAAGCTATAAGCAAAGGGAACATTTAGGTCACGATGGATAACTTTGGTTTGAACATAGATTGTGGAGCATTGCGGATTTTTCGCAAGATTTTAGATTGAAGGGATTGGATTCGAGAGGAGTTGAAACGCTTAATAGAACCTTAGAGTTTAATTCTGTATGCTTAGTGGAACCCCCAGAGTTCAATTTACCTTCCATTTCCACTTCTTACTTAAACCAGTCTTGAAGATTTAACATATAGTATCGGATTGTAGATATTTTGAGGATGGTTGGATATTGGAGTGGGATGCTATAATAACGGTATTGTCCGTATAGATGGTAGTCAAAGTTTTGGAATTAGTTGGGATGTCAAAGGTATAAATTTTATCTCCTGTGATAGGGAATATTTCAGAAACAATCAGTATTGAATATAACTTGATATTAAAATAAGCAAGTATGTGGAGAGAAAAAAGTAGTCCAGGATGCCACACTCGATCAAAAGCATGTGATATATCTACGAACACACCTGGACATAGAGGACGCAATTACCAGGTGTATAAGCTTAAATCATAGAAAGCAAAAACAAATATATTCAAAGTACTTGCCTTCGCTAGCTCCCATCCCTCGGGCAATTTGTGGCTACCACGCCAAAAAAATTCCTTCTTTTTCGAGACAAACCACTCATTAAGCCATTTTCGGACGTCTTCGTAAGAATCGAGTCAAAATTTTGACTACTTCAGAAATAGGGTAAGAAGAATTTTTCAAAAAATTTTCCAAGCATTGGAAAACTTCCTGTCGAGGATGGGGAATTTACTGGTTTTTCTTTTTTAGGTTTTGATAACTGAAAATTTTTGCAAAATAAGCGAAAATAGGTGGCACGAAGAATACTATTAAATATATATTTTATGAATACGGTAGTTTTTTTTGTTGAAGATATGTTACTACCTGACTAAATTGGAACGGTAGAAATTTAAATATTTACGCACGTACATAGTCAATTACCGAACGTATTATGGATTTATGAATACAACAAACATAAAAGCATGCGTGCAAATAAACAATATTTTAGAGTGAACAAAAAAAAGAATTCCATAACAAGAGAAAAATCGAAAAATCATGAGAAAACAATTTATTTAAAAATTTACATACTCATTATAAATTAAAATTAAAGAGCAAAGCAGGAACAAACAAAAGAAAACCAATTACATAAAAATCTCTGACATGTTATCAAAAATTAAAATTCAATTTGATGTACGAATAATTATGCATGCATGCACCAATACTCTCACTACACCACCCAATAAGAAAGCAAGAGCATACGCAGAGTAAGGTTAAGTACTCAAATATGAGTAATAACAATAATAATAAAACGGAAGAGGCAGAAGGCAGTGGCACAAGCAGAGGCAGAGGCAGAGGCAGAACAAAATCGAAAGAGATAAAAACGCAATAAAAAGAGAAATTAATATTTGAAAAAATAATAAAAAAGAGAATAAGAAAAAACAAGAGCTTCAAAAATCAACTGGAGGAAAAGTATTAGGTGATTTTTTTGCTGTTTGGTTTTTCATATTTTTAGTATTGACAGATTGCGTCTGACACATGACATATATTTAAGTTAAAAGTGCTCTGTTAGCATTGCCATTTTATCATGGAAAGACCTATTCTCAAATAACGCTTATAAAGTATTAAATTTTTAATATCAAAATTTGTGCTCTATGAAAAATGCGTTTCGCGTACTTCGATCAACCTACTGACTGAGTAAGTACAAACCAAAGAGACAAAAATTTCGCATCAATTTGACGCTATTTGACATCAAACCAGCAACAAGTTTGCGTAGAGTGCTTCCAGTGTTGGTGAAGAACGGAATTTGTGCATTTGTCGCCGTTCACAGCAATTGGGATTGTGTTACTCGATAATGTGGAAGATTTTATGGAAACATCTTGGACTGAGAAAGCGTATAAAATACACTTCGTGCAAGAACTGACACCTAACGACCTGCCAAAGCGTTGAATTTCCGGTGAGTGGGTGCCTTAGAACAACTTAAGGAAAATCGGTTTTTTTTTTACCAAAAAATTGCGTTCAGCGACGAAGCTCATTTCTGGTTGAATGGGTTTGTGAATAAGCAAAATTGTCGTATTTAGTTTGATGAACAACCACAGGCAAACAAGAACTGCCATTGCACCCAGAAAATGCACTGTTTGGTGTCATCGGTCTGTATTTCTTTAAAGATGACGCTCTAGTGCTGTTTTCTTGAAACCACTTGTCGACCAGATGCACAAGAAGTGCATCTTGTCGACATGTGGTTTTAAGAAGACGGCGCCACAACACGTGAAAAATGGACAAACTGAGAGATGAGTTCGGTGAGCAATTTATTTCCCGTTTCAGACCGCTGAGTTGGTCGCTTAGATCGTGGGATTTGACGCCTCTGGGCAATTTTTTATGGGGCATATGCCGACAAACCAGCGTCATTTCTAGCCTTGAAAAGTGGTGCGGCTCTGCATGCTACACAGCATGTAAAAAATGGACATATTGAAAGATGAGTTCTGTGAGCAATTTATCTCCCATTTCAAAACGGGTAGGTTGGCCGCCAAGATCGTGCAATTTGACAACTCCAGACGATTTTTTATGGTGTCTATGCCGATAAACCTGCGCTATTTGCAGCCTTGAAAAGTGGTTCAAAATTGCACCTCCTCGCATGGATCACTTAAAACGTGGTGCGTATTTTTTTAAAGATGACGCTGGCCGTTACGTTACCGTCAAATGGCGCCCTCTATCACTCGATGATTTCAAACTTTTGTTTTGCCCAAAATGGAAGAATTTCATCTGGTTGACATGTGGTTTTAGCAAGATGGCACTACATGCCACAGAGCACGTGAAACAATGGACATGTTGACAGATGGGTTCGGTGAGCAATTTATCTCTCGTTTCGGACCGGTGCGGTTTGATGCCTCTGCACGATTTTTTATGGGGCTACGTGAACTTACTTATCTATGCCAATAAATTAACGAGCGCCATTTGCAGCCTTGGAAGACAATATTCCACGTGTTATTAGCGAGATACCAGCCAAGATGCTCGAACAAGTGGCCTAAAATTGCACCTCTTGCATGGACCACCTAAACCTTAAGTATGGCTAACATTTACATGAAATAATCTTTAAAAAGTAAATGGCAATCATTGATTTATCAGTTCAAATAAAAATTTTATACACTTTTAGAATTTGTTTGGTATTTTTTTGGAAATTTTAAAAACACACATCTAAAAAAATTACCTGTTACAATAGGTTTTTTTAATCCATTAACCAAACACACTTTCACCTCAGACAAATTATTTAAAAAAAAAATAAGAAAATCACAAAAAATATTACCAAAAATATTATCTATGGAATAATGAACAAATTTGATAGAAAAGAACCTATTCGATTGTGATAAGAGTACGAGGATTGGGGATTAGAATTATGGTGTCACGAAAAAATCAATAAAAAAAAACACTAACACAAAAAATCATTGAGAAATAAATTTTAAAAACAATTATTATTAGTGAAAATCATACAAGCTTCAAAAAAAAAAAAAACACAAAAAATATGACCAATAATCATAAAAAGAGAAAAAGATAAAAAAAACACACTTTTCTTCTAAATTGAATTAAATAAACCTAATATGTGCATTTACTCATGAAAAGTGACAAAATATCAATATTTATTTTCTCCTCTCCTTACTAACCAATCATCGTATCTCCTCTGCTAAATTTGTTATCTCTTTTCTGTAACCAATCAAAATTATTGTTTTTGTGCATTTGTTCTCTTTTTTTTTGTTTTTTTTTCGAATTTACTTTCGAACAATGACTGAGGTTTTTTTTCCTTTTAATTGCAAAATATTAATTAATAAACATTGTTAATTTTCAGGTAAAATATTAATGGTGATGCTTATGGAAAATTCAAATGCATTTTAAAATAAAAATATTTATTATTATTAATTTAAGTAGAAATAATCAGTTTAAAAAAAAAAATAACGACAAATCGTCTCCTTTTCTGATTACAGGGAATAATTTTTATTGTAATGGAACAACTTTGATGAAAAACCAACGCCAAGCAGCTTCTTCAACTAAAACTACAAAAAAAAAACTACCACCAATCCCGTTGCTCAACTGCTAACAATCGATATTCAAGTATGAAAGTTTCATTTGTAAATTCGTTTATTCCTTGTTTTTTCCAAACAGGACAATTTCTGTTATTGCTCCCTTCTTACATACTATTTTAAAAAACAACTCTTCAATTCCATCTGTAAAATATTAAAAAACAAAACAAAAACAGAAACAAAAACAAAAACAATAATAATAATACTAATAAAACTAAGAAGAGAATAAATATAAAAACCACACCACAATAACCAAAACAAGAGATAACAAAAACAGTACAGGAAAAAATAATAACAACGGCTTCAGCAAAATAAAATGTGACTCCAAGAAATCCTTGCACGAAATATAAAATTCTCAACTACAGATGGGACTCTTTATTTGATATCTTCGAGGACAAAAATGAAGAGAGACAGATAACAACAAAAAAAAAACACACACACACACAAATAACAAAATTATAATGGAATAAAAAGAGCTTAACTGGTAACTGAAATTTCCGTGCAATTGGTTCAGTGGTGCTTGCTTATACAAGATTGGTACAATGTCTCTCTTGCTCCCTCCCTTCCCTCTTCATCCTCTCCTTGGTGAAGTTTGGACAGAACGAAAATAAATAAAATCCTCCATGGAAAGCAGTCTGAATGTTAATAAAGTTATTCCAGAACAAAATGTCTGTCACGAGAAAAATATATATGAAAAAAGAAGCTACCTAACAGGTATACAGGCAGGCAGGCAGGCAATATGAGATCTTATACCCCACACCCACACCTCTCTCCTCCTACTTTAAATTTTCGTATCTTTTTAAAAATGAGTATCAGAAGAAGAAATTCTTGTAAATGCACAGGTTGGAAGAAGAGCACTGTGTAAAAAAGTAGCAAAAAAAAAAATTGTCCCAAATATCGTGCAAGGATTTTCTTTTAATAATTTCATAAAAAAAAACAAAAAACAAATCAAAAATATTTTACAATAAAACAGAACATGAGAGTGCGATGAGAGTGGACGGATGGTGACCATAAGAGAGATCTAGTGGGAGAGCAAGGGAGAAAATACTTTTCTATGGCCTTTGATGAGTAAAAAATTAACCACAACAATTATCCGCTTTAAGGAAGAGCACAACCTCTCGGACGATTTTGAAAGACAATTAACTCCACCCCTCATTAAAATCACAAATTACAATAAATCACAAAATTTTTCTTCTGTTGTCTACTCTTAAAGTGTGTTTATAGTGTGACTTTTGGTGGATACTTGAATAACTGTTAAAAACAAAACAAAAAAACACAAAATTTATTAGGAAAAAAAAAATAAAAGATTTTAATTTTAAAAAAAAACCATTTTTTTTTTGGAATTCAAATGGAAAACCGCCGTTTTTTCCTCTTCAAAATTTGAGGCTTTATTGTGCGAAAAATGCTCAAATATTCGCGCTTCAAAGCTAGCCATAAAATTTTTCCATCTTTTTGGGAGCATAAGGATTTCACACCGACAAATTTCTTGTCTTTTGACGCGATCCACGAATCGACCCAATTTTTGGTCTCTTCGTAAGAGCGGAAATGCCACTCAGCAAGGCCACGCTTCATCGATCGGAAGAGATAGTGCTCGGAAGGGACGATGTCTGGAGAATACGGCGGATGGGGTAGGAGGTGCCATTTCAGTGTTTCCAGGTAGGTTTGAACCACCTTAGCAACAATTGGCTAAGCGTTGTTGTGTCTTTGCTCATATTGTGACCGTTTTTCCTTCAATGCTCGGTTCAAAGGTATCAGCTGTGCTCGGTAGCGAGCTCCTACGATGGTTTCACGGGGTTGCAACAGCTCTTAATACGGGGTCTGTTCAAAAAGTATTGCGAATTTTGTGTTTTTTTTTCAAAAATTATTTATTTATTCATTAATATCTATTTTGTCCCCTTCAAAGCACTTCAAAAAATCATTTTTTCTGATCTTGTTCAGCTCCTCCTACGTTTTTTCCAATCCTCGAAGCACTTCAAAAAATCATTTTTTCTGATCTTGTTCAGCTCCTCCTTCGATGCCGTCTTTATCTCCTTAATCGTAGCGTAGCATCGTTCTTTCATGGGGAAAAAGTCACAGGGTTGCCAGATCTGGGGAATACGGTGGCTGCGGCATTATTAGTGTGTTGTTTTTGGCAAAAGCCAATTTTAGTTCTTCCACAAATCCGGGCGTTTCTGGCGGATTGCTTTGCCAAAAATTCGCGCACAAGCAACGATGGGTGAGCAGGGGCGTTAGCAAGCGCAACTTGCGCATAACTTGAAGGTATTATTCCTTATTGACCGTTCTACCCTGTGGCAAGAACTCATGATGAACCACGCCCCTACAATCGAAGAAAACTGTAAGCAAAGCCTTCATATTCGATCGAACTTGGCGCGCTTTTTTCGGTCTTGGCTCGTGCGGCAGCTTCCATTGGGATGATTGAGCTTTGGTTTCCACGTCATAACCATTAAACCATGATTCGTCACCAGTTATAACCCTCTGAAGCGAATTTGGGTCGCGGACAGAGTCCAACAGCTCCTTAGCAATGTTAATGCGATGCTGTTTTTGGTCGAAAATAGGCAAAAATCAAAGACTAGCCAAAGTAGCTGTCAAAAATTAACTGATCATTAAAAAATTACCGAAATTGTCGACATAAGCGAGAGAAATGAGTACCAACATAACGCCACAAAAACCCGAAAATCGAATATACGTAACCCGTGGAAATTCAAAATTCGCGTTAGTTTTTGAACAGACCTCGTACACTACGCCGAGCTGGTCCATTCAAATACATGGCATGATCCTTGGTATCATATTTGCTGCATGGCTGCGACGCCCCTACGATTTTCTTGGCTTTGGACCGTCGATATTGCTGCATGGCCGCGATGCCCTACGATTTTCTTGGCTTTGGATTATCCTAACGGATCCACTTTTCATCACCAGTCACAACTATGCGAAAAACCCTTCCTTTTTTGCCGTTGGAGCAGCTTTTCGCCCGTGAGGTTCAACGTCTCTCGGTGTCAACTTGTATGACACCCAATTTTCTTGCTTTTGGATCATTCCCAAGGCTTTCAAACAATGGAAAATGGCTTCCTGAGTCACGCCCAATGGATCTACAAGTTCTTGTTGCGTTTGACACAGATCTACATCCAGTAATGCCTCCAATTCTGCGTCCGATCTTATCTTCCACGTCGAAATCTATTTTTGAAGCGTTGGAACCATTCGCAACACATTGTCTCACTAATACAAGCCTCACCATAAGTTTCTACAATCATTCGACGTACCTCAGCCGCAGCGGAATTTTTCGAACTAAAGGTAAAAAGCAAAACTTCCCGCAAATAACCCCTAAATATGGCTCAAATTTTGGCATTTTCACTCAAAAAAATATATATAACGCCGATAAAAAGTAAAAAATGTAATTAGGCGAGGAGTTGTTGTTGACAGATGCCTAAGCTTACATTATGACGTTTCTGTTCTAATATACTACTGGCGCCATCTATTGGAAAACAGCCGTTTCGCATTTGTTCTCCAATAAAAATTTATTATAAAAAAGAAATTTCAAAGTAATTTTAAAAAAAACTGAAGCCATAAAAAGATTTAAATTAAAAAATTAATGTGAATTATTGAAAATCAAAAAAAACCAGCCTCCCCCCTTACTCTTCTCTGCTAACAATGTGTTATAAAAGATTTTTTTAAAAATACAAATTAACATTAAAAAAAAAATCCCATCAAAAATAACCTACAGAAAATATTATTATTTTCCCAAAAATTCCTTTTTAAGACCAAAAAAAAAAAGGTTTCCCCAAAAAGAATTGTAAATTTGAGGTTATTTTCCCTTAATTTTTTCTTCTTCTTAAATTGAACAGGAAAATTTGTTTGTGAAGCTTGTTAGTGATCGGGGTAGGGTGGGTAGGGTGGCGGCCACACACCACTTGTGTGGTATCATAGTTAAGAGGAATTTGGAGTTTTTTTTCTGGAGTATTATTTGTATTTTTAATAAAAATAATTTATTCTTAAGTGAAACAGTTTTTTTTTTTTGGTTCTGGACTATCTGA
This sequence comes from Atherix ibis, assembly GCA_958298945.1. Classification (NCBI taxonomy): domain Eukaryota; kingdom Metazoa; phylum Arthropoda; class Insecta; order Diptera; family Athericidae; genus Atherix; species Atherix ibis. The sequence goes on along the minus strand of OY282609.1, from coordinate 21,474,233 downwards.
CATTTTGATTTTTATGCTCGTCCCTTATTTTTATTATTATTATTATATTTTGTATATGAAAAAAAATATAAATACCTGCACAAGTGTATAAATCCTGTTAACAAAGGTATTTACGTCAAATTAATTCGAAAATAGAAGTTTTTCAAACAAAAACAAACAAAAAAATAAAGTTGAAAAAAAAAATTTAAAATTATTAATAGAGAATTTCTTTAGAAAAAAAATTCGTAGGTTGTGGTACTAATACTATCGCAGATTGGGGGAACGTTATTTATGTCCACAATAATCACCTGAGTTTGCAAGTACTTGTCATAGCAGTTTAAAAGGAAGGAGTTGCTACTAAACCCATGCTTAGTTACCGAATGATGCTCAATTTATCGTTATTTGCTTCTAACAACAGGAATAACCGACCGTGAGTGATAGAGAGACCGTGAGTGATAGAGAGACCTGAGAAGAATTTTGCCTTTTTTCTCAACACCATAAAAATACGAAAATAGAATTGATTCCAAAGCTGATCATTTCTAAGAACGATGAGAATTGGTTGGAATGTCAGAATGGAAGTAGTTCCAGTTAGGATCGTCTTCGAAATAATTCCCAAAAAAAAATTGGGTTTTCTGTTCTTTTTTTTCCTTTTTTTATTTTAAGAAAACAAAAACAAAAATAACAGAACCAGCATACGCAGGCTCTTTTTATGTTTAACAGGGTCAGAAAAAAAATATGCTCACCAACAAGAAGGATAACAACAACCGAGAGTAAATAAAATGTAATAAAAACTAAACTAAACTAAAAAAGAAAAATTCACTCAGAAAAAATGCACAAAAATCCCAAAGGATATGATGCCCATCCAACCACCACCACCCCCAATCCCCCCTGGTTTTATCCTTGTTCTTGTCATCTTCAATTATTCCTACTTGACATTTTTGCTTCAGTTCAAATTTCGGTTTTAATTCTAAATTGGCCACTACTGCGCGCTCGTCCGTCCGTTCGTACACAAACGTTTTCATTGTTTTTACTTCTTCGCATTTTTTTTTTCTCCTCAAAAAATATTATTATTATTTATTTTGTATAATTCCCAAAAGTAAATTTGTACAATTCAACCCGGCACAACAGTTGCGCAGGTGTACTCGTATAGATAGATATGATGAGGAGATTTTTATTTACTTAAAATAAGCACGTTTAAAAAGTTTTGTGAAATGAAAACTGATGCTTGCTTATATGTTTTGCTACCGACCGACACTTTTATGTGTAGATGGTCGGTTGATGGGTGAATGGCACATCCCCTTCAGTAAATGTAAAAAAAATTTAAAATTCTCTTCATGAAATAAATAAATTTGTAGCAGAAATTATGTTAATACACTGACATGTAGTCAGTTGCGTGCATTGTAATTGTCGGAAAAAAACTATGTACATGCTCCGAAGCCCCCCACCAATGGGCAACAAACAATAAACCAAATCAGATTCAGTCTTTAATATTTTGAAAATATCATTTTTTGCTTATCATAAATCGTTTAGGCGTTAAATTTAATTAGTACCACACATTTAAACAATAGACAAACAACGTTACGTTAAGGGTACAAACCCCCCTTTTTCGTTACGTTTGACGTTTGATATTTAAAAAAAAAAGCTATTTATAAGCTTAAGACCTCATTTAAATAATATTAAATCTATTATCACAGAGAAGAGAATGTGCTAAAAGTAAAAAAAAAAACAATTCTTTATACTCAATTGCAACCTTCCCTATTAACCCCCTTCTATAACCGCATTGATTTTCTTTTTCGCTTAAAATGCCAGATTTGATAAAATTTTACAAAAAAATCCAACTGAGATCCTCACACTTGGCTTTGAAAAAAAAATCATTAATTTTGAAATGAACATGCTGATAAGTTGGCTGGAGAAATTCTCCGGCGTCCGATGGTCAGAGCTATCGCTACTAATTTGCCTGCCTCGCCTTCTAACTGATTGGCAAACAATATTCGAAATGGACTCATCAAAATTCTGGACACAAAAACTGCTGAGAACTCTTTTTAAATCACACAGGAGCTATTTGACAATCCTGTGGTATTCCGATAATTTTCCCACGAATACGCCGTCTGTTCAAAAAGTATTGGGAATTTTGTGTTTTTTTTTCTCAAAAATTATTGATTTATTCATGATTATCTATTTTGTACCCTTCAAAGTAATCCCCACCAGATATTATACACTTGTGCCAACGTTTTTTCCAATCCTCGAAGCACTTCAAAAAATCATTCTTTATTATCTTGTTCAGCTCCTCCTTCGATGCCGTCTTTATCTCCTCAATCGTAGCGTAGAGTCGTCCTTTTATGGAGATCTTTAGTTTCGGAAACAAGAAAAAGTCACAGGGGCCAGATCTGGGGAATACGGTGGCTGCGGCGTTATTAGCGTATTGTTTTTGGCCAAAAATTCGCGTACAAGCAACGATACGTGAGCAGGGGTGTTATCATGGTGCAAAAGCCAATTTTTGTTCTTCCACAAATCCAGGCGTTTCTGGCGGATTAATTTGCGCAACTTACGCATAACTTGCAGGTAATATTCATTATTGACCGTTCTACCCTGTGGCAAGAACTCCTGTTGCACCACGCCCCTGCAATCGAAGAAAACTGTAAGCAAAACCTTTACATTCGCTTTTCGTCGTTCACATCTTCTCTGAGAACATTTTGTACCACCGATAAACGTTGCTTCGATCCAAAGTAGTTTCACCATATGACACCACAGTCAACATTCGGAATGCGTCCGCGCAATTAATTTTGTTTTTCTTTGATCCATTTTTTGGAATGGGCAAAAATCGAAGACGAGCCAAAACACGTGCAAGCAAAGCAGCTGTCAAAAATTAACTGAATATTCAAAATGGCCGAATTTGTCGGCATAAGTGAGAGACATGAGTACCAACAAACGCCACAAGAAATCGAAAATACGTAACCCGCGGAAATTCAAAATTCGCGATACTTTTTGAACAAACCTCGTATACCTACCTACACACCCCCATCCCCCTTTTTAAAGACTCCATCGGTTTTTTTTCATTACTAATCGTTAAAAATAGAACAAATTTTTTTTTTATTTTTCAAGATAACCAAACAATTTTATGTTTTCTTTCACTCGTAAATAGTAAAAGAAAAAATAATATTTGAATGAAGAGAAAAAACCGCTTAAGAATAGTATTTTTTTTATAAAAAAAAACCAACTATTCGTCATAGTAGTGAGGTGATAAATATCCATAAAAATTACCTTTAAACATATTTGACAGCTAATTTAATCAAGTGAGAATATATCAGAATGCTGCTGAAAAACGAGGAAGACATAAGGAAAGATGCGGGAAAAAAGAAAAGAGCACACTCAAAATGAGAATCGAAAGATAGGCCCAAGGATGAGAGATAAAACGACAAAGGAAAAAAAAATATTATTATTAATAACAAACGATAATAATAATAATAAATAAGAATGAGATGCATTCATTATTGTTGCAAATTTTATTACCGTAATTAATAATTTCCGAATATTGCCTTTCACCCCTCGTAGCTGTGATTAAACCGACTACTGACTATCTTAGCAGGCAAAACTTTTCTCTTCCACATAGGCACGAATAATTTCACGCTCAATCAACCTTCTCTCTTTTTAACAACCGTATCGAGGCAGACTTTGAATAACTACCTCCGCATTCGAAACAAAGAAGAAGAGTATGTAAGAGAAATTGTCAACAAAAACAAAAAAAAACCACCACACACACTTTGTATACTCAAAATTAATTATCATCACATGGTTGATAGGCAAACGATGCCAAGAGAAAAAACAAAGAAGAAAGAAAGAAAAGAAAAACACCACAGCATCATCTCCCTTACATTTACACCAGTTCAGAGAGAAGCTCTCATCCATTTTTTAACGATCACTTACGTAGCTATTTAAACTCCTCCTCCCTCTTCCGTCATAATTGTTTGTAACAATAAAAATAAACTTTTTTTCTTCATATATTTTTCTCTTTTCTAACTCGAATATGCACCTCAAAGGGGGGTTTTGTTCTACAATTTTCTTATTTAATTTTAAATTGGTAAATTTTCTTCTTTAATTAATTTAATTTTACTATTTTATTCCAGGTATTTTCTGCCATTTCATAGAATAAAATTTGTACTTTTTTCTCAACACGTTTTTTTTTGTTGAAAAAGAATCGTTGCAGGTTTTTTTCGAATCCTAGACATGCTTAAAAAAAAAAAAACCAAATTACCTCAGCATAAAACCATTTGTTGCCCTTTTATTAAAACACATGTATCCTCCCCCTCCCTCCCCCCCGCCGACCACTAACATTATAATAAAAAAAATAAAAATAATAAAAAAAGAATTATTCCAATAATAAAGTTAAATGAAATAAGAGTAACAACAACAAAAGGAAGAAAGAAAAGTGGTTTTAAAACGAAAGTGCTTTGTGCGAGGAGAGTCCGCTTATATAAATCATATATCATCCCTTATAATACCTTGAAACAGTTATTACACCTGCTACTGTCCACTTCTATTGCAAACGACAATGGTAAATCATCAACGCATAAGCATATGTGCTATGGTTCCGTGCCTATCTCTACTGGTTGTCTAATATATAAGCCAGGACAATAAAGGACATAGAAAGTATCTAACAAAATAACCAACTAACTAGCAAAGATAAAATAGTTATGTTTTTGTAGAAACAACAGCAGCAGTTCACCAATATTGTCCCCAAAGAAATCCAAAAAGCAAAAACAAATGAAAGAGGAAAAAAAGGGAAATTTCTGCAAAGAACAACAACTAACCAAACACATGGTGTAAGGGTTGGTGTACTCATTAAAATTATATAGACACCTCTCTTCTCAGACTTAAATTTCCAACTACCCCAAATAGAATCACTCGAATTGAGCACTTTTTCTTATTGGGTGGTCTATTAAAGTCTATCAGAAAACATTTGCTTTGTTATTAAAAAAATAAATAAAAATAAAAATTTGTATAATAATTCAATAAAAAAATTTCTCCCATTTCTAAACAAAAGTGAAAATGTACCAAAAAAAAAAGTAAAAACTAAAAAAAAAAATCTATAAAAATTTTGATTTTAAAATTTTCGAAACTTTTAAAATCTTTTGAAAAAACTGCAAAAAAAAACCAACAACGTCACTTATTATATTTTTATGAAATTCCCCTCATTCCCATATTACCACCCCTAAACAAGACAACGTGAAAAAAAAATTTCTAAAATCTAAAACAAGTAAAATTTTTTTGTCATGGCAAAAATAATATTTCACAAAATTTAGAAAATCTAATAATAATGATGATAACAAGAGCAAACCCAGTGATAATGATAACAATAAAAATAATAATAATAATAAGGTTCCGGAGTTTGACTATTTAAAAACAAAACAACAACAAAAACCAGCGACAAACTTATACAACGCCGTTTAGAGAAAAGAAGAAAAAAAAAGAATGACAGGAAAAAAAGGAAAAATTAAACAAAAACAAAAAAAAATTTAGCACGAAAGTTCTGTTCCAAACCAGTTGTACCGCCCCCACCCCCCTCTCTCTCTTTCTTCCAACCATCCAAAACTCGCACACTTTAGAAACAAGTACAGTTCAAATTTCTTCTTAATTAAAGATCAGCGCGCACAAAGTACTCCTGGGAGCTAATGTCTCACATAATCTGCACAGGAAATGTTTGGAAGTTTTCCTTGCCATTTTGTAAATTTGTGCAACTAACTATTCGTAAAATAACTGGCAAGAGTCCATTAATCATTCTCGTCCCACAGGCGGCAGGCCACAGATTTAAACACCCACCCACCCATACAATACCATGGGCCACAAGCAACGCAAGTAAATAAATTTAATGAAAAGAGATGCCAAGCATATTGTCCGTTGTTGTACACGCAGGCATTCATACATGAGTGTCATAAAAAAAAATACAATATGTCCATATGGACAGAATGGTACAAAGAAGAAAGAAAAAGAAAAACTAATACGAGCAGATAAAAAAGGAAAGAGAATATGACCGACGATACTCAACCGAAGCAAAACCAAAACAACATATTAAAAGGCAAATAAAAATTACTCAAAAATATGCCAATTCTCATCATATCCATACGAATGAACGAGAGCAGCAAGCAAGAGATGGGCAAGTATAAATAATGCGAAAAAAGAGAGCGGCAACTTTTGCAAAATGTTAAATGAAGCAAACTGGAATCGTCTGGCGTTCACCATTGAAAAGTAATCTTTCTCCTTTCTTCGTGCTTCTTCTCACAAGCCACCGTCTCCATCTAACCAATATTTTTGTTAGTAAAATTTTCCATTCGTGGATAACTTCTAATATGGATGCATCTGCAATCGAATATGTTGGTTTAATGGGTGGGTGGGGGTTTCGTGTATTTTATCAAGCAAAAAAGAAACAAAAACCAAAACTAATTTGAAATTCAAGTTTTCCGACTATTGCCGTCACATTTGCTACAAAAAAAAAATGAATCCAATTTTTTGAGTAAAATTACTAATTTCCAATTAAATTGCGTAAAAATTCATTTAAAAATTTTAAAAGAATTCAATTCACCAAAATTGTTCCCCAAATGCTGTAATTGTTACAAAAAAATCCTTTTTTTTAAATGCAATTATCGGAAACTGATTAGAAGAAAAAAAAACAACAAATCATTTTATACGAGGTCTGTTCAAAAGGTATCGCGAATTTTGAATTTCTGTGGGTTACGTATATTCGATTTTCGATTTTTTGTAGCATTATGTTGGTGCTCATGTCTTTCACTTATGCCGACAAGTTCGGCCATTTTGAATGTTCAGTTAATTTTTGACAGCTACTTTGCTTGCACGTGTTTTGGCTCATCTTCCATATTTACCTCAATTTCGACCAAAAACAGCATCGCATTAATATTGCTAAGGAGCTGTTGGACTCTGTCTGCAACCACCCAAATTAGCTCCAGAGGGTCATAAATGGTGACGAATCATGGGCTTAGGGTTATGACGTGGAAAACAAAGCTCAATCATCCCAATGGAAGCTGCCACACGAGCCAAGTACGGTCGAATGTGAAGCTTTTGAGCCACGTTCGGTCGAATGTGAAGATTTTGCTTACAGTTTTCTTCGATTGCAGGGGCGTGGTGCATCATGAGTTCTTGCCACAGGGTAGAACGGTCAATAAGGAATATTACCTGTAAGTTATGCGCAAGTTGCGCGAAGCAATCCGGCAGAAATGCCCGGATTTGTGGAAGAACAAAAATTGGCTTTTGCACCATGATAACGCCCCCTGCTCATGCATCGTTGCTAGTACGCGAATTTTTGGCCAAAAACAACATACTAATAATGCCGCAGCTAACGTATTCCCCAGATCTGGCCCAGTGCGATTTTTTCTTGTTCCCAAAACAGATTCCTTGATCCATTTATTGGAATGGGCAAAAATCGAAGACGAGCCAAAACACGTGCAAGCAAAGCAGCTGTCAAAAATTAACTGAACATTCAAAATGGCCGAACTTGCCGGCATAAGTGAGAGACATGAGTACCAACATAACGCCACAAAAAATCGAATATATTTAAGCCACGAAAATTCAAAATTTTCGATACTTTTGAACAGACCTCGTAATATATAAAAAAGCTCAACTTTTCTTCTTTTAATAGTTGCTGTGACACAAAAATTGAGGTTCTTAACAGGAAAAAATATCTTTTGCAGTGGGGAAAAAATGTTTAGGCATCCTAACTTTTATCCTCAACTCTAATCCAAAAATAGAAAGATTCCCAAAATAATTGATTTTGTGAAATCTTGAGAAGCAGAAAAATAGTCAAAGTTCAGGACGAGTTGTGTTAGGTGCCAGGAATCATTGGAAATGAACGGGCTAATAAAGAGAAAATTACCTGCGCCTGGATCCCTAGTATGTCTTGCCTATTGCCAGAATGGCAAATAACATCTTCAGCCATACTTAGAAATACAAACTGTACTAATAGTGAGACCTTTTAAGCATTTCATCTACTCAACATCCTAGCGAAATTCTGAGCACGAAAACAGCTCAGAATATCGATAGGGCATACTCCTTCCACGCATAACTTTCTTTTTGGAAAACACACTCCCGTCCTATCTACCAATCCTATGGGTTTCCTGCTAATTATTCCTCATATTTTGAGCAAATATCAGCAAACTAAGAATTTCTTTCCGAGCGCGGTTTTTCTCCCCTTTTTTTGGAGCTCCTAGATCTAACAATTTCATTCACAAGTCCACTTTTTAATCTGATAAAACACACCAACATCATGTTCCACACAATTTGACTAACTCTAACTGTTCTATCCTACCAAAAAAAGGCAGACCAGCTCCGTTTAGAAAACTAGTAACGCACGCTCACACAAAACTTGAAGTTGTACAAATGGCCTCATAGTCATGGTGCTATGAAAATGGCCTCTGGCTCATTTTTAAGGGCCCTTAGATATAAACAAATAAACAAGTCAATAACCATTAGCGCTTAGAATTAACAGTAACGTTCTCTCCTTCTTCATTCTTACAGAAATACTGGCAAATGATATGTTAAGGGCAAAAAATGCACACCAAAAGTCACTTTTCGCGGATGCAATGGCTTCTCCATAGTCACTTGTGAGGTTTTAGAGCCTCACTTATTGCATAAGTAGCAATGATAGTATTAGGATCAGATGGAATGGCAGTTAAGCTGATTAAATTGAACAGGATAAATAATAAACAGAAAATTCAATGTAAATCGATCGATTTAACAAGCAGTTACGAGCAAATGTCAAAAGGATTCTTCGACATCGAACTGGATCTTGGTCTTATTTACATGTTGGTAGATTGTCTAGAGATGATAGTCTATAGCGTATACGAGGAAATATCGGTCGATGATGCTAAGAAGCTAATGGACGTAAACTACTATAGTGGCTATTATTGCACTCGTTGCGTTCTACCGCAAATGAAATCGGCCAAGGAGGGAGTCATAGTCATAATCGGATCGTTTTTCCTTTTCATGGGGATACACGGGTAGGGCCCATATATACGAGGGTCGTTCAATAAGTCCTTAGAAAATCCGAGAAATTGCGCTCGTAGTGTCGGTAAAGATTTTTTTTGTAAGTAGCATTATCGACAGGGAAACTGTCAAAATTTCAGCTCGATCCATAGTGTAGGTCAATTTCTATCGTCGATTAAAGTTAACGACATTTATTTGTGCATAACAATGGAAAAAAGCGAGTTTAGGGCTGTCATCAAACATCTCCATTTGAAAGGCCTAAGCCCGAAAGAAATCAAAGCCGAGTTGGATGCAGTTCATGGCACATCTGCACCTGTGTTTGCGACGGTTTACAATTGGGTGAATGAATTTAAACGTGGCCGTTCATCCACAAAAGATGAACATCGTTCAGGACGCCCAGTTGAGGTGTCTACTCCTGAAATCATCGACAAAATCCACGATCTGATTTTGAACGATCGGCGAATAAAAGTGCGAGAATTAGTGTGGCCTCAACTCACAAGGTACAGTCGCTTCAATTTTGCATGAAAAATTGTCTGTGAAAAAAATTTCGGCAAGATGGGTGCCGCGTTTGCTCTCAGAGGAGAATAAGCGCAATCGTGTAGTGGACTCTGAGGCTATGTTGGCACTCTTTCATCGTAATCCTGCCGAATTCCTTCATCGATATGTCACTGTGGACGAAACCTGGATACTACACTCCAGAAACGAAGAGACAGTCATCACAGTGGATTTTCAAGGATGAACAGGCTCCGAAGAAGGCAAAAACTGTGCCATCGGCCGGCAAGGTGATGGCCACGGTCTTTTGGGATTCGCAGGGCATCATTTTTATCGACTACTTGGAAAAAGGAAAAACAATAACAGGAGCGTATTATGCGTCGTTATTGCAACGGTTGAGCGAGGAAATCAAAGAGAAACGCCCCCATCTGAAGAAGAAAAAAATCCTCTTGCATCAGGACAATGCGCGTGTGCACACCTGCGCTGTTTCCATGGCCAAAATTGTGGAATTGAGAATGGAATTGTTGCAGCATCCCGCTTATTCACCAGATTTGGCCCCGAGTGACTATTTTCTTTTCCCCAATCTGAAGAAATGGCTTGGCGGAAGACGGTTCACTTCCAACGAGGACGACATTGCTTAAACGGATAAGTATTTTGCAAAACTTCCGAAATCCTATTTTTTGGACGGGATAAAAATTTTGGAAAAACGGTTGGAAAAGTGTATAGAGCTAAAATGAGATTATGTTCAAAAATAAAAATTTTTTTTTTTCAAAAACAGTTTTTTTCCATCTTTTTCTAAGGACTTATTGAATGACCCTCGTAGCAGCCAAATTTGCATTGCGTGGCATGGCTGAAACAATCACGATAGAAACAAAGCACAAAGGCATATCGGTGACACTAGCTTACCTTGTGATACAGACACTCTCGGCTTTGACAAAGAGGCGAAATCCAAACCAAAGGAAATGAGACTCATATCAGAGTAAGAAGGTCTGGGTCCAACCCAGAAAATGTGACCGAGAGACTGGTCAAAGATTCTTTGAATGGATCGTTATTTTATGTCCTGGGACTCGAAAGTTACCTACTGACCACGGCGTGCTGTGCTATAGCACCTTGGGGAAACCCACTCGTAAACGTGGTTCAAACCATCCTGATGGGACCACTGCGTATTGTAGTTGTCATTGTACAGTAGAACTTCAATGGAATCATTAAAAATTTCCCCAAAGATAAGCAGCAATAATAGTTTCAACCTGTTTGTATTGAATGAATACAAAACGAAAATGTGGGAAAAGCCAAATTATAAATATATAGAAAAACAAAGAAAATAATATGAATATTGTATAAAATGGGACCAAGAATACTACCTTGTGGGACTCCGGCTAGAATAGGATACATTTCCGAGCATTCTGAGTTAATTGCAACTTGGAAATGTTATTGGAAGAAATATGACCTTAAAATAAGGAAGTATGTGGAGGGTAGGAAGTTCTTGAGTTTCCAGGGGAGTCCAAGATGACACACATGATCAAAAGCTTCTGGGCAATACTCTTTCCTCTCAGAAGAAGATGCAATGTGACCGTTTTTTTTATTGAGAAGGCGCAAAATAGTAGATTTTAATTTTCGATGGCTTAAAATTTTTTGAGAGGAAGACTCCATATGAACTGGGAACATTAGAGTTTTTCGATTTATCTTCTATATCATGTGGAGCAGCAAAAATATTTACCAAAATGTTTAGCAAATACTTTGACTTTTTCTTTATCTGTTTTTGCTCAGTTATACCGTCATTTTGTTTCAGTGGGTGTGGTGATGTTCTTTTGTATAAGAATTATTCGTCTAGTGGCTTCCACCATAAAGAAATATTGTCCATTAAGCGATCTTGTATAAATTTCATCCTGGTCAATAAAGTGCTTTCCATTTTTCCATATTCAGTTCACGTTGTAGTCGCTTAAGTTTCTGTTTGTAGCCTAGGGATTCGTAAGCGTTGCCCCCACACTGCGTTCTCAGTTTTCTTTTTTCGTTAATTAATGTACGTATTTTAAGGGGGCAAATTTTTGTTGTTGTAGTTGTGTCGTTTGCTGTTTTTAACATTTTAAATAAAAATTTAAATGAAAAAAATAAAGACTGAAAAATATGATGGAAATTTTCATATTTTCAAAAATGAAAATTGGCTTTTTTCGGTGGTGGGCGGAAGGAAAGTCTTTTTCCAACCGCTTCTTGCTACCCACTATTTTGTAGTAAAAAAAAATCCTCCTCCCTTATCCCACCTCCTCCCCTCCAATACATAAAAATTCAAATTTTTAAATTATTTTTAAACAAATTTTTAAAATTTACGCAATCATAAACTCTGGATTGTCCCCTAACCTAAAATAATTAACACAACAAATTATCATAAATAATTAACAAAAATTGATAATTTTCTCATGTAACCTGTGCCTATTGACATTGTGTATTTAATAAATAATAAAAACGTAACTTGTAACTTGTTTTTTGGGTAATTTCATAAATATTTCAAATCGAACACAATCAATTTCCGAACGCAAAGAAATTTGTCCGGTGCGATGGTCGGTATCGTGAAGAAGAAAAAAATCCTAATCCTAAACGCGTATGTTGTGTATGATGGGTCGATTGTTAAGAGTGGGCTGGACTCACTCTTCCAGCTAATAATACACACTCTGTTAATTTCCTAACTTTTCTGAATTGTTCAAAAATTATTAAAGATTCATCAGAAAACTTACATGCACGACACTACGCCTTATAACCCACACATGTGAGTAAGATGGCATATGAGAGGAGATGAGGTTAATTGAAGCCACACAGTTTGCTACTCAGAAAATACAATACACACAAACAAAAAAACGAAAAAGGTTAAGATCCGTACAAGGGTTGACAGACAGGCAGGCAATACCAATTATTATCACAGTAGTTCTTGGAATTGTTGGTTTCTTCCATTTCCATATTCGCATGCATATAAACGCTAACGACACGTACACACTTATCGATGAGTACTCGTATAAGCGAGGAATCGGGGAAAAAAAGGTATCTGTTCGAAAATCAGCTTCTAATTCACCCAGAGAAGCCCCGAAAACCCGTAAAGGATCAGGCACTTTTCGACAATGTCACTCTTCATAAAAAGCTTAACCACATTAATAAACAGCACAAAGGAAAATCACTAAATACGTAATTGACGCTTTAATTTATTTATTTCCTTAGGCCTACAAAACATTCCCCCCATTCCATCTCCCAAAAATTCCATAGAAATTTCCTTCTTAACCCACCACCCCCCACCACCCCCGGTTGTTGTTTTTCTTCGAATTGGAACACAATAGATTGTTCGAGGCCAAATCGATAGAAGAACAAGTAAAGATTGTGGGGGATGGGGGTAGATTTGCCCTAAAATCTCATCGTCCTATTGCTTGTGTTACCTTTGGTCTTCTGATATGCACAAAAGAAACTCCTACACTATTTTCTGATAGACACTAAAATTCACTTATATTCAGATTGTTGTGTAAGCCAACAGGTACCAAAACTCATTTCCCATAGCAAACCCCCCCCCCCCATCAGCTTGACTTTGACTTTTACATTTACGTGTACATACCCAACTGCCCCTTAACTCTACACCTTTTCTTCTTCGTATTAAAGTCCATATAAGCATACAAGCCAATCAGGCAATAATTTAGGCTCAAAAGTATTTAACCCCATACGGAGGTGGGGGGGGGGGGTTGTCATATGCTCAGACGATGATGCCAACGCATGTGGAGGGGAATCTGTTCTTGCCTTTCCCAAACCCCTACAATAATGATGACAATATAAACTGCCACTGAACCCGTCCATTTCCGGTAGCAAAGCCAAATGCTCTTTTCTCGGATTCGAACAAATTGAAATACCGAACATTATTCGCTCGTGTAAAGACATCTCGACATACATTTCGAAGCATTTCGATTGGGAATCTATTGTGCAACACTGTTGATACCACAAAACCAAATTATATCCGAATAGTCGGCTATGATGCAAGGCAAAACAACTTCAAAATCTACTCTTTTGCCTGTGCCCCCTTTCCCATCCACCTATCCCCCGTCACTGTGCACTATATATCCTTTTAACTCGTTCACATAAATTCGACTATCACTTAATGTGGGTGGTGTGGGTGGTTAAACACTTAAAGACTTTCCCATCACTGGGTGGCGTTCCAACCACGAACCAATTCCAATTCACCAAAAACAAAGAAAAGAACACAATCGAACGCGATAATAGAATATGTACTCTCACAGATCGATTGTTAATTTGACAAGGTCTTCCGATTCCTCCCAATAATTACTCACATTATTTCCTATTTTCCATAAACCCCCCTATTCCCCTCTTCCCGCCAAAACCAACATTCACATTTGTTTTTATTACATTTTGTCTATATAATTTTTCTCTGAATTCAAATCAGCGTTCTTTGTTTTTCGGTACAATTTTATTCAAGGTAATTCATCAATAGTCCATGTTCAGGTTCTGAATAAGTCATGAGCAAGACAGGAAAACTCGCTCGAAAGAAGACTCAATGCTTGATCAATAATCGAAAAATAAATTCCTTAATTTCCATACAAATTTTTAGTGTTTTTAGTATGCTTACTTCTTATTTACTAACAAACAAAATTACACACTTTACATGGGTTTCCATGCCACGACATGGTATGTTTTCTAGTCCGCCGCCACCTTCACAATATTATTCTCCGATATTGAAAAACAATATTTCTCTTATCCGACAGCTATTCACGACTATACATACGACTCCTCCTCTTCTATCGGCAATCGACTTCTTCTTTTTTTTTTTATAGGTAATTACAATAGTTCATTTTGATAAAAATCAATCGTAAAACTTTGCTGCTGTGTTCCACTTCACTCCATTTTCTTCGAGGTTTAGTTGTTTATGAAAAAAAAAAATGTCAAAACTGAGCCCAAACAATAATGTCTTTCTTCCTTAATAAATAAATAAATTCTAGTAGTCGAAAGAATACAAAATCGATCATTTTGAAACAGTTTTTTTTTCTTCCAAAATGGCTGTCTTCTCCTCCATTTTGGGTAATAGTGCCGCTGCAATTTGATACTAAAAAAGAAATTCCCAAAATAATTCATTTAATATTCAAATTGTCAAGTTTTATAATTAATTTCACATAAACTCTTACAAAAAATAAAAAATAAAAAAAATACAAATGTAGGCAGAGTTTATTAGATTCTGATCTAGGGGGAGTCAAGATCATTGACCAGATTTCGCTTACAAACTGTTTATCAAATCTCGGGTTTCCTACAAAATTTAATTTTGGCAACACAAGTTTATTTTTGTATATACCTTGTGTGCGTGCGTTCACCTGAAATTATGTACTTTTTAGTCTAATAGAAGAGAACTAACCAAGAAGCATAAGCAAAACTATAGAATCGTTAAAAATTCGGGTCTCAGACCTTTTAAAAAAAAAAAATTTTAAAATAAAAACAAAAAACAAGAAAAGATCAACCACCAACTAACACCTTCTTAAACTTTGCAAGCTATTTTATTAAAAAAAGAAAAAATCCTATTTACTGGCTGGGTATATGGGTCCAGGGTGTGACTGGCTGGGTCTAAAATTAAAAATAAAGCAAAATTCCCAACAAGTAAAAAAAACTAAACATTTTAAAATATTTTGAAAATTTTCTTTTTAAAGAGAACGTCATTTGCTACATGAGAAAATGGGCGGAGAACAATTTTGATCGGATCCGCCTCCTACGATTCGGTGCTTTTTTGAGCCAACTACCAATGATGGCGCGTGATGTATTTTTTTTATTAAATGTTTTTGGTTTTTTTTTACAAATTTTTTAAACATGTTTTTGGTTTATTAAATTTTTTTTAATTTTTTTAAAAATGTTTTTGGTTTTTTTTTCTATTAATTTTGTTTTTTTTTTTTTGTTGATTGAAATAAGTTCGTTTTTTATACAATTTTACTTTTTATTTGTAATTTTGTGGTTTTTTTTTAAAGGTTTGGTTTTTTTTTGGATATTTCTCAAATCATATAAGAAAAAGCCACCTAGAGTTTCCCGTCTGAGGGTTGTGAGGACTGGGCATGAATAGAAAAGGTAAAAAGTCACTTGAGGAGATACGTAGCCGTCTAGCGTGTCTCCCTATTATGCAATGACCTGTAATGATACCACCGATCAGGCCAACATGCCCAGTAGGCTTTCTGTTCACTTCTGATCTAGATTAGGCCAGAATATTATAGGGATGTGACACGGAGTCAAGATTAGAACCCCTTGCTGTTCGCCATCTTCATTGAAACTCAGGCATTCCAGCCTTTGCAAAATTTTCTTTAAAAAAACACGACAATTTTGGTGAAAATGTTGACATTTTTGATGCAAATTGGAAAATTTTGATATTTTTGGTGAAAAACCGACGATTTTGGTGAATTGAAAAAATTTTATATTTGTGGTAAAAAACCGACAATTTTGGTGAAAATTGAAAATTTTTGGTGAAAAACCGACGATTTTGGTGAAAATTGAAAAATTTTTATATTTGTGGTAAAAAACCGACATTTTTGGTGAAAATTGAAAAATTTTGATATTTTTGGTGAAAATTCGAAAATTTTGATATTTTTGGTAAAAAACCGATAATTTTGGTGAAAATTGAAAATTTTACGTGAAAAAGCGACGATTTTGGTGAAAATTGAAATTTTTTGACATTTTTGGTGAAAAAGCGAAAATTTTGGTAAAAATTGGAAAATTTTGATATTTTTGGTGAAAACCGACAATTTTGGTAAAAATTCAAAAATTTTGATATTTTTGGTGAAAATTGGAAAATTTTGTTATTTTTGGTGAAAACTGGAAAATTTTGATATTTTTGGTGAAAACTGGAAAATTTTGTTATTTTTGGTAAAAAATTGACAATTTTGGTGAACAAAAATTTGAAAGATTTTTGAAAAATTTTGACATTTTTTGTGAAAAAGCAAAAATTTTGATGAAAATTGGAAAATTTTGTTTAAAAAACCGACAATTTTGGTAAAAATTAGCAAATTTGGAATTTTTGGTAAAAAATTAAAAATTTTGGTGAAAATTGGAAAATTTTGATATTTTTGGTGAAAACTGGAAAATTTTGATATTTTTGGTAAAAAACCGACAATTTTGGTAAAAATTGGAAAGTTTTTACATTTTTGGTAAACATTTTAATTTGGTAAAAAAGCCGGTAATTTACGTGAAAATTGGAAAATTTTGTTTAAAAAAACAGACAATTTTGATTAACAATGAAAATCGTTTTTTTCAGTAGGCGTAAGGCAAGTCTTTTTCCAACCGCTCCTTGCTACTCACCATTTTGTAGTGAACTAACCCCCCCTCCTACACCCCCCCCCCCTTCCTAATACAAAAAAATCAAATCTTAAAATTATTTTTTAGAAAAATTTTAAAATTTACGCAATCATAAACTCTATCGTCACCGCCCTGGATCGTTTCCTAACTTAAAATAATTAACACAATGAATTATCGTAAATAATTAACAAAAATGGATAATTTTCTCATGTTACCTGTGCCTATTGACATTGTGTATTTAATAAATAATAAAAACGTAACTTGTCACTTGTTTTTTGGGTAATTTCATAAATATTTCAAATCGAACACAATCAATTTCCGAACGGAAAGAAATTTGTCCGGTGCGATGGTCGGTATCGTGAAGAAGAAAAAAATCCTAATCCTAAACGCGTATGTTGTGTATGATGGGTCGATTGTTAAGAGTGGGTTAGACTCGCTCTTCCTGCTAATAATACACACTCTGTTAATTTCCTAACTTTTCTGAATTGTTCAAAAATTATTAAAGATTCATCAGAAAACTTACATACACTACACCATTTTTAGTGAAAAACCACCGATTTCGTTAACAAACCGACAATTTTTGTTAAAATTGGAAAAATTTTGTTAAAAATCGAAATATTTTGGTGACAATTCAAAAATTTTCGTGAAAATAAAGCTCGAAATTTTGGTAAAATTGGAAAATTTTGACATTTTTGGTGAATAACCCAACAACTGACAATTTTGATGAAAAATGGAAAAATATTGACATTTTGGATGAACATTTAAAAAATTTACGTAAGAATTAAAATGATTTGCAAATTTTTTGTAAAAATATTTCTTTGGTTTTAATTGAAATCAACGCTACCGAATTCGTAATAATAATAATAAAAAAATAGAAACAAATAAAGTGAGTGGTGAAAAGGGTTTTTTTTGTATTATTTGAGAAAAACAAAAATTTCTTATTGAAAAATATTTTTAAACAAATTTTTTTTTGGGTTAAATATAATGTTTAACGTAAAATTAGTTTCCCAAAAAACATCAACGATAAAACTCTCCACCCCCTCACCCCATCGACTTAAAATTTAACTAGTAACATTTTTTTTCACATCACTTCTTTTTGTAAATATTTTAAGTTCTCTTTGGTCATGACTCTCCCTTCTTTGTTAATCATCTCCTAATTATTAATACAATTAAAAACTATTTCGAATGACAAACACTTAAAAATACGTTCAATGCAATTGGAAATCCAGCCCTCACAATTTTGTGTCTTTCTTCCCCATTTTTAGGTAATACTTCGAGGAGAAATTTTGGCTTGTCCTAATAGGGGGGGGGGGGGGGAGGCCTCATTTTATTCCTTGAAAAAGCATTTGTAATTTTCAATTTTTTATTTCATTTCTCAAACCACTTTCCTTTTTGTGAAAAGTTCCCAAAAAAACATGAATTTTTTTAACTATATTGAAAATAATGGAAACTGGAGGGGTAGGAGAATGGGGGCTCTCTAACAATGAAAATCGACAAAAGGTAAAAAAGTACAAACAAAAAAAAATTGTCTGCATAAAAAAAATGTGGTGAAAATAATATAAGCTCTCAAAATGTGAGGTTAAGTTAATTTTTTGTCGGCTCGGTTGGAGTTAATAATTTTAGATTTTTTCTTTGATACTTTTGAGATGCCAAAGTAAACAAAATAATAATAATTTTTAAAGACAGCTAAAATATTGCACGAATAAAAAAAATTTAAAAAAAACCAATAGAAAACCAGAAACAAGAGTTTAACAATCATACATGCTCGTAAAGCGAATATGGTTTTATTAATAAATTACCCACCCTTCTTGCACCATGGCATGAGAGGGGGGAAAGGGGATGTTAATTTTTTTTTTAATAAAATTTTCGGTTTGTTTTTTTCCCTGCAATCTTAATTTCTAAGCAACACGTGCTTATTTTCAAGGAACATGTGGCCTTTTCTAAAAGAACCAGCATTAATAATAAAAACCAGGATTACTACTGAAAAAAAAGTAAATTTCTTGAAAAAGATCAAATTTAGCCAATATTTCAACAACAAAAATCAGAAAAAACATTAGAAAAATTTAAAAAAAAACTGCCAAAATTTTTTCAGTAAAAATATTCAATGTTTTTGGTTATTTTGGTTGGTTGAAATTAGTTGATTTTTTTAAGGGAATTTTTTGGTTTTGATGAATGAGGAGGGGGGAAAGAGGATATAATTTTTTTTTATAAAATTTTTGGACCGTTCTTTTCTCCTGGAATCTTAATTTCCAAGCAACACGTGGTTACTTTCCAGGGAGCACGTGATCACTCTGCAAGAACAAGGACTAACGGTAAAAACCAGGATTACTAGTTAAAAAAAATGTTAATTTCTTAAAAAAGATCAAATTTAGCCACTAAAAAATTGGCATTCTTTGAACAACATAAAACATTAGAAAAATCAGAACAAAACATTAAAAAAATTAAAAAAAAAAACTGCCAACATTTTTTAAGTAAACATTTTTAATGTTTTTGGTTATTTTTTTGGTTGAAATAGGTTTTTTTTTAAATGGAATTTTGGTTTGTACGAATGAGAGGGAGGAATGGGGATATACATTGTTTTTTATTGAATTTTCGGACCATTTTTTTTCCTGCAATCTTAATTTTCAAGCAACACGTGGTTACTTTCCAAGGACATGTGGCCTTTTCTGAAAGAACCAGGATAACCGGTAAAAGCCAGGACTACTATTGAAAGAAAAGTAAATTTCTTAAAAAAAAAGATCAAATTTAACCTGTACAAAAATTATATTCTTTGAAGAAAACAAAAAAAAATCAGAAACAACAAGAAAAATAAATAGAAAACTGCCAACATTTTTTAAGTAAAAATTTTTAATGTTTTTGGTTATTTTTTTGGTTGAAATAGGTTTTTTTTAAAATGGAATTTTGGTTTGTACGAATGAGAGGGAGGAATGGAGGTATACATTTTTTTTATTGAATTTTCAGACCATTTTTTTTCCTGCAATCTTAATTTCCAAGCAACACGTGGTTACTTTCCAAGGACATGTGACTTTTTCTGAAAGAACCAGGATAACCGGTAAAAGCAAGGACTACTACTGAAAGAAAAGTAAATTTCTTAAAAAAAAAGATCAAATTTAACCTGTAAAAACAATTATATTCTTTGAAGAAAACAAAAAAAAATCAGAAACAACAAGAAAATAAATAGAAAACTGGCAACATTTTTTAAGTAAAAATTTTTAATGTTTTTGGTTATTTTTTTTGGTTGGAATAATCCAAACAATGTACGATTTTTCGAATGAGAAGGGGGAAAGGGGGTGTTAATTTTGTTAAAAAAATTTGGATGGTCTTTTTTTTCCTCTCGCAATTAAATTTCTCCTTACTATTCTTAAAATAGT
This sequence comes from Atherix ibis, assembly GCA_958298945.1. Lineage (NCBI taxonomy): Eukaryota > Metazoa > Arthropoda > Insecta > Diptera > Athericidae > Atherix > Atherix ibis. The sequence goes on along the minus strand of OY282609.1, from coordinate 21,454,098 downwards.
TTTTTCCCGTGCACTGAGCAAGTGCAAAAAAGACGAGTCAGAAGAATGGCAAATAAAATTTACTAAAAATTATTTTTCTTTCAGGTTATTTTCAATTTGAATGCAAAATTAAATTAAAATTATTAAATTTACAAAAAATTAATTAAATTCAGAAGAGAGAAAAATTATTTTCAAAAACATCTCAGGTGAGATGTTCGAAAAAAAAACTTTTTTTTAAATAAAAAAAAAACTATTTGAAAAAACTCCAATAATTTGCACAATTTAAATGGGGTCCTGTGTGCCTTCAGAGTTTTAATTAAACAGATTTAAAATAACTAAAAAAAAGAACAGACCTTATAAAACCTCAAAACAATCTGTTTTTTTCTTATTCTTTTAATTGAATTTGATTTTTTATTATATTTTTTTTTTTTGAAAATCCTTATCTACTATTATTAGTATTTTATTTTCTTTAAATACTCACCGACTCCGACTCCCACGCATATCCCTATTCCCTGGTAATATTATAAAAGCAAATTGCAAATAATCACAAAATAATGAACATTACCCGAAAAAATAAAAATGCCGTTTTTTTAATTCTCTGGGGTCCCACTTAATATAAGGGATACGACGAGATACCTCTACGTGCGTCTTCTCGTCCGGCTATTATCTCGTATGCACAAGGATATGAGCTTAGTGGAAATAAATACGACTCTTGGGTGAAATTTCATATACAACTTTTAGAATGACAAGGCTCTCCTCTCTAAGCACAGGAAAGTGTAAGGGTTGAAAATGAACAGGATCATCGCATACGAGCAGATATAAAACATTTCCTTTTCCTCTTCAACTCATCGTATTGTCCATGTGCGAGAGGACGAAGGGAGGAGGGGCGTAGGTTTTTCTCTAAAATTCAATATACGCACACGAAAATGAGCATATAAATTTTCTTGTGTACATCTTGTATGTGCGTCTCTAAAAAGGGTAGAGTAGAAAAAATAGCTTGAATATCCTCCGTGCTTATGGTACGTGCCTAGATACCCTATCGGTCTACATACCATCCACATTCGAACATGTCCTAACCATACCAGACTGGGGATGATGACTTGTTAATATTTTGGAAACTTTTCGAGGAACAAAGTCAAAGGAAGAAAGGAGGAAATGTTCCGCATTGTTTCTGTTTTGTACTACTTGAAATACAAATTTTTGGAAATGTGGAGTACAAAAGCATCTCTTTACGGCAAATAAGTAACAACTCTACTACCCCCCCCCCACACACACACCCTCTCACTCACCATTAAATGTGCTGTTACGAGGCGGGCAGGCAGATAGTAACTATTCGGATTCAGGTTTGGATTCCTTTCATTTGGAAATTTTCAGATCTTTTACAATAAAGGATCATAATTTCTTGTTAAAATTTTTTACTATTTTCAAAGTGGATTCAAATGAAAATTATTAAATATGCTGTCAAATTAGTTTGTTTTTCAACATTTAATCAAAACTTTCTGTTTATGAGTTAATAAAAGGCAGAAATCTTTTTTAATTTTATAAAAGAAGAAAGGAATTTTTTTTTGCAAAACTAAAACTGGTCGTTTTTATTTTCTTTAATAAAATTTTTCGAGAAATAATGAATTTTAAGAGAAATTTTTATAAATGGGGAACTTTACAAATGAGACTATTTTAAAAAAATATCATCAAACAACAATAAAAGGTTAAATACCTTTTTTCAAAAAAAGAAAATTTCTTTAAAAAAAAAACACATTTTTGAACCACAAAAGAAAAAACAAAGTAAAAAAATTTATTAAAATAGAAAACTAATTTTTCAGGACAAAAGGAAATTTATTTAAAAAAAAAAAATTTTTTTCGGCAAAAGAAAATTTATTCAACAAAAAAAACAAATTTTTTAGGACAAAAGAAAAATTGAAAAAAGAAAATTTCTTTAAAAAAATCACATTTTTTAACGACAAAAGAAAAATCGAAAAAAAAACTATTTTTTTAGGAAAAAATAAAATTTATTCAAAAAAAAAACTAATTTTTTAGGACAAAAGAAAATTTATTAAAAAAGAATTAATTTTTTGGGACAAAAGAAAAATTGAAAAAAAGAAAATTTATTAAAAAAACTAATTTTTCAAGAGAAAAGAAAAACCGAAAAAAAGAAAATTTTTTAAAAAAAAAAAATTTTTAACGACAAAAAAAAAATTGAAAAAAAAGAAAGTTTATTGAAAAAAAACTAATTTTTTAGGACAAAAGAAAATTTATTAAAAAAAACTAATTTTTTAAAACAAAAGAAAGTTTATTAAAAAAAACTATTTTTTTAGGACAAAAAAAATTATTGAAAAAGAACTCATTTTTTAGGACAAAGGAAAAATTGAAAAAAAGAAAATTTATTAAAAAAACTATTTTTTTATGACAAAATAAAAATCAAGAAAAAGAAAATTTATGTAAAAAAAAGTCCGAAGTTGGTTTTTGGCAGCTGGTCTTAGGCTTGCGGACCATAAGACGGAGGCAGTCCTAATCACTGGAAATTTTTTTTTACTGGAAATTTTTACTGAAGATTTTTACTGGAACTTTTTACTGAAAATTTTGACCGGAAGTTGTTACTGGAAATTTTTACTGAAAATTTTTACTGAAAGCTTTTACTGAAAATTTTTACCGGAAATTTTTACTGAAGGTTTTTACTGAAAATTTTTACTGAAACTTGACTGAAAATTTTTACTGAAACTTTTTACTGACACTTTTTACTGAAAATTTTGACTGGAAAAAAATGCTTTTTTGCTACCCTCGACTAATTTTAAGACTTTTAATTAAATTTTAAATTTTTTGTAAACAAACTCGTAAATAGTTTAAGTTAAATTGAACAATAAATAAATTCTGCTAACGACAACACAACACCGAATGGTAAAACAGTGGAAATAACAAATTTTCTTTAAAAAAAAAATAGAAAAGCAGTCCTTCAAGAGTACGATCACAACAACCCCCCCCATCCCTTCCAACCAAAAGAGAAATTTCTCTTTAACTTAATCACAAATTTAATCGATCAATAACCAAAAAATCTTTGATAAATTCAGGATAAAACCACAGGTAACAAAATATTATCAGTTTTTTTTTTAACTGACTTTTTATGAAAAATTTAAAAAACCAAAATTTTTGTAAAAAGACTCATTTTTGGTCATTTCCAAAAACGAATTCAATTAAAACGAGGCAATTTTTATAAACAAATTTGATTAGAAAAGAAGAAAAAAAGTATAGCAAAAAATTAATAGCAAAAAAAATCCCATAATTTAATGGAAAAATTTGAAAGAAAAACCATTTGAAAAAATACACAGCTTATATTAAAGATGATAAAAAAATTTCATCTTTTATTTTTCCACAGTACCAAAGGGTGGTGGGGGGTGGAAGGGGGCGGATGATTTCCTAATTTAATTACAGCAAAAAAAATTTAAATTATAAAATGAAGTTGGATACAAAAAATGAGCACTTACCTCTAACTGCACAGTTTATACTCGTATTAATCATCAAAAGGGAGGCAAGAGAGTGGATGATCTCCTAATTTAATAACAGCAAAAAATTCAAATTAAAAAATGAAATTGGAAAAAAAAACTTAATTTTAAAAGGAGAATTTAACAAATTATAATTATTAATAAAAAACTTACCTTAAAAATTATAACGGACGGATTATTCCATTCACACGGTGCCAAACACTTTCCGCATCCAGTGTTCGTTTGATTGATTATTTCCTCCCCATCACTAATCAAAAATCTTATTTCAGGTGGGAATTCTCTTAGTAACAGTAAGAAAAAAAAAACACGCGCCCACGCATTATTATTTTATTTAAAGTCCAAATTTAATTATTCGCTAGTGTCACTTCAAAAGTTTATTATAATTCGTTTTGTTCTTATTGACAAAAATTTAAAAATTTACAAAAGAGAAGAAAAAAACAAGAAAAAACAAGAGAAAAAAAAATTCTTTGTTCAAATGTCAGTTCGGCCACGTCGTCTTACTCGTTTTCCCATCAACTCTTCAGAGGCGGTTTGTCGGTGGCCATTTTGTTTTCTGCTCGCAATCCGATTCGATTCTTCATCAATTGCATCTAAAGTGGCCTTTTCGCCAATCTCCCTAACGATCTGGCCATGATCGAGGATGCCCTTCTCAATGCAATAACGGAAATAAATCGACAACGAATATTTAATGTCAACTTTTGCTCGTTTTGCTAGTTCCTGCCAGCACTGAACCGTCCAATACGGACTCTTCAGCCAACTTATTATCTCCAGACTGACGGTGAACTCGTTGATTTTATCCAAATAGAAATCCGCCACTTGTTGTAGTTCGGCATTCTCGATGAAGATTCCGCGGCACTCGTTCAGCGCATCCGCCATTTCTGTCACCGCCGAACGAATCTCAACAATGTCAATATTGGTCAGTGGATTACTGAAGCAGACTTCCTTCAATATCAAAAAATCAGCACACGTTGTCCAAAGCAGCCGGTACGGTGTGAATGTGCGTACAACTTTTTCCATAATTTCGCCATCAAACGGAGGCAATTCGAGTAAAGCCTGCCGTGCCTGAAGTGTTTTGCTCTCTTTCTCCATGTCCGTTATAATCTTCCACGTCTTCTTAATGTCAACTGAGATGTCAACCGCTTTGGAAGCGTCTATTTGCCGAGCAAAGTCGGCAATTTCCTCGTTGATCGATTCGATGCGTTCTTCGAAATTGATAATGTCGCCACTTTGAATTTTACTAAAGTTCTCCACATCCTGTTCAAGAGTCTCGTGGATCATAGAAATTTGCTGGAGGATGCGATGGGGCCAAGCCACCGCTGCCCATTTCAGACTGAAGTCATCATCTTTCAGATTGTACAGGAAATAGTCCAAAATGTCATATTCAAGGAGCATCAGTTTGACTTGCTCCTCTAACTTGTATACCGTGTCCGGCACATCTACGATAAAATCTCGAATGGCGTACAAATGCTCAATGGAGCTGACCTTGCTTGAGATTTTCCCCATCACCGCCTTGAACTGGTCAACGATCGCCCCAGTTGCCTTGACCAGACGCTCTGCAAAATAATCAAGCAATTTATTTATGATGTCTCGTCGCTTGTTGATCAGATACTGTTTAAGAGGCTCCACGTTCACCAGGAACGGTCCGATCACTATTGTCGATGGCAGAGTCACTTCCAATGTTTCCTTAAGTCGAATTTGATGGTTGATTTCCTCCTTCACCTCCTGGGAGGGTTTCTTTATGCCGGCGAATGCTTTTATGTAGTCGGACACGTTCAGCAAGTACAACTCCCTAAACTGATCGTACTTTTTGGCGTATGAATGAAGTGGAACAATTGCTTTTTGGTAATTCATTTGGAGGCGACTGCGCTCAGACTCGACGTATGCGTCCAACATTCCGATCGATGGTAGGTACAATTTTTTGGCGAACACCAGGCCAGTCATCACGTTCGAATCGATTTGATAGATGGCACAGGATTGCAAAAGTGCGTCGTCCAAAATCTTTAGTACTGCATGTTCGAATTCGGCAGGATCTGTCGAGTAGTACGCACCGCTTTCGGCCATCTTTAGGGTAAGATAGAATATGTGACCAGGCATTTGGACAAAAGGGCTGCGTGCAATGTTGTCGCCCCATTCAAAATCAACAGACACATCCAGTATAGACTTGCACGGCTCACATAAGAGTTTGCAGTAATCGCCAATGGAGGTTTTGAGGAAACACTGCAAGGCATCGCGCATTCGGTACTTAACTTGTACCATGAAACAGAACATCTTCGACACCATGTACACTCCCCAATCACGGACGGATATGTCCAACCAGCCCTTGCCAACTCCGCGCAGACACATACAGATCTGGCCAGCCATGTTCTCCAGCCAGAAACCCTTCAAATAATTCAAAACCGTACCGCATGTGTACTGTTGCGTCGAAATGAAGTCACCCAGCGTAGCCGTCTTACCGAACGAATACGTAAACAACGACATCGTCTCGAGCTTCCGGCATTCCGCTGCCACCTTGTACATGGCATTTATTGATTCTTGTTTGTAAAATATGGTCGACCTTCTAATTAGGACTTTCACTTCATCGAATCTAGCCCGACCTACCCCCACAATGAGAGGCCGTACCAGTTGGGCTTCGGTTGGCGGAATCTCTATGAACGGATGTTTGTCGCGGTTGTGCAGCATGTAATGTTTGAAATCTATTGAGGCCAGCATGCGCTGATAATTCAAATTGATCTGCATTTGCAGATCGCTCACCCACTCCGGATAGAAATTCTTGAAACGATTGGGAATTTTCGATACGATCACATCCATTAGCCGCTTGTTAATTGTCGAAATCCCAGAGAGGATTAGACAGTCCGTGACTAGTTCGTACTTCATTCTCGTTTCGCAGAGGCTCCTAAATTCGAGAGCGTTTTTAATTCGATTCACGAAATTTTGCGGATTCTCTGCAGCGAACATCAGATAGATTCGAGGAATTTCGTAAGTTCTCTGCGTGTCCATGTGAATTACGGTCCACTTTCCGGTTTCTTTGTTGTAGTCTCTGGCAGCCACTTTAGTCCACACATACAGATAATTTCTGGCATTTTCATTATCTTCAAACTTCTCGTCTGTATTAGTGACTTGTGGCGTTTTCAAAATGTCCCGCACCTCGTGTCGCCTCTTCTCAATCGCCTCCCAGTTCACTGACGAATTTGGCAAAAATGCTTCGGCAGGTATCGGATGTTTAACACCGTCGACCACACCCAAACTGAGCCAGCCATCGGGGGTCATAGAATCGAAATCTTCATTGTCGAACCATTCCAAAGGGAAGAAGCCGTTGCGGGTGAACATTTGCTCAGTTCTTTCCGACTCTGTCAAAAACGGTTCGATCATATCAATCGGCACCAATTGCCACAGTTCCACTCCCTGCTGAAGAAGACTTTCCTTCAGGTTAGTCCTTGTATACATTTTTCGCCTGCGATCAACCTCAACTTCTCGCGACAACTGCCCAGGCGACGCCTCGTGAACCAATTGCACTTTCGGTCTAATCGTTTGTACTGGAAATGCCATCGACGGGCGGCCCGAAAACTTGATCCACTTTTGTGCCGGCTCCAAATTCCGTTCACTGCGTGCAATACCGATAGTCTTCAAGAGAGGAGCATATTCTTCGGTATGCACCTGCCAAGTGAACATTGGACAAAATGGCGGCGACTCCATCAAATCTACCGGACTTTCCGTTGCATAATCGTTGCCTTTTGTTGAAATACACACCTCCGAAAAATATGCCCTTTTTGGACGCTTCTGTATCTTCTTGTCACTTCTACGATTCGCTGAACTCATTTTACTTAATTTCCAATTTCCAATATGAAAATCATCAATTTGAAAGCAAACACATGTGAAATCCCATCAATATACACAAAATTTAATTGACGTTGCTTTGCCGACCGATTATGTCAAGGCGCTTTGTTTTGCACAAATTCCTAATATGTCAAAATAAACCGCACAGTATATTTTGTAATTTAAAAAAAATACGAGTACATACTGATTACTACTTTTAAAATGTTCACTTTCAAATAAATACACTCGAAAATACCAGGTGTATAAGCTAAAATCCGCTGTTTTTAGTCAAAAAAAAATGTTTTTTTTCCATAGAAAGCAAAAACAAATTTATTCAAAGTATCATACTTGCCCTCGTTAACTACACATTTTTCCCATCTCTCGGACAATTTGTGGATACCACGCCAAAAAAAATCCTTCTCTTTCGAAGCAAACCACTCATCAAGCCATTTTCGGATGTCTTCGTAAGAATCGAAGTGCTGCTCAGCGAACGCGTGGCCCATCGACGAAAACAAGTGGTAGTCGGAAGGGGCCAGGTCTGGTGAATAAGCCGGGTGGAGTAGCACCTCCCAGTTGAGTGCCTCCAAGTACTTTCGGACCATTACTCCAAGTAGTTTTCGGACCACTGCTGAGGAAAATCAGCTTGTCATGTCTTTGTTGATAATCCATCCTTTTTTCACGCAGAGCACGGTGCAATTTGATCAGTTGTTGGTGGTAGCGGTGGGCATTGACAGTTTCACCAGGTTTCAACGTAGACGATACCCTACTTATCCCACCAAACGCTCAGCATCGTCTACTGTCCGAAGTGGTTTGGTCTTGGTGAAGATGTTGATGGTTGGCCGGGATCAACCCACGATTTCTTGCGTTCAGGATTCTCGAAATATATCCACTTTTCATCGCCCGTCACAATCCGATGCAGGAAATCATAAAAAATGTATGGCGTATCCATGCTAGCTTAATAAGCTCACCCACGCCATCTATAACCAAACGGCGGATTTAAGCGTATACACCTGGTATTTATTTGGTTGCCTTCTTTTTCAATCGGGACATGTTGAACGAAATTATCAACACCGCTTCAATCCAAAGCATCCATGCCGGGTCTGGACGGGTATTTTGGATGCTGAGAAGTGGGATGTTGGGATTCCTTTCCATTTCGATCAGGTTTGATGAGAGGCAGAAGGAGCCCCTTTTGCGAATGGGAATCAAGGAGTGCAATGGATATTCAGAGTAGCAGAGGTTTATATAAAGGAATTGGTACCTGACTTTGAGGTATAATAAAGAAGCGTACTATGATATTCAAATTACAGTATGGCTCCATCAATCCTCCGTATTATTGTTCTTAACGAAGATTTCTGCCGCTGCTCTAGTCTTTGCGAAAAGTAGTATATTTCCAATCCTTGTCATCGAAAATCTAAGAACTTGAGACGAGATCTGCTTAGATTTGAAGTGGTATCTTCGATAGATATCTTAAGGTAACGCGGATAATCGTTTGATTTTCTGGGAATAACTGTAGCCCAATGAAAGTAGTTAAATCATCGAAGCTGAATATTTCCCTTCTGCTACGTTCTTGTTTTTGACACCATTCATTCTTTCTTCCTGCGCTGTTACAGGAACAGATAAAAATGTTAGAAGAGTAAGGTTGCGAGAAGCTTGAAACAATTTTAAATACTAAAGTTTGCGTATGTACGAGGTCTGTTCAAAAAGTGTCGCGAATTTTGAATTTCCGCGGGTTACGTATATTCGATTTTCGATTTTTTATGGCGTTATGTTGGTACTCATGTCTCTCACTTATGCCAACAAGTTCGTAAATTTTGGATGTTCAGTTAATTTTTGACAGCTGCTTTGCTTGAACGTGTTTTGGCTCGTCTTCGATTTTTGTACATTCCAAAAAATGGATTAAAGAATCTGTTTCGGGAACAACAAAAGTCACAGGGCACTTGTTTTTGGCCAAAAATTCCCTCACAAGCAACAACGCGTGAACAGGGGCGTTATCATGGTGCAAAAGCCAATTTTTGTTCTTCGACAAATCCGGGCGTTTCTAGCGGATTGCTTCACGCAACTTGCGCATAACTTGTAGGTAAAATTCCTTATTGACCGTTCTACCCTGTGGCAAAAACTCATGATGCACCAAGCCCCTGCTATCGAAGAAAACTGTAAGCAAAACCTTCACATTCGACCGAAATTGGCGCGCTTTTTTGGTCTTGGCTCATGCGGCAGCTTCCATTGGGATGATTGAGCTTTGCTTTCCACGTCATAACCATAAACCCATGGTTCGTCACCAGTTATGACCCTCTGGAGCAAATTTGGGTTGTCGCGGATAGAGTCCAACAGCTCCTTAGTAATGTTAATGCGATGCTGTTTTAGGTCGAAATTGAGCAAAAATTGAAGACGAGCCAAAACACGTGCAAGCAAAGCAGCTGTCAAAAATTAACTGAACATTCAAAATGGCCGAACTTGTCGGCATAAGCGAGAGACATGAGTACCAACATAACAAAAAATCGAATATACGTAACCCACGAAAATTGAAAATTCGTGATACTTTTTGAACAGACGTATTATGTCTATTTTAAAAAGATAACATAGAATATTCAAATAATAGTCGATAAAATCCCGTAATTAATTGTCCAATGTTTACTATCACTACTGCTGAAAAGTAATACGTGTAATGTGCAACGGTATGACGAATGTACAATTACCATTTCGGTTTTTTGTCTTCCGTTAAATTTCATATTGATGAATTTTTATTTTATTTGCTTCTGAAATTTACACAAAACAAGTAATAATTGAAACGACAAGAAAATTTTAATTAAAAATAATTTATTTTTTATTTTTCATCTCTTATTAAGGCTTTCTTTCATTAATCAACAAATCGAATTTTCAATAAAACATTTTATACAATAGATTCCTGTGTCCACTTTTGCTTGGTTTGGGTTCTGTTTTATCGCTTTTCTGTTATTTTCAATTAGACCTCTTGTATATTAAGCCAAACATTACGTTTTTCTGGCGGTGTCTCTAAAGGCCTCATATTATCGTGGCATAATTTTAAAAAATCCGCTATACCTTGATAATACCTTGAAATAGATTTTGAAAAAGGAGAAAATTATAATTGGCAAAATTATTTTATTTTTTCTATATTTTTCGTGGAAGAAAATTTCAAGAAAATATACTAAATCTTCTAGATTACCCTTCGATCACCCATGTATCATTATGAGAACCGCCAGAGAACTCAAGTAAACGTTTTTTATTGCTTCCGCATCGCATATGCAGTATTCGCATCATTCTTGGCGGCACCAAAATATCCGCAAGTCCCGAAACAAATAAACATGGTGCAGCTATTTTTTCAACTTTGCAAATTGACTGAAACTAAACGAATAAAATAAGTAGAAAAATTATATCAAAACTATTATCACAAAAAAATGTTTAGACAGAAAAACAGAAATAGTTATTATTGGGAATCTTACACGATTTTTATATAATACAATTGGTAGGAATCTCACGTACGGATGAACTAGCTCCACAGCCATTTCAGGTATGCTTGTGAAGGTATTTTCTACTATAATACACATAATTTTTCGACTATAAACTGGATCAGATGCTACATCAATAGCCACAGCCCCACCAAGCGACCGACCGAATAGTACGATCTGATTATGGTCGAGATCATGACGTGTGTATAAATAATCTAAGGCGGATCGTCCATCGATACAGAATCCTCTCTCCGATGGTGATCCGGTCGACAAACCATAGCCACGGTATTCCACCATAAATATATTACAATGAAGATTGTAATAAATTCCCCATGCGTTCTGTAATCGATGTCCCATATTTCCGGCATTACCGTGAAAATAGACAAACGTTGGGACAAATGTGCTCTTCTCAACCGGCTGACGGATCCAAAACGCATGCAGTACAACATTATCACAAGTCTTTATGCTCACTGTCTCATATGGCAAATTATGCATTGTCGGTAATGGTATATACACTCGAGAGTTGCTTGGCAAATCCGGATGATATAATAAATTGTCTTGAGCATTGTACAATATACCTAAAAATAATCCAATTAGAAGAGATATTCGGAAAACAAAAAAAAAATACAATATTGATTTTCATCTACATTATTTCATAACACAAAGGCATACTTATTCATGTAAAATAAGAGTAATTTTTACGGATATCAGAATAATAACCAAACATTTTTGTAGATTATTTTGTTAGTCATGTTTTTATATTTACCAATTGTAAAAATACTGAGCAGAGAAAGTGCTATAGAGCCACCATAAAAACAATATAAAACGAAACAAATTAACAGTGCGCCACCAGATGCTGCCCAAATTCTCGTTGCTATTCCAGCCAATATTTTAATTATCTTCCAATCTCGGGCTGACATCTTTTCTTAACATCGGTAAGGTATTCGCATTTAATATGAAACGGTGCCAAAAACATTTGTATTGGGGCTGACAACAATGGGAAGGTCGACGATTATGATGACAGCACCGCAAACTACCAGCCAATAATATTAAAACATTTCCTCTTATCGATCCGGCTCTTTATGTTGATTACGTCGATATTTCATAATAAATAATTCGATCCATTAATGTGCAATAATTCTTTTACATTAATTTATTATTCACTACAAAAAAAAAACAACAATAATAATAATCACAAATAATTTAACCGATAAATGGAATTAATTAATCGATATAAAATAGCGAATAGCGAGCTGAGAGACATTCCAATAATATAGTTTTGTTACTCAAAAGAAATTCCAATATATATTGTAGAATTTATATTTTAAATAGAATTTTCGGGAAGAAACTGCATCTCCCATCTGACAGACCCAACAACCGTTGGTACTCCTGAATTATGAAAAATGCACCGCCATACTTCTGAATTGGTACTTCTGAATTCTGCATACAAAAATGACGGCGTTTTTTCAAAATTCGTAAATTAAGGGTGTTTTTAAAAAAAAAATACATATGCATGTAGGAGAAATAGTTTTAAAGTTTTCCTTGCAAAGGGGGGGGGGGGGGTGTATCCAATTTGAGGAGACAAAAAAGAAAATTAGTTAAGTTTATTGGGTCGAACTGAAACCAAATAAACTTATTAAGATGGGATCCGTTTTTGTTTTGGATAAAACTTTTTTCTAATATCTTGACGTTCGAAAATGTCAAATTGACATATGTTTGCGACTTTGCTTATAATCTAAGCCTTACACCCTTAGATTAAAGAAGTACTGGATAGGCCTCTCCACAAAAATTCTGTCCAACTTTTGTGGCAATACATTCATAGAACGCACACACATGCAATACAACAGAAATGGCGTAAATCATTGGGGGCCAAATTAAAAGTTCAGTATGCGATTGAAGCGGTTCGTTTAAAACCATTTTCATATGTGATATCATTTATGCGTAAAGAAGCAGATTTTTTAATATTGCGGGTCTTGTTGTTCGATGGAATTAGTTTTGTAAATATGCAATAAAACACAGTATTTTTTTTTTAAATATTTATTTATTTATTCTGTATTTTCATTTTATTTATTTCACTGTATATTATTTATTCTTGGGAATACCGGATGCTGCTGCCACAATCCACTTTTCCCGCAACCATTTATTTTGTGGGAACCTGTAAAGTTAGCATATAAATATACGATCGTAACATTTACTTTTTCAATTAAGAATTAATAGAAATTCACGTATTTTTTGCACTATTAAAAAAAATTCGGTTCCTTAAACTTTCTTACACACACTTTATATACACCGGCACTGTACTATTTTATGGTAAACATTGAACTGTCAACACCGTATTTGTTTACATTCATTGAATGCCGAACTTTCCACTTTTAAACACTTTTTGCACAAAATAAATCATTCAAAACCATCTGAACACATTATAAACTTTTTTTTTTTAATTTCTGAAGTAAAAAACAAAATATTAACTTACCGAAAGAAAGAAATTCCCGGATTCCTCATTTTGTCGGTTGAGCGGCAATTCTTCATAAAACACTTCATTTTCTGAAATAAAAAATTCGTATTAATTTCTAGCAACAATATAACTACTTATAAATATACTTACATTTTCGTAAATTCTTCCAAATTGATAAAAACTACACTTTCACTTGCACTTCACTATTTGACACAATAACAACATCAGAAATGATAAAGCTAACCCCCCATTCTCCACTTTCATGGTGAATTAAATTTTCAAACTCTCCGAAAGTCTACAAAATTGAGGCGGTTTATATTTGATTGATATTAACGAAATGTTTAATAAACCTAAAATAGAATTCGATTTCGTATCAAAAGATTGTACAAAAAATAAAAATGACCTATCGTTGTATTTAAATTATATCTTTGTTTCCAGTAAGTGAATTAAAATAGATATAAATTATGCTTTTGCAATTAAAGAAATTTACATTACGACACATAGATGGCAGTGGGTGTCATGTCTACATAAAAAGTTTTTGACACTCGTATCCCCCCAGCAAATATTTGTACACAAAATTGCGTATACATATACGGTAAGGGCCTATCCAGGTATTCTTTAATCTAAGCTTACACCGCACATAACCATTGCTGAATATCAGCCGTAAATAGCGCAAGCCAAAAGAAAAAAAGGACTGAGCATATGATTAATGTCAAAATAACCCGGTGATGTTTGTTTATGTTTGAATTTAATTGTTTTTCAACTTTTTTTTTTTATTAAATAATAAAAAAAACGGAATAAATTGAAATTTTCTGTAAGAAGACTTGATGAAGAATGGTAAATTTATATGATAACAATTTAATTGAAAAAAAAAATTTTCATTTAAATAGAATTTTTACAAAAAGAAAAGTTCCATTTTAGAGACGGAGTTTGGCGCCAAGCCAATTACCGAAAAGTGCAGGGCCAGCATTTGTTACACCTTTTCAAAATAAACGAAAACGCAGACATGAGTCAAAAGAGAACCATATACACAAATTACCACCGAAATTGCCAGTTTCCGAATATGAAGAGGCTTTGGCGAAAGTTCTAAGCAAGCCATTCAAGGTGCCGATACCTAACTATGTGGCGGACTGTTTTGCCAATCGTTGTTTGGGCCTTAAACGTACCATTTTTCGACGATCACTGCACGATCCATTCGCCTGTAATGCTTTAATACTATACGAACCACCTATTTACACTGAACACGACAAGCTCAAATTGGATCAGAATAAGGTTCTAGTCCATGTTGTTGTTGATCCAATTTTATCGAATATTTTACGGCCGCATCAGCGGGAAGGTGTTAAATTCATGTACGATTGTGTAACTGGTGCTAAAGGTGATTTTGATGGATGCATTATGGCTGATGAAATGGGGTAATAACGATTCTTTTAACTGATTGTATGCCAGCTTAACATTAATTTTATTATTTTGTCATTTTCTATGTCCGATTTCGAATTCTTAAGTCTAGGCAAGACTCTACAATGTGTAACGCTCGTATGGACTTTGCTCAGACAAGGCCCCGAATGTAAAGGGACAATTAGTAAAGCAATCATTATTTCTCCAAGTTCACTGGTAAAGAACTGGGAAAAAGAATTCATAAAGTGGCTTCACGGTCGCGTGGGTTGTCTAATTGTGGATAATGGCTCCAAGGAAGTAACTATCAAAAATCTCGAGTCGTATATGGCGAATAAGAATCAACGCTCCGGTACACCAATTCTGATAATAAGTTACGAAAGTTTTCGAATATATGCCAATATATTAAACGCATCAGAAGTCGGTATAGTCATCTGTGATGAGGTAATTTCAGTTGGGCATCAAACGAAAAGATGGATAAGCTAATTTTTCTATTCCCAGGGACATCGATTAAAAAACAGTGACAACTTAACGTACCGGGCTCTGATGGGACTGCAAACTAAACGGCGGGTACTTCTGTCAGGAACGCCAATCCAAAACGATCTAACCGAATATTACAGTCTTATAAATTTTGTTAATCCGGATATGCTCGGAACTGCTACTGAATTTAAGCGACAATACGAAACGCCTATTTCGCGTGGACAAAATGCCGATTCCACGGACAAGGAGAGGGAAAAGGCAACGGAACGAATACAGGAACTAACGAAGATAGTTAATCAATGTCTTATTCGCCGAACAAATCAAATCCTAACCAAATATTTACCCATTAAATTCGAAATGGTGATATGCGTTCGCATGTCCAAATGGCAAATGGATTTGTATCGGAATTTCCTGAATTCAGAACGCATCAAGGAAAACGTTCTGGGTAATGAAATTCTCACACATTCCAAAGAATCTGCATTTAAATCGAATTTATATTTTATAGATAGTTTTGAATCGAAACCATCGCTTACTGCTTTGGCAGATATAACAAATTTGAAGAAACTTTGCAACCATCCCGACTTGGTATACGAGAAGCTGGTGGAAAACGAGGCTGGCTTTCGGAACGCTATAAAATTATTACCGGAAAACTACAGTAAAAAGTAATAAAATAATTACCGGAAAACTACAGTAAAAATACTATAAGATTTTACATTTTATTTTAGGGAGCTACGACCAGAGCTTAGCGGTAAAGTGATGCTACTGGACTTTATGTTGGCTTCAATAAAGGCCAACACTGACGATAAAATTGTTTTGGTATCGAATTACACACAAACGCTGGACTTATTTGAAAAATTATGCCATAAAAGGTTGCATATCATATGAAAACAGTAAAATTGGTTATTTATCTATAAAATTCTTAATTAGGAAATACAATTACGTCCGATTAGATGGAAGTATGACAATCAAGAAACGAAGCAAAGTTGTCGATGAATTCAATTCTGCCGATTCGGATCGTTTCATTTTTATGCTAAGCTCTAAGGCAGGTGGTTGTGGATTGAATTTGATAGGAGCGAATCGTCTTTTCATGTTCGATCCGGACTGGAATCCAGCCAATGATGACCAAGCAATGGCACGTGTATGGCGTGATGGTCAACAAAAGCCTTGTTTTATTTATCGATTTTTGGCGGTAAAAACTTGTCTAAGAATAGTCGGTTTCTTTTAAAAAATCTAAAATTTAATCAATTTTATTTAGACTGGAACTATTGAGGAGAAAATATTCCAACGACAAACGCATAAAAAGAGTTTATCAAGCACTGTTGTTGACAATAACGAGAATGAAGATGAGAAACTCTTTACCAGAGACGATCTAAGAGATTTGTTCAGCTTCGACGAAACCATAATTTCTGATACACACAATAAGTAGGAAAATTTTAAACTTTTTAAAAAAGAAATCACATTTATTGTATAAATATAAAAATGATGGAATTTTTTTTATTCAGATTTAAATGTAAACGGTGTTTTAACGGCGTTGAGATAAAACCACCACCGGAAACGTCAGATTGCACCTCGCATTTGTCCAACTGGTACCATTGCTCCAATAACAAGGGTTTACCGGACACCGTATTGGCACACGCTTGGAGTACCAGTAAAACAGTTTCATTTGTATTTCACCATCGGTCGTCAGTTAGTAAAGATGAAAAAATTAAATCCAGTGAAGGGAATGATCAAATCAAGGATAGTCAAGAGAAGAGTGAAAAAAGTTGAATTAGAACCTTTATTTTTTTTACATAGTAAATTTATTAAATACATTAACACGAAGGCAATTTGTTTTATTGTTAAATGCAAAGAAATTTTCTATTTTCCCTAAGAGTCTTTTAACTATTTGTGTCTGGCTGCACTATTTGCCTGATGTGTCTGAATAGTGTCAGCCAACAAAACAAAACAAAAAATTTACCATCGCTGCTATGAAGTTTAGTTTAAAGACAAATGGCGTATTGGTGACGGTAAACTGTCATAGTCAGTGTTTTTTATTTACTTTTATCACGGAGAGAGATGATATAAATTCTAATGATTAATTCAAAATAAGACACGTATTCGCATTTTATTTATTTTCGGGAAAAAATTTTGTTTTAAAAACCAAATATGGGTGGTCAATATTCCAATATAATTTTAAGCTGTTTGATTTTGTTTCTGGGGAGTCTCATCGCCGTGGCCCTGACAGATACAATAACGACCGAAAATATGTCGAAAAAAGAGAAAGAAAATTTAAAGTGATGTTTTTTGATAAAATCTACGAAATGAACTAATATAATTAACGGATGATTTTTTTTTTGGTTGCAATCGTTTTTAGGGAAGAATCACGGGATATGTTCTATCATGCGTATCGGGCATATATGGAAAATGCGTATCCAGCTGATGAATTAATGCCATTGAGCTGTAAGGGTAGATATCGGGGCGTTACACCATCGAGAGGCGATATGGACGATATATTGGGAAAGTAAGTGTTAAATGTGAACATTAATGTCATTGGATTTATTCGTTTTGTTATTTTTGCTTTCGAAAAGCTTCTCGATGACCATGATTGACGCCCTTGATACGCTGGTGATAATGGGTGATTTTGAAGAATTTGAGACCGCTGTAAAATTGGTGATCAAAGATGTGACATTTGATAATGATGTTATCGTTTCCGTTTTTGAAACGAACATACGTGTGGTTGGTGGTCTGTTGTCAGCACATATAATGGCTGAATTTATCCAGAAACATGCCAGCGTTATGCTATGGTATCGTGGGGAACTGTTGGAAATGGCAAAAGATCTCGGATATAGATTATTGCCAGCATTTAATACATCAACTGGTATTCCGCATGCTCGAGTCAATTTACGATATGGAATGAAAGATGAGGTATTGCGAAAATCACGGGAAACTTGTACAGCATGCGCTGGAACCATTTTACTTGAATTCGCTGCGCTATCTCGGCTGAGCGGTGAGCCCATATTCGAGTTGCGGGCACATTCGGCCATGGATGCTCTGTGGAAACTGCGACATCACGGATCTGATTTGATGGGAACAGTTTTGAATATCCATTCCGGAGATTGGATTCGGAGAGATTCTGGCGTTGGTGCTGGGATCGATTCATACTACGAGTACCTTTTGAAATCGTATATACTCCTTGGAGACGATCGTTATTTGGCCCGATTCAATCGCCATTACAACGCTGTTATGAAATATGTAAGCGAAGGACCGATGATGTTAGATGTACTAATGCATCGACCGCACGCTAAATCTCGTCATTTTATGGATGCTCTGCTTGCATTTTGGCCGGGACTACAAGTTTTGTCTGGAGACCTTAAACCAGCCGTCCAGACTCACGAAATGCTCTATCAAGTTATGCAAATGCACACGTTCATTCCGGAAGCGTTCACCAGTGATTTCCAGATACACTGGGGTCAACATCATCTACGACCAGAATTCATCGAGTCAACGTATTTTCTCTATAAGGCAACAAATGATCACTATTATCTACAGGTAATAATTATTTACGCATTTGATTTTTGTTGTTGAAATAAACAAGTTTCGCAATGTAGGTTGGGAAAAAAGCTCTAAAAGCATTGCAAAAACACGCCAAAGTTGCATGCGGTTATGCAGCTGTAAACGATGTACGTACTGGTAAACACGAAGACAGAATGGACTCGTACGTACTTTCGGAAACATTCAAATATTTGTACCTCTTATTTTCTGAGTCATCAGACATAATAGTTAATCTTGACGAGTTCATATTTACGACTGAAGCACATTTACTGCCACTATCACTTGGTCAATTGGGGAACGTGACATTTGGTAACAACAGTTTCTTCAGAAACGCATTTAAATATATTCCACGGAATTCTCATCTAACTAAAAAAAAAATGTCCGCTTTTTGTAGATTTTCATCAAACTGCGGAATATCATGCCCTAGATTTCATGAGGACCTGTCCTAGTTCCAATAAGCTATTCCCGGAGAAAGTAAGGCGACCCTTGAGAGATTTAATAACTGGGACTTGCCCGCGAGCGCCGAGCAGTAAACGTTTACGTGCACTTGACTTTCAAGCGAATAATGCTGAGCATTTGCGCGCTGTTTACGATATGGGTATTACCATGTTTGCTGTTGGCGATGGCAAAGTCCGCCTTTATCACAGCTTTTACAGTGTAACATTTAACAAATATCTATCATAATTTATCATTGATAAATATTAACAATATACGAATTATATTTTTAGGCGAAAACTCCCGAAGATGGAGAATTAGGTTTACTCTTTATGCAAGAAATGTTAGAACTTACCAAATCGCATAATATGAATCAACAATCACAGTTACAGGTAAATTAGAATTTATAATAATGATTTTTTTTTCATTGATATGTAAAAAAAATCTATTTTAGACTGTTTTCTTTATAAATTCCGATGATACATTAACTGTTCTGGTTGCTGGGCCCAGTCATTTTAGTCCAGAACTAGTTGACGATGACTTTGTTGAAGGTGAAGCTGTCATAGTGAGCCCATTACGAATGTGTTCCGATTTGGAAAATGCCGATGATCTAAAATCGAAAATAGTTATTGCCGAACGTGGTGATTGCACATTTGTCGATAAGGCTCGAAAGGCACAGAAAGCCGGTGCAATAGCTTTGATTATCTGTGATAATACGCCTGGAACATCTGGCGAAACTCAACCAATGTTCGCCATGTCCGGCGATGGCAATAACGACGTTACGATAACCGTTGTCTTTATGTTCTACAAAGAGCGTACAGCATTAATTAATGGAGTACTTAAAACACCGAAAAGTAAAATCAAAATTATGCGTTCGGTCGAATTCAATAAACAAATGGGAACTTTACTTGAAAAAGTTGGGGAAGTGTAGTAGTTATATAGTCAGTCGTCTGCGCGAGATATTATCAAATTTATTTAAAAATTGTTTTTTTTTAAAAATTTTTTTTTAAAAAAAAGTTTTTTTTCGTTCGTTATATTCCTTTTTTTTTCTTTATCTAGGAATCAATTTGTACATAAATTCATTTTATAATAAGATTATATATGAATATATATATATATATATATATTTATTATATATTATATAAATTTAATATTAGAAGATGAAAAAAAAGGGAAAAATATGAATGAAAATTTTTTCCTCGCAGTTAAGTTAAAATGTAAACAAATGAAAACAAAATGAAGAGAAGAGAGAATATTTTTATTGTTTTTAATGAAGCATAAAAAGTAAACAATTAAATAAAAATAGTCGATTTATCAAAAAACAACCAAAATAATTGAATCATTTTTGTTAATATAAAATGAGAAAAAATATATTGCTCGTGATTATTTTTAGCATTTTTTTGTTCTAATTTTATTTTAGATTTTCGTTAGTAGTTCATCGACGACAACCCAAGGACAAAATGCTCCATTTTTGCTATTACATGTGAAAAAATTGCATATTATGGACGTTAATTTGTAGTTTCCCCTAACGTCGATTTTCTGATAAAGATAGTGTGATATTTATTTTTCGTCAGTAAATGCCATATGTTAAGATGTCGCATAAAAAAAAACAGAAAATAATAGCCACGATTCGAAAATTTCAACGAAACAAAATTTTTATTTAATATTTTCTTGTTTAAATTAAATGATCTTCTTACACAATTTTATTATAAAGTCCATTTCACAAATTGTGTAATATTGTTATCTATTTTTTTTTTCTATTTAAGGCTATTATAAAATGTGTTATGAAAAGAGAAAATTTAATTAATCCCAAAAGTGAATAATGTTACAAACGCAGGGAAAAAAAACGAACGCATACCTCCTCAATTCATCTGTGTTTTTGCTAAACTATCGTTGTGTGCGTGTGTGTGTGTAATAAGTAAATTTTGACAGTTCGAACACAATACCTTTCTAACCTCACTTTAATTTGTTTTCGAATTTCGAGTGCCGAATATTCGAGTTCACATTAAAAAAAATGTTAACAAAAATTCGCCATTATTTAACAAACAATTACTCAACATTTGCAAGGATTCTCGTTAAGGATATTATTAAAAAATGGGATAAACAATTAGAAAATGCTGGCGTAGATGAACGAGCAGTCTTTTTTAAGTGTATCGTTTCGAAAATCACGAATATGAAATTTGTACAATATTTTCAATAAAAGCAAAAAAAAATAATTGAAAATTTTTTCTTATATTTTAATTAAATTTTATGTTATTGTTTGTTTTTATTTTAGAGTGACTTAACCGATGATTACAATGAAATTGCCATTACGAATGAACAGAAGAACACGTTCGATAAATATTGTCATTGTCGGGCAGGCCGGATGCCTGTACAATATATTATCGGCGAATGGGAGTTCAGAGATTTAATATTGAAAATGCGTCCACCAGTTTTTATACCAAGACCAGAAACGGAAAATTTCGTAACGCTGATTCTACAGAATTTAAAAGAAAAAAATAACGTTCGATTTTTGGAAATTGGTTGCGGAAGTGGAGCGATATGTTTGTCGATATTAAAATCAATAAAAATAGCAAAATGTATTGCAATTGATCGAAGTAAATCTGCTTATATGCTGACATTGGAAAATGCGAAAAATCTCAATTTAAATGACCGTATCCAAGTGATTAATCATACTGTGGTTGAGGATAAGCTTTTACCACCAGCAATAGACGATGATGAGTTCGATATTATAGTTTCTAATCCACCGTATGTAAAAGCTGCCGAATTGGCAAAGGTTGCACCAGAATTGCTGTTAGTCTTAAAAAAATGTCCATAACATATTAGGAATTTTTTGAAAAATAATATTCCCCGTAGATACGAGGATGTTAATGCGTTAAATGGTGGTCGCGATGGACTTGACCTGGTACGAATTATTCTTAAATTGGCTACTGTGCATTTAAAGAAAAATGGCACACTTTGGATGGAATTGGATGAATCCCATCCACCAATGATATCGAATTGTATCAATTCAGACTATAAGGGAATATTTAAGTACAAATCCGTACATAAAGACATGTTTAATAAGGAGAGATTTGTTGAAATTACTAAATGTTAAGAAAAAAGAAGAGTCAATGTAAAAAATGCACTTATGGATTATTAATAAAAGCAAAAAATAAGAAGAAATACAAATAAAATTCAGTTTTAAGTCATAGCAGATTTTTTAAAAAGTAATTTAAAAATTTATGATACTCTCGATCATTTAGGGCTAAAAAAACCCATTTAGTTGCCTTAAATATAAAAAAAAAACTTATACGTCTAATTGGTAATTTTGTGTTCAACATTCTAAAATTAAGTCTTTTGAGTAAAAATTACTATGATCTCTTTTCCCCTCGTCGTCCGCTATTATTGAAAATGAACATTTTCTAACAGCGAATATTACAATAAATTTGGTGGAAAAAGTTATTCCACACATTTTATAAATCATACAATTTTTCTGATCAAATTAAGTGAAAATTAATTTCTGCGCATATGTACAAGAAAAAAATCATTTTTTTAAAAAAAACACTGAACCTTTTCTATTGTCATCAAAATTTGTCCAGGAAAATTTATTTAAAAAAAAAAAAAACTAATTAATTTTTGGGAGAAAAAACAAACACAAGAAACTGCTACATTTTTTGGGGTAGAAAAGGGCTCTTTTTAAAATGTTCAAAATTAATTAAGTCCAAGAGGTTTGCATAAACGGTTTTTTTATCATACGAGGTCTGTTCAAAAAGTATCGCGAAGTTTGAATTTCCGCGGGTTACGTTTATTCGATTTTCGATCTTTTGTGGCATTATGTTGGTGCTCATGTCTTTCACTTATGCCGATAAGTTCGGCCATTTTGAATGTTCAGTTAATTTTTGACAGCGGCTTTGCTTGCACGTGTTTTGGCTCGTCTTCAATTTTTGCTTAATTTCGACCAAAAACAGCATTGCATTAACATTGCTACTCTCTCTGTCCGCGACGACCCAAATTTGCTCCAGAGGGTCATAACTGGTGACGAATCATGTGTTTATATTTATGACGGGGAAACCAAAGCTCAATCATCCCAATGGAAACTGCCGCACGAGCCAAGACCGAAAACAGCGCGCCGAGTTCGGTCGAATGTGAAGGTTTTGCTTACAGTTTTCTTCGATTGCAGGTGCTCGGTGCATCATGAGTTATTCCCACAATGTAGAACGGTCAATAAGGAATATTACCTGCAAGTTATGCGCAAGTTCAGCGAAGCAATCTGCCAAAAACGCCCCGATTTGTGAAAGAACAAAAATTAGCTTTTGCACCATGATAACGCCCCTGCTCACGGATCGTTGCTTGTGCGGGATTTTTTTGCCAAAAACAACACACTAATAATGCTACAGCCATCGTATTCCCCAGATCTGGCCCCCTGTGACTTTTTTTCTTGTTCCCGAAACAGATTCTTTAATCCATTTTTTGGAATGGGCAAAAATCGAAGACGAGCCAAAACACATGCAGACAAAGCAGCTGTTAAAAATTAACTGAACATTCAAAATAGCCGAACTTGTCGGCATAAGTGAGAGATAGAGTACCAACATAAGGCCACAAAAAATCGAAAATCGAATATACGTAACCCGCGGAAATTCAAATTGAACAAACCTCGTAGAACCGTTTTCGTTAAAAAAAATTTGGGGCTTTTACTTAAAAATATTGGATTTTTACTAAAAAAAATTGCAGAATTTGTACTAAAAAATATTGAGAGTTTATACCAAAAAAATGGAATGATTTTATTAAAAAGAACGAGAGGGTTTTTACTAAAAAAATCTAACAGTTTTCGTTAAAAAAAAATTGGGACATTAACTCAAAAAAAAATGGATTTTTACGTGTACTAAAAAAACTGAGAATTTGTACTAAAAAAATGGAGAGTTTACACAAAAAAATGGATCGGTTTTACTGAAAAAAAAGTTGTAACTAAAAAAAATGAGCCTTGTTACTAAAAAAAAATTAGGAGTTTTTACTCACAAAAAATTGGAGTTTTTTTTAACTAAAATGGCGGCATTTCTCTAAAAAAATGGAAGATTTAAAAAAAAAGGATTTGTGCTTTTCTACAATTTTTTTTGATTAGGAACTAAAAAAATTAGGAGTTTTTTTTAACTAAAATAGAGACTTTTCTCTAAAAAGAAAATGGAGGATTTAGACAAAAGGATTTGTGCTTTTCTACAAATCAATTAAGATCAAAATTAACAGAAATGGAGAGTATTAAAAAATAGTAAAAATAAAAATAAAAACAAAAACAACACAACGAACGAATTCAATGATTTCTTGTATACGTGTGTTTGTTTGGCACCGTGTATATATAGAGGGATATGTGTATAAGCTACAGAAATAACAGTGCGATAAAAACAAGAAAATTTTTATCTTTAATAGAATTTTGTACGAACTGTTATTTTGGTGTAAAAGCACGCGACGCGTATATGTGTACTTTCCATTTGATAGGTCAAAGCGAACAAATGCACGTACTTTGAAAGTTTCCATCTTTTTTTTTTGCCATATCCTACGTACATATTATTTTTGGATTTGTTTCTTGTTTGCCAAAGCTTTGGAAATTTCCAAACGTCCCTTTTCCATTGGTAATTTCCATTTTTCTTGACTTGTTTTTGCAATGTGCAATTTATTTGTTGTCTCCAATATTGGTGGTCATTATTGTTTTCGTTGCTGTTGCTGCTGTTATTGTTGTTGTTACTCAACGGTGACAATGGTCCATTTGTCTCTGCTGCCATTTTTTTTTCTTTTTATAAAATATGGGTAGAAAAATTCTCTCAACTTAATACACATATAAGAGCCAGTTACAGAGAAAACCCTTTCGTTTTTGTGTGGTTAATTTGAATTGAAAATAGAAAAACAATTAAGACTATTTTGTAACGATAGTAACAATCAAACTTAAATATAGGTTAAAATTTAAATAAATATTTATGTATGTATGCATACACGTAAGTATAAAAATTTATGGATGGAGTTATTGTAACTGAGATACATCTGTACATATAATATGAGAATATATTTAGATAAAAAATAGCAAAAAATAAAGTGGGAAGAAAGTAAAAGGACAAAAAAGAAACTGCAGAAAAAGAGCTTTTTAATAAGTTTCGCACAGCTTTAGTTGTCTCGTGTTTTGAAGTTTGGCGCTTCCAAGCTAAAAGCAATAATTTTCTGTATACTCGTACTTGTTGTGGGAGCTTAGGTTCTTGGATGTGGATCATGAAAATGCATGCATTTTGGTGGATGCTAACGAATGAATGATGGACCAAAGAGAATAATCTTAACAAGTGTTAAATTTATCTTCCTACAATCCTATCATCCTCTCCATCACCATCAACACTTTCTCTCTCTTTCTCTTACTATATGGTCTTTCGTCTTTTTCTTTTCTGTAGTTCGACTAAATAGCTCGACTCTGCTTATTATAAATGAAAAAGGATATTTTAAAATATGTACACACCTATATATATATAACTAGATATATATATATATATGACTATATACATACATATACAAATGCAAATGAGTATATAATAATTTTGATTTCGATGATGAGTTGCGCAAGCGTTCTATCAACTAGCTGGAAATCACTATTTTGCTGATGGTCCATATTCTGGGCACCGTTGTCAGCCCAAGAAGTTGCTAAATCACTAAGAGGAGAGACAGTCGCACATCATTTTACAGCATTAAGAAGAAAAAATTATTTTCTTTATATTGTTTTCTTTTGCATTTAATAATAATAATTAAAAAAAACATTTTCTAATAATCAAAATAATATAGAAAAAAAGGAAAAACATTTAGTTTTTGTAAAAAACAAAAAAAAAATAATTACTAATAAATCAAAAAGCAAACAAAATATAATTAATACAATTTACATTAATATAAAAACAATAAATTATAAAAGATTTTTTTATTAAAAAAAAAATTAAATTTAATTTATTTGTTCTGTACACACAAAGAAAATAAAAAACTAAAAAAATTGACTTAAAAAAAATCTCTCCTTGTTAGAATATTGTTAAAACTTTGAAAAATTTATCGGAAGTTAAAATAAGACTGTTCATAGTAAAAAAAAAATGTTCATAGTAAAAAAGTTGATAGATTTTAATTAATTTAATAATTAAAGAGTTCAATTTGATTACAAAGAAAATTAATAACGAAAAGAAAAGATCTTTTTAAAAAAAAACGGAATACGTATAAAATTAACCAGTAACTATTATATTAATAATAATAATAATAATTAAAAAATAAAAAATATACTAACTCATAATTGGTTTATTAAATATAATAATTGATTTAAAAAAAATCTAAATAAAAATAATACATTATTAATAAAACGAGATTTAAAAAAAAAACATCTTTGTTTGTAGAATTTAATAAAAAGCATCTTTAATTGAAACTTTTAGTTAGACAGAGAGAGAGAGAGAGAGAGCGATAGATAGAGAGAGAGAGAGATAGGAGAAAAAACAATTATTCTTCGATAGCAGCAAAAAAAAAAATTACATAGAAAATTTTTGAAAGCAAGAAAAGGACATACTCAATGTGTATGCATATTTATAGGAGTTGTTCGAAAATTGAATAAATTTCTCTTTGTTACTACAGTATTAAATATGAATTCTCTTAAAAACAAAAAAAAAATAAAAAATCCTTTAAATTAAAAAATAAAAATACATAAATTCAATTTCAAAATTGGTGTAAATATAACAAAATAAAAAATTATATCCTTAAAAAAAACATAAAACATTTTTTTAAAAAAGTTCAAAATATTTTTTTTTTAAATTTTTAAATAAAGTGAAAAAAAACCAACAAATTTCTTTTAATAAAAACGTAAAATGATTGGTTAAATAAAAATATGAATTTATTAATAACAAAAAAAATATATTTTTTTAGAAAAAAAAAAATTCTTAAAAAATCTGTGCTTTTAATAGAAGATTAAAAATTATCTAAAAAAAAATACAAAAAAGAATATTAATCGGTTTCTAAATATACATGTACAATATATAATTTTTTTTTAAAACTTAAAAGTGCTTTTTTTTAACCAAGAAATTCTTCCTTCCAGGATTTTTATAATAAAATATTATAAGAAGAAAAAAATTACAAAAAATAAAGAGGATTAAAAAGATTGTTTTTTTCTTTCTTTAAGTTAATTTACAATCGCAGTATTTTTTTTGCAATTTCCAAAAATAAAATTTTTTTTTATGATTTTTTTTTTAAACAATTTTAATTTTAATTATTAATAAAAAGGAAGAAATCAAATTTAAAAAAATATATATCATATATATTCAAAAATTCTCTTACAAAAAATTTCACATTAAAAAGACACCTGTTTTCTTTGGGGTGAGGGGGGGAGGATGGTAGAGATTATAAAAACAAATCTGAAAACAAAATACAATATGAAAAAAAAAAAAATAAATGACAAAATCTATTAGAAATAATTCTTTCACACTATTGTGTTGACGTGTGTAAATAGCAAAATATTTCAAAAAAAAAAAAAAAAATCCGAAATTCATTCTTAAGATTAAGTAATAGAATTCAATACATACGAGTAAATGCATATGTATGTGACTTTTGTGCGTGCATTTATGCATACATACACGTATATAAAAATACCATATTAATAAAAAAAAAATCGATCTTTTAAGAATAATTGAAAGACCTTAACCACACTACTGCAAATACAGTTTTAATACTGTTTCTACCACATAACTACTATTTACCTCTACAACTCTGCTAGTATTATTATTATTATTATTACTACACACATTATTAAGTACAATCACAAGTCCCCCACTATTACTAATACTATTTATTACTTCCAAATACCACTACTACTACTACTACTACTACTATCCGAGACTATATGGGGGATGGGATGCTTGTTACTTTTCATTATCTTCAAGTCTATTTACTTTAACTTATTAATCTTCAAATGTGATTGTATTCGTTTCGATTAATTCAAATGGAAATTAATTCATATCCAAATATAAAATGGTGTAAAAATTAAAAAAAAAAAAAACAGAAACCACCAATAAAAAAGACATAAATATTTATTCTAACGAATTTAAAATCAAACATTTTCATATGATTTATTATGAATTTAGATAAAAATTAAAATTACTTAAAATTTAATTAAATACAACAATAATCAAGGAATAAAAAGGGTTTTTCGTTTTTTACTCACTCTCTCTCTCTGTCTCGGGAGAGAAGTGAGAATAAAAACAAGTGGGAATATCAAAAACAAAAAATTTAAATAGAATAATTCCCATAATACACACACGTTCGAACATATTTGTCTGAATGTTCGTTCATAAAAAGAAGTGCGAAAAAAAGGACAAAAATTGTATTGTACATAAATAGACTGAAAACTCGTTTTTATTTCGTATTGTTACAGTCCCTCCTCTTCTTGACTATTTGGCTCTCCAATTATTTATCTCACTTGAACATATGTGCATAGACTTGTACTTTTGACTGTAGTGTATTTTTTCGCTTAAATACTCGTAAAACTGAAGCAAATTAAATTTCAAAATTTCAAAAAGCTTTTCCGTTGTAATTTGTTTCCTTTTCTTTTTTAAACAAACATTTTAATTAATTATTTATTGGCTATATTTCTGTTTAGTATTTTTGTTTTATGGGAAAAATTATTTATTTTTATTCAATTCTTTGTATTTTAATTGAGTTTATCTTATAGAATTAATCGATTTTAATCAGAAAGAAATCCTGATAGAGTTAAAAATAAATGAAAAAATACTATTGAAAAAATAAAGGAAGTTTTCTTTAAATAGTCTAAAAAGAAATTAAAAAAAAAAATTATAGTAAAAATATTTTTTTAAAAAAAGTCTACGAGAAAAACGTTCTTTTTTTCTCAATAAAATTGAAATAAAACCAAAAAAAATTCAGTTTTCTTAATAAAAAATTAACAAGTAATATTTAAAAAAAATATTTCAATTTTTATCATTTATTTAGTAAAAAATATAAAATTTTATATTAATTAAAAAAAAACAAAAACAAATAATAATAATAAATAAAAATTACCAATTTCAGTTTTAACATAATATAATAAAAAGACACACTCAAAATAAACCAATTTTATTAGTAATAGTATTAAAAAAAAAAGATATAGGAAAAATTAATTTGTTCTGTATTTGTATTTTTTTTTATTATAAAAGCTTTGGATTTAGTTATAAAAAAATATAAAAATCAAAAACAGAAATAGGCAAATTAATTTTTTTAGAAAAGTTTTTAAATTTATATTAATTGTTATTTTCTCTTTCTTTCTTTCTTTCTTTCTCTCTCTTTATATTTCAATTAAAATAGAACAAAGATTGTCGACTAGAAAGGACCAAAAAAAAATTAATTTTTTTAATAGTTTACTTAAGCAACCAACTTAATAATTAATAAGAAATTAGCAAAAAAAAGGGACGGAAAAATTTAAAACTAAAAAAATATTAATTACAAAAAAGTTTATAAAAAAAAATTTCAAAAAAAAAAAAATAATAATAATTTTTTTTATTATTTATATAAACAATTAAATGTTA
Organism: Atherix ibis; assembly: GCA_958298945.1. NCBI lineage: Eukaryota > Metazoa > Arthropoda > Insecta > Diptera > Athericidae > Atherix > Atherix ibis. The sequence continues at coordinate 21,424,508 of OY282609.1, read as the reverse complement.
AAATGGTTAAATTTCTGTGGAATAATAATAAAGAATATAAAATAAGAACAAAAAAACATATTCTTTTCAATAAAGAATTAGCAACGAACAAAAATTATTAATATAAAAAATTTAATTGATTAAATAATTTTTTTCATCATCAAATAAATAAAATAAAATTAAATTTCTACTTGGGGAAAAAAAACACCTAACAAATACTAATAGTAATGTTAAAAAAAAAAAGATTTTAAATTAAATTTAAAAATATTAAAAAATCAATAAAAAAAAAACTCAAAAGAATAAATTTAAATTAATCGAAAGGTTGATTTTTTTTTTAAAAATCAGTTTTATTAGTTTTATTTGTGTTTGAATAGTTATTAATTATTAAATAATATATTTAAAAAAAAAAATTAAAAACAAAAGAAAACAAATGATAGTTTTATGAAAATAATTTATTAAAAAAAAACCAAATTAAGAAAAACAAAAATTTTCATCTAACTATGGAAAAGATTGTCTCCTTAAATAAACAACAATTTAAGCCAAATGCAAAATGCTACCTAAAAATAATGGTATATTCAATAACGAATTAATTACCTTTTAATTGATTACATTTAAAATTATATTTATTTATATGATTTGTTGTAGTGGGTTTATTTTCTTCTCTGTTCTCTATTATTACTCCCCTGAATATGTGTACATATGTGTGTATGAGCATATTTATTAATGATACATTTTTAAAAAAATATTTTTTATAAAAGAAACTACTTCGAAATTTTTTGTTTGTTTAATTCAATATAGAGAAGAAATCAATTATAAATGTTTTTGTATAAAAATATTTACTGAATTACTTTAAATTTCTTACAAAAAAAAATAGAAAACAAAAAGAATGGTATAAAAAGATCCCCAGGAACAAAATTCAATATGCAAGAAAACTAAGAGAACAGAACTTTTTTTTAGAGTATCTGGATCAGATGGTAATAATCATTAACATATACTTGATTAATTAAATTTTATGACACAAATAATATACGCATATATGTGTAAATACAACGCATCCATATAAGAGCACCCACAATAGATATAATACATGCACCTTTGGTATTTGTGTATGTTTGTACATATGTATATAATGTGATATCTTATTGTCAATATTATTAAGTGCAATAATGTAATGTCAAAATAGTAAACGATGGACAAAGAGAAAATGAGAGAAAAAGTAATAGCAGAAGAGAAAAAAAAACAATAAACGCGAGAAAAAGGAGAAAGTTCGTTTATTTTTCAATCTCTTTTCATCTCTTAAGTATATATTGTATATACTAAAAAAAAGGGCATGTATGTATAATTAAGCCATCTCTACCTACCTACCATATTTATGCAACTATGTATGGTGTATATAAAGGTGCGTATGGGTTTGCGAATATAGAGAATAAGTAATCATTGTGAAAAAACTTTCACAAAAAGACCTTGAATAAAGGCAATGTTCAATTCTCATCAATGAGGTGGTGGAGAGAAAGAGAGAGAGCGTATACTATTATTATGAGGAGATACGCTCTTTAAAAGCGCTTTTAGGCAAAATCAACGCAAAACATTGAATATTAAAACGTTTTTAACAAAGATGGCAGGTTTTTTTTGTTTTTTTTTTTTTTTTGTAAAATTACAATGACAATAATTTCTGTTGATTGAGCAAGAAAATTCACTTCTTTTCTATCAGTTTTATTTGTTATTTTTTTAAAAAAAAATTTGTTTTTAATTTTTCGAAATACATAGTAAAAAAGTAACAATTTCGAAAAAAATTATATTAGATAAAATACAATAGTTTCGAAAAAAAATTAGATATTGTATATTGGGGAAAAAAAACAATTTGCAAAAATAAATAATAATAATAGTGTTTTTATTAATTAGCATAAAATAGTCGATTCGATCGTGATTATATCTATTTGAATAGATTTAAACTACTTTAAATAAATACACAAACGGACATACGAGGTCTGTTCATAAAGTATCGCGAATTTCGTGTTTTTTCAAAAATTATTTATTTATTTATGGATATCTATTTTGTCCCCTTAAAAGTAATCCCCACCAGATATTATACACTTGTGCCAACGATATTTTTCCAATCCTCGAAGCACTTCAGAAAATCATTTTTTGTGATCTTGTTTAGCTCCTCCTTCGATGCCGTCTTTATCTCCTCAATCGTAGCATAGCGTCATCCTTTCATGGGGCTCTTCAGTTTCGGGAACAAGAAAAAGTCACAGGGGCCCAGATCTAGAGAATTCGGTGGCTGCCGCATTATTAGTGTTTTGTTTTTCGCCAAAAATGGCAAAAGCCAACTTTTGCTCTTCCACAAATCCGGGTGTTTCTGGCTTGCTTGGCACAACTTGCGTATAACTTGCAAGTAATATTCCTTATTGACCGTTCTACCCTGTGGCAATAACTCATGATGCACCACGCCTCCGCAATCGAAGAAAACTGTGGGTAAAACCTTCACTTTCGACCGAACATGGCGCGCTTTTTTCGGTTTTGGCTCGTGCGGCAGCTTCCATTGGGATGATTGAGTTTTGGTTTCCTAGTCATAACCATAAACCCATGATTCGTCACAAGTTATGACCCTTTGGAGCAAATTTGGATCGTCGCGGACAGAGTTCAACAGCTCCTTAGTAATGTTAATGCGATGCTGTTTTTGGTCGAAATTGAGCAATTTTGGAATTTCGCAAGGACCCGTTTCACAACCAAATCATTGGTAAAAATCGAATGGCACGAGCCAATCGATATATTTAAATCCTCAGCAACTTCACTAACGGTGATTCGACGATTGGCCAATACTATTTTCTTCACTTCATCAATGTTTTCGTCTGTTATTGATGTGCTCGGGCGTTCGGCGCGCTTTTCGTCGTTCGCATCTTCTCGGCCTTCTGACAACATTTTGTACCACCGATAAATGTTGCTTCGGTTCAATGTAGCTTCACCATATGCCACAGTCAATATTCAGAATGCATCCGTGCAATTAATTCTTTTTTCACACAAAATTTGATACAGATTCTTTGATCTATTTTTTGGAATGGGCAAAAATCGAAGACGTGCCAAAACACGTGCAAGCAAAGCAGCTGTCAAAAATTACCTGAAGATTCAAAATGGCCGAATTTGTCGGCATAAGTGAGAGACATGAGTACCAAAATAACGCCACGAAAAATCGAATATACGTAACCCGCGGAAATTCAAAATTCATGATCCTTTTTGAACAGACCTCGTATATCCCCATTAATCCATCCATCTATCCATAATTGAACAAAGATCAATTAAGAAATTCCATTAGAAATTCATTTAATTTTCTCATTGAATATTTATAATATTTAAATTGTCTATAATCGAATAAAATATTAAATAGAAAGTCCATTAAAAGTAAAATATATTCAAATCGAATTCATTCTTTTTATTGTTGCTATTTTAATTTTTACAAAAAAAAAAGATTTTAAATTTATACACTATAAATACATACATATGTACATATATATCCACCACATAAGTAATAAAATCCATGTTAATAATGTGAATGTAGGGAAAATACACAATAATTAATTTGATTACCAATAAATATTCAATATTATAATTTATTGTATATAAAATTGAATTATTTCAATTATTTGGATTATCTCATTGATAGTCATCGTTTAAATATAATCAATTTCTTTTTTGGGCATTTACCATAAATTGTTTAGCTAATTTTTTAATTAAATTTTTTATAATATAATATTAAAAAGTCCTTATAATAATATAAGGTGTACACTTTTTTTTTGATTACGGAAAATTTTCTATGGATTTAATTTAATTATTGTGATATTTTTAATTTTATCGAGAAAAAGAATTTCACTTATTGATTTGTTCATTTGTTTTAGGTATTTTAAAAAAAAAAAAAAAAAATAACATTTTCAAATGAAATTTATGGTATTTACCCATTTAGTTAAATGTTTTTTTTTCATTTTCTCTCTTTTTCAAATATGGCATCATCAAAAAATACCGATTCATCCGTTGTTATCTCAACTTGGAAAAATAAAAATTTAATAATTAAAATAAATAATGCAAAAAAAAACTGAACAAACCAAAAATTAAAAAATATGACAAATGAAAAAATAAATTATATGCAAAAAAAATAAACAATAAAAAATGATTTGATTGTTGTTCTTCATTATGAACACATAAAATGGAAACTATTTTTTTTACTCTCCTTCCAATATAATAACAACCACTAAAAATAAATGTCTACCATATAGAGTCGGTGTATAAACAACAACAACAACAATAACATTTCATAGTAGCAATGATTTAGCGGAAAAAAACATATTTTATTTATTTATTTTCAATAAAAAAAAAACAAAAAAAACTGGACCAATCAAATTGTTCATTCATTATTCGTATTTATTTCTATATGGCTACGGTTTCCACATCAAATTTTATTTATGTAAACAACAAAAAAAAAAAAACAAACAAACAAACAAACAAAGAAAATAAAATAAAACAAAATAAGTAATATAAAAAAATAAAATAAATAGAATAATTATTATGATAATAATAATGAGAATAAAATTAATCAGCTGAACCGGAAGACAAAGGTGATCATAATTTGTGTTAAAATTATTTGTTTTTTTTGTTACCCAATATAAGTTAAGAATGTTAATAAGTAACTACTTATGAAAATATTCACTTATAATTAGTATTAATAATTAATTAACGTAAATATATAAATTTAAAAAAAAATCCAAACAAAAAGTTATTCAAATCGGAAGTGCAACCAACAACGGATTAACTGTGCGTATGTGAAAAAATTACAGTGTGAAAAAATTAATATCGAAAAATAACTGTTCGAATATTACTACAACTGTTATACGGAGTTAATTCACGTTCTGTAAACCGCGAATAAATAGAATACGTTCGATTGGCATACGTGCGTAGTATACCAGTACACACACACACATATAAAAAAATTACTATTATTGTTTTGAATTCTTCAAACGCATTCAAAATAATATAATAATAATAATAATAGTAATAAAGTGATTTTTTTTTCTCTCGTCAAAAATCAACCGTTCAAACGAGAAAAAAAAATAAGTTTAATTATTAGAAATAATTTTTCAAATAAAATTGAATAATAATCGTAATAATAAAGGAGAAAAAATTTAATGCACACCACTTGTAAATGAATAATTACATTTAAATAAATATTGAATTAAAGAAGAAAAAAAACCAAATTGCGTATATGCATCTGTATAGAAAGAAAGAGAAAAAGAAAGAAATTGGTAGCTGTCAGAAAATAAAGGAGAGGAGAAAAAAATATCGAATTTAAAAGGGAAAATAAATTTATTCAAATGATAACATTTTTGAATCGATTTCAATTTGTCCAAAAAAGGGAAATTGAAAAATCCAACAAAGAATTGATGAATATAATCACCGTCTTCATCACATCATCATTACCATCATCGTCACCACCACCACCATCACCCATATACCCATATCCCCTTCACCTAGTATTTGTTGATGGAATATAGAAAATATCATAAGACGGTGTGAATATAAGGAAAAATAATAACTAAGAAAACTTGAACGAGTCAAAAGAGATTTTCAAGGATTAATGAGGATTAATACTAAAGATTCTAAGCAATTGATTGATAAACGTTTGCGGTAACATTTGCATTGCATTTGGTTTATTGGATATAATCATAATAGAAGTTATAATAATAATAATACAAATTTAAAATTAAAATCAAATTAAAAACGAATCGAATTGAATAAAATAGAAACGAAAACAAAATTAAAACAAAAAAAAAGGAGAAGAATAAGCTTTAAATAAATTGAAATTGAATCGATTCAAAATTTTCAAATCTAACTTACTCTCTTTATTGCAATATCCTCTACAAATACGACGACGTATACAGAAAACTGACATATACGCAAACACACGCACACACACACAAAAAGACACATCCCTATACACATCAAAATATAGAGAAAAGATAACGAAAAGAAAAGAAAGAGAGAAAAATAACGATACAATATTGCAGACCAATTTCCAATTAAACAGCAGAGAGAGAGAGAACAGATTAGAAAATAATAATAAGAGGAAATAAGGAATAGCAAAAAAGAAAAAAACCGAAAAGTTTAAATAAATAATAAGTACACCAATAAAACAAACAAAGAAATAAATAAGAAGAAGCTGTGTTGGATTAACCATTATTGGTTGAAGTTATATCTTTCAATCTGTTCGATATTGCCCATTTTTCGAGTATACCATTAAACGGCAGCAGCCAATCCAATCGGGCAACTAGCCAAACCAAACGAAACAACGATCACCATTATTATTATTACATCATCATCCAGCACTATCCATATCCTTCCACTCAGCCAACAACAATCGCGCCTATCACAATTTTAGAATCATCGTTATCATCGAAATACTCTGCACTCTAGGAGAGATAAAACGCTATCAAATCTGGCGCTATATAAACGCCAGAAAGAGTGTGGAAATGGACACTTATCTGATTGTATTATTAATCGTTCTCGTTGAAATTAAAGGTAAGCAAAAATAGTTATATTTTAATTTTTTTTATTAATTAATAATAATAATAAAATCAATTAAATTAAAGTAATTTTTATATGGTCGCAAAATGCAACCATACTTTTATGTATGTACGAGTATGTGTATGTACCTATTAGTTTTGACTAAAGTGTGTGCATATATAATTTTGACAAATGAGAATAATAATGATGGGCTCTTCTGGTGTGTTGAATATGCATGCATGCTTCTTTTCTTTTATTCAGCATATAATATCCTACTTGAGTTATACGAACTTTTAGACCAATTAAATCACAGCGCGCAATTAAACTAGCAATAAAATGGAATAAAAGAAAACAACAATTTTTACTATTGTAGATTTCTTATAAATGTTAGGGGATGGGGGGAGAGGGGGATTTAAGAGGGCACAATAATTTTTGCCAAGAGAGAAATACTCTTGCATATTCAATGTCAAGGACAAAATAACTATACGTCTGCGGTAGCTCAAAAAGAAAATCTGAAAAATGATAAACGATTTCTTTTTCTTTTTGGGGTAAATTACAATATTATTACTATTTACTTGTATATAAAGTATGGTTTAAGGTTTTACCATATATATGTGTACGCTTGTATATGTATAATAAAAAGTAATTTTATACGAGACACATATTCATAAGTGAAATGCTGTAGAGTACGATGAGTACAATTCATCGCGGAAGGGGTGGTGCAGGTGTAGAGGGGTATATGAACAATAAAATAAAAACAAAATGGCTTTATTTTGAATTTGATATTTTCTTTCAAATGTGCCATTTTTACTTAAAAATTACATTGAGGATTGTTTTTTATTAAAAGAAAAAAAAAATTCCCCTGTGTTGACATTTGAAAATGTCAAATTTGGGGTCGTTTTTGTTGTGTGTTCGTTTTTCTTTCTTTACTTATTTGGAAAAATATTCTTTCCATCTTTGGGGGGACGTTTCGAAAATGTCAACAAAAAAACCCAATTTTCAATTCCCTAATTTTCCGTTTTTGATTTCCTCCTACCACCCCCTCCCACCCTTCACAAAAAAAATCACTTTACTTTCATTTACAATAAATGAAAATAAAAAGGTAATTTAATAGCTTTTATCGGATTTTTCAATAGGAACTTGACATTTTTTTTTCTTTCTTCAATCAATTGCATGGGCGCAACATCAGTGATATGTGGTTTTAACAAGGCGGTGCCACATCCCACACAGCGGGAGAAACAATCGACTTATTGAATTCCAAGTTCGGTTAACGTGTTATATCGAGAAAAGGTCCTGTCGATTGGCCGCCGAGATCTTGTGATTTAACACCTCTAGACTTTTTTTTGGGGGCTACGTTAAATCGATGGTCTATGCCAATAAGCCGACGACGTTAGGGGACCTAAGAGCCAACATCGAACGAGAAATAGCGGTCATTCCCGTCGAATTATGTGGCCAAGTTATCGAAAATTGGCTTCAACGTATCGACCGTTGTAAGCGTACCTGTGGTGGACATATGACCGAAGTCGAGTTCCATTCATAATTGCATTGATTGTACTTTAAGGCAATAATAAAAGTTTTGATATATCTTAAATGTTTTGCGAGATATTTAAAAAAAAAAGTTGTCAAGTTCTTATTCAAACACTTTTTATATGCGTATTAAGAACAAAGTAAAAATAAATTTATAAATTATGTATGTATTTTCACACACATACGAATATTTCACCAAAAAAAAGGATTTTCTGTTAAATATTGAACTGGAAGAAGGGTTGCTTACTTGAAAAATAACGGCACATGCGATATTTAATACGATAAGAATAGAAAAGTGGATACAAATATAATATTTACACAAATTAATCGATACCAGTTATTGGGAGAGCATTTTACATTTTACATTTTACATTTTACATTTTACACTTAACATTTTATCTTTGTCTAAATAACTGAAGTGAAAATTCAAAAATGCGGGCTATCATCATATTGGCAAAAGACAAAATCGACAAAGTAGACTTACTTTGAATTTACAAACTATTGCACAATCAAATTGATTACAAATATACCTTCTGATGGTTACCTAATCGAATATTGTGCATACTCATTCGTACAAGAAAATCTCCTTTCGTATGTATTGTACATACGGAGTATACCGAGTGGATTACTCCCCTACGATCTGATAATAAATAGTTGTTCCCCTTTTATGTAAAGCATCGTTAAAAATTCATTTCAACTTTAAAAATGTTCAGCTCTGATCGTGACCTACTTACCTACTAATTCTCGTTATAAAGAAACTTTTGATAATATAGAAAGGGAACAAATTTCCCTTTTTTATTGATACTTAATAACAAATACTCGTTGACGGTTTAAATGTAGTAACACTGCGGATAAAAACTTTAGAGAGGCAAAAGTAATTTACTGGAATGAGCAAGGAGAGAGAACCCAGAGATAGAATAAAGAACGATAGAGACCTCGTAGGTGGAGAGGCTTCTGTGCATAATCAACTTTTAATGGAGTAATTTGAATAAATCGTCTCTTCTGAATTTTTACACAAACAAACCAAAAAAAAAAAATCCTCTTTTTTCCCCCATTTGTATAACCTTGCATATTTACATGCTCATTAAAATTTCATATTTTCACAGAGAGAACAGAAAATAAATTAGGATTACTTAAAAAATAAAATTTAAAAAAAAAACAAACAAAACGTTAATAATATAAAGTAAATAAAATACTTAATGAACATAAAAGAATAGTTAAATGCAAAAAAAGGACTCATCAAAATATTTTTTTTTTCATAAAACAAAAGAAAAATAGTTTAAATAATGCAAATATTTACAATAAAACAAAATGATTTTTTTTATTTTTTATTTGACGTTTTATAAAAATAGGAAATTATCTTTTTAAACATTAAATGCAGGCGTATGCATTTATTTTTAGTTGAATAATTGAAAATGTAATTTAAAAACAAAAGGAAACAGCATCCTTTTCCCACATATCTCTCGTATATTTCTACAGTCTCATTAGCGTATGGAATAAAATATTTCATTGACTCTATTTTACGTACGTATTTACTTTCATTTTGAAAATAATTAGCTGCATTAGAAAAATGGCACAAAGAGATTTTTGTCGAAAATTTACAACAATAAAAAATATATGCAATTAAATAGAATATTTGCAAATGTGCACATAAATAGGAAACTGTGTTATGCACACTACTTTTTACCTCTTACCACCTTATGCACTATTTATATTTTAATTTTAACCTTCCTTTTGGAACATGGCTACACCTTTGCAAATGTTCTAATACATTTGTATTAGTTTTGAGATCATGTTCTTGTCTTTGTTTAGCAGATGATTGGTCCGCTGCAGCTAACCCTATTGCCATGCTGTCATCCAATAGGGGAGGCGGCCATTTTGTCAATTTTGGGTTGTTGTCTTTGATCAATACGGGTACAAATGGTTTTTCCTTCCGAAAGCTAGTATTGATATAGGATTTTCCGATAAGAGTAGTATTTTTTTCCAAATAAAACAAACAATAAATGTGGCGGAACAAATTGTATTATTTTATATTGAAGTGTTGAACTGTTCGGAAAGTAATTGAAATTACTTTCCGAACAACCCAATACGTGGGCTACTATATATATTTCTGGCCTAATAATGAAAATGCGAATATTTATCAACGAAAAAGGTTTTATTGTTTTTCAAAATATTCTCCATCAAGATTTATACACTTTTGCATGCGCTCAAACCAATTTTCGAAGCACTTTTTCCACTCCGATTGAGACACCTCCAAAACATGGTTTTTGAATGCTTCAACAGCATCTTCTGGCGACGAAAATTAAAAAGAAGTCATTGGGTGCCAAGTCAGGGCTGTACGGAGGATGACCCATCAATTCGACGTTTTGTCCGGTCAAAAAGGCGCTGGTTTGAGCCGATGTGTGAGAGCTCGCATTGTCATGGTGCACAATGATTCGACTTCTCTTGTTCGTTTTTCGAATTTCTCCGAAGACTTCAGGCAAACAAATGGTGGTGTACCACTCAGAATTGACCGTCCTACGTTGCACAAGCGGAACAGTCGCCACATGACCAGTTTTGCCAAAGAAACAAGCGACCATTTGCTTCGAAGTGCTTCTTCCACGAACAACTTTCGTTGGATTTGACTCGTCTTGGAAGACCCACACGGTCGATTGCTGTTTTGTTTCGGGCTCATACGCATAGATCCATGATTCGTCACCTGTGACGATCTTATAAACGTCTTTTGAAGCACCGCGATCGTATTTTTTCAGCATTTCTTTACACCAATCCACACGAGCCTTTTTTTGAGCGATTGTCAAATTGTGCGGGATCCAACGAGAACAAACCTTTTTTACGGCCAGGTGTTCATGCAATATCGAATGTATGCTGGTGGGAGAAATGCCTAGGCATGCCTCTATCTCACGGTATGTCACATGACGGTCTTGCATTATCAGTTCACGTACGGCATCGATGTTTTCTGGAACAACGGCTGTTTTTGGACGACCTTCACGGAATTCGTCTTTGAGCGAGCGTCGGCCACGATTGAATTCGTTGTACCAGTTTTTCACAGTGCTATAGGATGGTGCTTCATAGCCATACAAAGATTTAAGTTCATCGATGCACTCTTGTCGTGATAATCCACGTCGAAAGTTGTGAAAAATGATCGCACGAAAATGTTCACGAGTTAATTCCATTTTTTTGCCAAATTGATTTTTTCAAGTCACTGTAAACAACACAAATGATAGTCGTACGTCAAAACGTTCTGAGTACGTTTATGCTAAAAAATGTCAAACTTTCCAATGGAAATGTCAGATCGCACCTGGCAACACTTAGTGTTGCCTAGGCCAGAAATATATATAGTAGCCTACGTAGTTTATTTATTGGCGTTTTTGTTTTAGTACACTTCAGAATTGATCGTTGTGTTGCTCGGTAGAAGCTCAAAATAATCTATTCCTTTGAAATCCCACCAAACAGATAGCATAACCTTTATTTTTGATGAATATTGGCTTTTGAAGTGCTTTGATCAGGTTCATCTTTTCTACTCCACGATCTGTTGTCCTTAACATTGTTATAGACAACCCATTTCTCGTCCTCAGTGATGATAGGCTTCAAAAAATTGAATGACAAAACTGTCAACATAGCCAATTGAAGAAAAGAAAAATTCTTATTATGACTCATTGTGACTTAGTGTTGATATATAATGTAGATATAAGGTCACGCATCTACTCATCTATAATATCAATTAAAAATGACTTAAAAAAATAATAAAATTTATACGAAAAAGTCATAGCGTCGTCCTTTCATGGGGCTCTTCAGTTTCGGGAACAAGAAAAAGTCATAGCGGGCCAGATCTGGGGAATACGGTGGCTTCGGCATTTTTACTGTGTTGTTTTTGGGTACAAATTCGCGCACAAGCAACGATGCGTGAGCAGGGGCGTTATCATGGTGCAATAGCTAATTTTTGTTCTTCCACAAATCCGGGTGTTTCTGGCTTGCTTGGCGCAACTTGCTTTTAACTTGCAAGTAATATTCCTTATTGACCGTTGTACCCTGTGGAAATAACTCATGATGGACCACGCCTCCGCAATCGAAGAAAACTGTAAGCAAAACCTTCACTTTCGAGCGAACTTGGCGCGCTTTTTTGGGTTTTTGCTCGTGCGGTAGCTTCCATTGGGATGATTGAGTTTTGGTTTCCACGTCATAACCATAAACCCATGATTCGTCACAAGTTATGACCCTTTGGAGCAAATTTGGATCGTCGCGGACGACTAGCTCCTTAGTAATGTTAATGCGATGTTGTTTTTGGTCGAAATTGAGCAATTTTGGAATTTCGCGGGGACCCGTTTCACAACCAAATCATTGGTAAAAATCGAATGGCACGAGCCAATCGATATATTTAAATCCTCAGCAACTTCACTAACGGTGATTCGACGATTGGCCAATACTATTTTCTTCACTTCATCAATGTTATCGTCTGTTGTTGATGTGCTCGGGCGTCCGGCGCGCTTTTCGTCGTTCGCATCTTCTCGGCCCTCTGAGAATATTTTGTACCACCGATAAAACTTGCTTTGGTCCAAGGTAGCTTCACCATATGCCATAGTCAACATCAACAATTTGATACAGATTCTTTGGTCCATTTTTTGGAATGGTCAAAAATTGATCACAAGCCAAAATACGTGCAAGCAAAGCAGCTGTCAAAAATTAACTGAACATTCAAAATGGCCGAACTTATCGGCATAAGTGAGATACATAATTACCAATATAACGCCACAAAAAATCGAAAATCGAATATACGTAACCCGCGGAAATTCAAAATTCGCGATACTTTTTGAACAGACCTAGTATAAGGTCATGCATCTACTCATCTGTAAAAACAATCAAAAATGACTTAAAAAATAATAATAAAATTAATACGAAAAAATATTTTCACAACGTTGTTAGAGCCCGTAAAGTGCTATCCAGTATTTATTATAAAATAAGTTTTTTTTAACAACAACTGAAACAAAAAAAAACTATTAAGAAAAATTGAGAAAAAACCCCGTCATTTTTTAATAACGAGCAAAATAAGACAATATTTCGCAAGAACCATTTACATTGTTAAGAAAATAAAGTCTTCATTATAAGGTAAAATTGACAGATAACAAGAGAAACGCTTGTCTAGGCAAAACAAAAGCCGAAGAAGGATATGAAAAAAAAATTCGGAATTTGTGCAAATCTCAAAACTAATTATGAATACTTACACATACGCAATTCAGCCACGTACGAACATGTATGGATGCAATGAATTTATGCACTCAAAACTATTTTAAAACCTTCCCAATCGAACAAGTGTGCACACAATTGCAAGCAGCGATGACAAAAAAGCTACTTGTTGCTAGTTTCTAAGTTTTTTTTCCTCAGTTTTATTCAAAATTGAATTTAAAAACCAACATAATTTTATGTGAATTTTTTTTGAAAATAATACTTATCTATGAGCACATTCCCATATACCAGGTGTATAAGCTTAAATCCGCTGATTTTTAGTCAAAAAACCATGCTTTTTCATAGAAAGCAAAAACAAATTTATTCGAAGTACTTGCCCACGCTAGCTACACATTTTTCCCATCTCTCGGGCAATTTATGGATACCACGCCAAAAAAAAATCCTTCTCTTTCGAGACAAAGCACTCATCAAGCCATTTTCGGACGACTTCGTAAGAATTGAAGTGCTGCTCAGCGAGCGAGTGGCTCATCGACGAAAACAGGTGGTAGTCGGAAGGGGCCAGGTCTGGTGAATAAGTGTGGTGGAGTAACACCTCCCAGTTGAGTGTCTCCAAGTAGTTTCGGACCATTTTTGACGTGTGCGGTGGTGCGTTGTCGTGGAAAATCACCTTGTCATGTCTTTGTTGATAATCCGTCTTTTTTTTCAAGCAGAGCACGGTGAAATTTAATCAGTTTTTGGTGGTAGCGGTGGGCATTGACAGTTTCACCAGGTTTCAACATCTCATAGTAGACGATACACTGCTGATCCCACCAAACGCACAGCATCGTCTTCCTCTCCGAAGCGATTTGGTCTTAGGGAAGATGTTGATGGTTGGCTGGGATCAACCCACGAATTTTTGCATTTAGGATTCTCGAAATATATTCACTTTTCATCGCCTGTCACAACCCGATGCAGGAACGACTTTCTTTTTTTTTGTCTGACGAGCAAGATTTCGCATGTGTTTCGGCGTCGCTCCATCTGTTTATCGTTCAATTCATGCGGCACTAATTTACCGATCTTTTCAATATTCCCCATGGCACACAGACAGCAACATCCAATTGCTGCGTGAGCATTTTTTGCGATTGGGTATCGTCTTCATCCAAAAGAGCCTGCAATTGATGGTCCTCAACCTTCCTAGGCCGATTTTCACGCTCCTTGTCCCACAAGTCAAAATTACGGTCTTTGAACCGACGAACCAATCACGGCACGTTGTTTTCAATAAAGCACTGTCATCATAGGCCTCCACAAGCATTCGATGCGATTCGGCAGCCGATTTATTCAAATTGAAGCAGAAAAGCAGAGCTTCCCGAATATGCTCTTTTTCTGACACAAAACTAGGACATGATTACCAAAGGAAAAATGTATGTTGTTGTACGAAATTGCTGACAATATACACTGATTAATGTTGACAGATGTCAAACTCATAAAAAACAATAATTATGGCGTGCCAATGGTAGCTTAATACGCTTACTCACGCCATGTATGACCAAACAGCGGATTTAAGCTTATAGAAAATGACTTATTCGTTGCAATTGTGTTCGGTTTTGTGCAATCGACTAAATTCATCTAAAGTCCGGTAGTCCTCAACATCGAAAAGTGTGATTATTTTGATAGTGGTAGTAGTACGACTGTATTCGCATTTGTGAACTCCATTTATATGGTGTGTCGTTTGTGCCAGTTTGCGCAGCGACGGGAATTGAAATGCATCTGTTGAATTGTGTAAGATGTTATAGAAAATTTATGAATTCAGTGAGCCTCCTTCCTTCTTAAACTATGAATTAATAAATAAATACTTAAATGAACAAATCTAGGATGAGCATACCAATTCCTAACCTTGGAATGGAATCTTAAAGAGTCCCCTCCCACCTTTATTTTATCGCTTTTCTTCCATTCATTATTCAAAACGTTTATCAACTAAACTAAGTGTTTAATATCACAGCAAGGTGAACAAAATTTTTTCCCTTCCATTCTCATGCCCAAAGCTATTTCTTTTCATTCAAATTTTTTTTTTTTTGCTTCTTACTATTAGCACATTTAGTCTTTTGGTATGATATTTTTTCCTGTTATTCTTTTTTCTTTTTTTCTTCTACTTTTATTTCCAACACCTGTCGTCACATACTAATAATAATAGTGCTCGTCGTACTTGTTTCAACGATGATAATAATAATAATAGGAAAAAATGTGTGCGCGAAAATTATTTAACATCACGTTTAAAATGAAATTGTCTCTCAACAATCCCCATTAACCTTGTCAACTTACTCCCCTCTCCCCCATTCTTTATGTCACTCTCCTCCGTGGTACATTCTGCCCACTTTTAGATGTTAGAGAGTTTTTTTTAAAAGTATATTTACGAGGATAATATTATATTTCGAAATGATCTCATACAACATTTGTTAAGGAGTGTTTATGGTAGAAATTTTTGTTTATTTCTTCTTAACTTATTCATAAATTATAGCATATGAGCTGATTGTGTACTCCCATATTTACATCAAACAAATGTGTAAGTACATACCATATATACCCCCCACTTATACAGAGAAGGAGATACTCACATATAATTTACAAAAGGTAATAATAATTATAAAGCTAACTATCTAAGGTGTGGATAATAAAATGAATTAAAAACAAACTTTTACTTTACGGTAGTATTTATTCTGTAACACTTAATTATACAGCACGTACACACTGGTAATATCATATTGTTAATTCCGTTTTAGAAAAGAACGCATTAATCAGAGATTGTGAAAAATTTATCAACTGTTTTGTCACCAATATTTCCGGTGTGTACAATTATAAATTGTGAACAGTTTTAAAGTTAAGTTATTACAATTTTATGAATAATATAAACAACCAAAAAAAAATAACAAAAAAAAATATCTCCCCATAAAAGTTCACATCTAAAATGTGGAATTGCATTTAACTAAAGTACATGGAACCACAAATGAGGCTGTACATATAAAATCTAATTTCTTATTTGTTATTTAAAAATAATTTTTAATTAAACAATTTTATTTTTTCTTCTTGTTGATGATGTGTTTTAATTTTTTATTTTTTATTTTTTTGTTGGTTAGGTTTGAATCATGCATAATCAGTTGACATTTTATGGCTTTTTACTGCCTGCTCAAAGAATTATTAATTGTTTTTTTTAAATATTATTTTTAAATAATAAATTATTAAAAAATATTTTTTTTTTTGTCAATGAAAAATAGGAAACTGTGTTGTGCAGACTACTTTTTACCCCTTACTACCTTTGTCACTATTTCTATTTACCTTTTAAAATGGCTACACTTTTACAAATATTCTAATTCCATTTGTATTGGTTTTGAGATCATGTTCTTGGCTTTGTTTAGCATATTATTGGTCCGCTGCAGCCAGCCCTATTGCCATGCTGTCATCCAATAGGAGAGGCGGCCATTTTGTCAATTTCGGATTGTTGTCTTTGATCAATACGGGTAGAAATTGTATTTCCTTCCGAAAGCTGGTATTGATATAGGATTTTCCGATATGAGTGATATATTTTTCTTTCAAATAAAACAAAAAATAAATGTGGCGGAACAAATTGTATTATTTTATTTTGAATTGTTGGGTTGTTCGGAAAGTAATTTCGTTTCATTACGAAATTACTTTCCGAACGACCCTATAGTTTATTTATTGGCCTTTTTTCTTTAGTACACTTCAGAATTGATTGTTGTGTTGCTCGGTAGAAGCTCAAAATAAACCATTCCTTCGAAATCCACCAAACAGCATAACCTTTTTTTTTAATGAATATTGGCTTTCGAAATGCTTTGAGTCGGTTCATCTTTTCCACTCCACGATCTTTTGCACTTAACATTTTTGTAGACAACCCATTTCTCGTCGTCAGTGATGATACGCTTCAAAAATGGATCCTTTTCTTGGCGTTTGAGAAGCAAATCACAAACGTCAATGCGACGGTAGACTTTTTTTCCACAAAAAGGTGAGGAACCCATATGTTGAGCTTTGAGATTAAACCTAGCCCGTTTCAAGTGATCATGAACGATGGTATTCGATAAATTTAATCCCTCAGCGATCTCATGAGTTGTTATGCATCAATTAATGGCTTTATTGTGTCTTCATCAGCTTCAACTGGCCTTCAAGAACGTGGTGCATGTTCGAGATCAAAATTGTCGCATCGAAATTTTGCAAATCACTTTTGACACTGGCGCGCTCACTTCACACATCTTCTCAATATACATCGGATAATTTTTTTCTTGCTTGAACTTTTTTTTTTGTCTTTTCTATAGTGAAAAAGTGCAATATGCCGAAAATGATGTTTTTCACTTTCCATAATTAAAAGGGTATCAACCAAAAACTACCGTGTAGAATCAATCGAATCGAATTTTTTCACAAGCAAGCCTTGCTATGTCAGCTGTCAAAATACATATGATTATGCGACTTAAGTGTGAAGTTGGTTGCAGAAAAAATACAATTAAGTCCTCTGATGTAAAACAACGAAATTACTTTCTAGACAACCTAATGGGTCTCTTCGGTAGCAATATATCGGGGGATGTTCTTTGATCTTGAAAGATCAGGTGAATAGAAGGCTGAAAACCCAGTGGAACTCTTTGGTGTGACAAGAGGCGTTGCCATAATGAAGCGTATACGTGTATGTGCAATATCTGATCTGACGCGAAGAAACCTTTTTATGAGCCTTACCGGGACTTCTTTATAAAAAAAACTTGGTTGAGAGCTTGTGCTAGAAGCACAAATTCAGTTTCCAAAGTTTAGAGGATTTGATTTTCGTTCGCTTCTTGTGAAAAAATATAATTAAGTCCTCTGTTGGGAAAAAACAAAATTACTTTCCGAACAACCCAATATAATCGAAGCAATTATGTTCTGAAAATGGCCGCCTTTGATCCGTTTACAGAACCGGTTTAATATGCAATTTTAATACATCAATGTCTGCTGGTTTATTGACATACACGAATGTGTCAAATCGCAATTTCTTGGAGGTCATTGCACATCCGCATTTCTTGACATTATCAATGCGCCATTACACATTTCCCGTAATAAATCGATTATGTCATGGGCTGTGAGGCACGTAGCGCCGTCTTGTTGAACCAACATATTCATTAAATAAATATCTTCAAATTCAGGCCACAAAAAGTTCGTTATCATCGATCTGTACCGATCACTATTGACAGTAACGACAAATCTTTCCCAATTTTGAAAAAAATAAGGATCGTCGATACCGTCATGCCATAAACCACACTAAACGGTCACTTTTTCGAAATGTAAAGGTTCCTCGTGAATAATTTGTAGATTGGCTTCATCTTAGTAACGGCAATTATATTTATTCACCGATCTAGAGAGATAAAAATGGGTCTTATCTGAAAAGATAATTTTCTTGGAACGATTATTTTAATAAAAAAAAAAGTTGGATATTTTCCAAGTGTTGTTGAGGCGTGTATTTTTTCAGTAAGCCTCACTAAATACAACATGAAAGTGAGAGAACATTTTGACATTTCAAACATGGCCACACGGTCTAAATTGAAAGCAGATCACCACCATGAAAAGACCCTTTATTTCCGTGTTTCTGCTGGTTTGGTGGGCTTTTCCAGGTGTTTTTCCGCATTTTTTTTTGTTAATTAAAGTAGAACGGAAAGAAGGAATGTCGTGCTATCGTGCAATTCCTTATTACTTTTTTTTGCAAATACAAAAATTAAACGTGAAAATATTTATTAAAAAATTCAACAATTTTTAATATTGTTGTGTGTGCATCATTTACTTAATATTCTCTTGTTCATCCATTTCTCATATAACACTACCCCACATCTCTATCCAATATCAGCCACACATATACACACACACACCAAAATCTATGAAAATATAATAGAAAACAACAAATAAATCCAAATAAAATAAAACAACTGAAAAACGAATAAGATAAAATAAGAACGGAAGGGATGGGACTAGGACAGGGGGGGAGGGGGAGGGGTATATATATGATGGAAACTAAACGAAAATAATATAATATATTATAATAAATACTATCGATTTTTATATACGAAATGCGATTATAGCTGATACAACGTATAAGAATACGAAAAAATATATAATATCTTCGATGTTGGGTCCTTTTTCCTCCTTTAGATGATCATAGAACAAAGTCCATATACTGTATGCGTACAAGTGTCGCCGTACATATAAGATGAGTGGATGGATCTCCATGAAGAAGCCCATCTACAATATATTCGTAAGTAAACTCGTGCACAGACTAGGCTCCTCTCATATGGGAATTTGAATAATACCCCTTATTTCGCGCCTTTTATTATGCATATTCTTATGTCGACATTTTTGCCTATAGTAAGAAATTATGTAGATGCAAGGCGTTGATATTAAACAGATAACAGATAGTAGATAGTCGAAGAATGATAGCTGATACCAGATCAACTGAACAAAGGCTATATTATAGTCAAGAGTGATACACTACGGTATGGAGAATATCTCCGACAAAATCGTTACAATATGATATGGGATTCTGGGGCTATGGGATTGCCCATAATAACAACAACAACTTACTTGATATACATAATTTTAATAAATAAATGAATACCGACGACCGACTACTAGTAACAAATTTGATACACATTCGTTGTCACTAACTACTCTCTGGCTAAACGTACTAGCTTGGATGGAGGAGATGCCTCTTCAGTTAATGTACTAGAATTATTACTGATGCTCCCGTATTTTTATACTCTTGAGTAAAGGAGAGAGCGGTTCGAAGAGTTTAGAAAAGTGCTCCTTCCAGGAAGGAAACATTATAAGAGATGTTTGAATATATTTATAGGCGTATGCAGATCTGGATAAACGTGGTGGTGGCAACTTGTAAATGTATCAAGGAATGGTCGTGAAGGGAGGGTTGGAGGGAGGGGAGGAGAGGGGTGGCGAACTAGCTTGAATGGTGGATGAAAAAGATGGCTTGATGATGATGATGATGATGATGATGATGGAAAAAAATTTATCAGAGAACGGAAAAAACCGATAAAAATGAATGCCAATGTATAACGATGCAAATATCAGAGATGAAAACGAATAAACACAGATAGGCACAGGCCCTTGTTGTATGATCATTTTTATTTTTATGAACTTAAAAGCATATACTATATTTTTTTGGCGGTACGCACAACAACAGCATACAGAGAATCGTCGTCCAAAATTTACATTCTCGCAATGACAAAATATTCCCTAAAAAAGAAAATAAAATAAAAAAAAAATACAATTCAATTTCCTATGTGACTAATATTATATTATATAAACCACCCTTCCCCCCTACTCCTCTCCCTTCAATTCCTTAACGCCACCCCTACTCTCAGTAACCAAACGCATCGTCACCATTACACCACTTCCATCCTCATCAAAGATAGTCTCTCGTTTTCATAATCAAATTTGTTTTTGGAAATTATAAAAATACTCAAACGATGCTCGGTTCTCAATTTTTTTTTTATTCAGTTTTCTTCTTCTTTATTTAAGATACTTTTCGGATTGTTGTTCATTTAGCTAAAATTTCTACAACAATCTAACTAAATAGGTTTTTAGTTTTTTTTTTCGTTCGATTAGAAAATGTGATGAAGACAACTAAAACGAGTCCTTAAGAAGATAAAATCATTCGGCGGGAGGCAAAATCTCCATAAACTATCATCAGACAATATTCTCTAAATAAAAACGAAAATAAAATTCAAAATAATAAAAAAAAATTAAGAACATTTGGGAAATTGTGGTTTTTTGTTGTTGTTGTTGTTAAAATTATAAAGTTTCTTTTCTAAAAAATGTTTGTGCTTATAAAATGGTGGTGACTTATTTTGTGGAAATTATTTTATTTTTGAATTATATTGCGAAAAAAAATATGGCCAATTACTTTTTCGAAAATTTGCCATTTTATTAATAATTGAACTTTTGTTGATTATTTCGCGTTGAAGGATTCTAACTTCGAATGAAGCTCTTTTAATTTTGAAAAGGATTTCTTAAGCAAAATAATATTCAAACAATAAGAAAAAAGTCTTATTGAATGAGCAAATCGCGAGACCAGTGACGATAAAGTCTTCGATGGGTGTTTCTATGGAAGAAAGTTGAGGATAGCTCTTGAACAAGGGGTTTAGTATGATTGGACATACAGCCACAACAAAAACAAATTAGACTTTGAAGATTACAATGCATAAGAGTATTGTGAATATAAAAGGAAGCGTCGACAATTGTACAGAGTATTTTTGATTGAAGGCATTGGATTAGATGGGAATTGGACGGCTTAGTAGGACCCCAGAGTTCTAGTCCATAAGTCCATATGGATTTCAGTAGGGTATTTTATAAAAGTACTGTACCAGAAATAAGAAGTATCGTCTTTTAAATTTTATGTATAGGTTCCATGTCAAGTGCTAGATACCGAACTTCGTTACCGAAAATTTACGTTGGTAGATTTACGTTCATTAGAAACCAGTTCTAAAGGATTAAGGTTTGGGTTTGGTGAATTTTTTAGAAATATGTTGAGGATTTTTGCTGGATAGCAAGGCGTGTATAACAAAGAAGGTGTTAGGACAGAATGAAATGTCGGAATGATCCAGGTTTACGTGGTCTGTTCAAAAAGTATCGCGAATTTTGTGTTTTTTTCATAAATTATTTATTTGTTCATGAATATCTATTTTGTCCCCTTCAAAGTAATCCCCACCAGATATTATACACTTGTGCCAACGTTTTTTCCAATCCTCGAAGCACTTCAAAAAATCATTTCTTGTGATCTTGTTCAGCTACTCATTCGGTGCCGTCGTTATCTCCTCAATCGAAGCGTAGCGTCGTCCTTTCATGGGGCTCTTCAGTTTCGGGAACAAGGAAAAGTCATAGGGGGCCAGATCCGGGGAATACGGTGGCTGCGGCATTATTAGTGTGTTGTTTGTGGTCAAAAATGGCAAAATTAAATTTTTGTTCTTCCACAAATCCGGGCGTTTCTGGCGGATTGCTTCGCGCAACTTGCGCATAACTTGCAGGTAATATTCCTTATTGACCGTTCTACCCTGTGGCAATAACTCATGATGTATCACTGCCCTGCAATCGAAGAAAACTGTAAGCAAAACCTTCACATTCGACCGAACTTGGCGCGCTTTTCTCTGTCTTGGCTCATGCGACAGCTTCCGTTGGGATGATTGAGTTTTGGTTTCCACGTCATAACCATAAACCCATGATTCGTCACACAGTTATGATCCTCTGGAGCAAATTTCCAACAATGTTATCGTCTGTTGTTGACGTGCTCGGGCGTCCGGCACGCTTTTCGTCGTTCACATCTTCTCGGCCCTCTGAGAACATTTTGTAACACCGATAAACATTGTTCGGTCCAAGATAGCTTCACCATATGCCACCACAGTCAACTTTCGGAATGCGTCCACGCAATTAATTTTGTTTTTCACACAAAATTTGATACAGATTCTTTGATCCATTTTTTGGAATGGGCAAAAATCGAAGATGAGCCAAAAGACGTGCAAGCAAAGCAGCTGTGAAAAATTAACTGTACATTCAAAGTGTGGAAATTAGGTGGAGAAAAGAATACTCTTCAGTTTCCAGAGCAAACCCGGGTGCCTGACTATATCAAAAGCTTGACTTTTATAACAAAAAACACACCTGGAAAGTATTCTTTTCTTCTTAAAGAGGATGCGAAGAAATCGGCGACTCGATAACACTGCTGGGCAGAGTGAAGTGTTCAGACCGGAAATCTAATTGATGGTTATAATACTTATAAGATTCAATTGAAAATAATTGAGATTCTTTTGAAAAGGACGCTATTGCTTAGCCACAAACATAGCATATTATACCTTCAACCGTTAAAAATAAAGTATCTTTTCTTATACGGGGTGGCCACTGAAAGACTGAATGATATACAAACAAAATGGCCTACTGCAGAAAGTACAGAGCTTGGACCATTTGGATATTGTATGGAAACATTTTTAAATTCAGTTTTAGAATATTCTGGAGCGTTATTTTGACAATATTTAGTTAAGTAGAGCGAACACCAATAGAGGCAGAATAATTCTTTTGTTTTACGTGGCATACCGGTTCTATTATTGATTTCCCTTGTCTATCTGATTAGCTCCAGATCAGATGGTTGCGCCCAACTCATTCATTTCAACATTAACCCAGTTCACTCAAATCCAACGCTCAATTTCGACGTCTTGCTATGAAAGACTGACTCAGCACACCCTTTCATAGCCCCCTTTGGTCTTTTGCTTCTATTTCATTTACTTCTTGGTAAAGGAACTTAGCTACCTTCTCTGCCAATCAAAAAACCTTCTTCCTTTCTATTACCATCTATGGCAAGTGACATGAGCATACCTACTCTGCCATACCATCTTTATTGATAATCCTTCACGTTCCCTGCATGAGGCAACCAAACAGTCAGTCCAATCCAACAGTACAATTCTGTTGTACTGTTGGATTGGACTAAACCACAGCCAAAGGCACCTCATCTCTCCGATCAGGCACAGTATGGTTTGACACCGTAGTGCACCCTGATCCCCGTGGCACTAGTTTTTACTAACGAATACTTGGTCCGTACTCTAACTCAAAGAGCTAAGATCCGTGGGCCATTTCTGGTATTGATCGTAGTTTGTTTGTTCTCTCGGGTAGCGGCTAATGGATCCTCAAGGACACTCTACCATATATTTTTCACCACTGCGAACAGTTTTTTCAAACCGAAAGATTAGGTTCCGGAATCATGCTATCACTATAAGATACATTGACATTAAAATATTGCCGGTATTTTCTCTAAGTTTGAATAATTGATCTTTCACTGAAATAAAAAAAAACTCAAAGAATTTTACTTGTTGCTGAACATCACACAGAGTCATTTTAATCTCCAAAAAATTAGGTTCTATAACCTAAAAAAAAATTATAACCTTAAAAAATATTTCGGCTTGTCTTTTTTCTCCTCTTTCTAACTATCAGAAATTGCTGACAAAACATCTAATTTGATTAGTTACAATTTAAAATTGCTTTGGATTTTTCGTAAAATAAAATCAAAAAACCATCTTTCCAATAATAGCAAAATAAACTTTAAAAAAACATTTCTATAAGAAAGTTTTAGGTGTATAAGCTTAAATCCGCTGTTTTTAGTTGTTTTTATAGAAGACAAAAACAAATTTATTCAAAGTACTTGCCATCGCTAGCTACACATTTTTCCCATCTCTCGGGCAATTTGTGGATACCACACCAAAACAATTCCTTCTCTTTCGAGGCAAACCACTCATCAAGCCATTTTGGAACGTCTTCGTGAGAATCGAAGTGCTGCTCAGCGAGCGCGTGGCCCATCGACGAAAACAGGTGGTGGTAGTGGGAAGGGGCCAGGTCTGGTGAATAAGCGTGGTGGGGTAGCACCTCCCAGTTGAGTGTCTCCAAGTAGTTTCGGAACATTTTTGACGTGTGCAAATTGTAGAAAATCAGCATTTTTGACGTGTGCAAATTGTGGAAAATCAGCTTGTCATGTCTTTGTTGATAATCCGTCCTTTTTTCACGCAGAGCACGGTGCAATTTGATCAGTTGTTGGTGGTAGCGGTGGGTATTGACAGTTTCACCAGGTTTCAACATCTCATAGTAGACGATACCCTGCTGATCCCACCAAACGCCGAGCATCGTCTTCCGTTCGACGCGATTTGGTCTTGGGGAAGATGTTGATGGTTGGCCGGGATCAACCCACGATTTTTTGCGTTTAGGATTCTCGAAATATATCCACTTTTCATCGCCTGTCACAAATGCAGGAACGACTTTTTTTTTTGTCTGGCGAGCAAGATTTCGCATGTGTTTTGGGGTCGCTCCATCTGCCTATCGTTCAATTTATGCGGCACCTATTTTCCGATCTTTTCAATCTTCCCAATGACACGCAGACGCATGGAAATGGCTGGTTGAGTAACACCCAATTGCTGCGCGAGCATTATTTCCGAGTGGGTATCGTCTTCATCCAAAAGAGCTTGCAATTGGTCCTTAACCTTTCTAGGCCGATTTTCACGCTTTTTGTCCTACAAGTCAAAATTACGGTCTTTGTACCGACGAAACCAATCTCGGCACGTTGTTTCCGATAAAGCACTGTCACCATAGGCCTCCATAAGCATTCGATACGATTCGCCAGCCGATTTCTTCAAATTGTAGCAGATGACCAAACACCGGATTTAAGCTTATACACCTGGTATTTTCGGACTTTCTCGAAAGAAAAAACCGCCGAATTTGACGTAAAGTTGAAAGCATATAGAAAAAATTTATTTTATAAAAATAATTTGATGATAAAAAAAAAACCCCACCATTAAACGAAACTTTTTAAGTAGACTTTTTTGTATAGAAATTATTTATTGAAAATATTGTACTATAAAAACGAATAAGATATCAAAAAATTCGTGATTTTACTAAAAAAATTATGATATGAAATGAATTTTTATATTTGCTGAAAATATTTCTAACTAAAGCCACTTAAAAAGATTGCAAAAATAAAGGCTAACTTTTATAAAAAGAAGAAAAATAGAAAAATATGAACTGAAACTGTATATAGTTAAACTTACAAGTATGATATGAAAAAAAAAAACAAAAATTATTAAGAACATAAAAGGTGAAAATTATGAGAATTATCGAAAAAAAAAACCAATTCATGATAGGGCTCCTATGAGCAGATGAAAATTTCCGCTTTTTTACGATAACGATAAGAAGATAAAATTATTTCGAAATATTATACTTTTGACTCTTTGCTTAATGGAACTAAACAGTATTTAAATGAAATTCGATATTCCTTTAGAAACCAAAAAAAAAAAAACCCCTAGTGCATGTAAAAATGGACAAGTTTTGTCGAGTGTGTGTGTGTGAAATAAGAGGAATTTTTTTTTTAGAGTTCAAAGCAACCCAATAAAAGGGTAAATGCCAAAATGAAGAGATCTCAATGAAATTGAATTTAAATTAAAGCCAAAGAAGTCAAGTGAACAACAACTATTACCATTGGAACATCTCAAATATAACATTAACACAATGCACAGGAGGAAAAACAAAATTGTCAGAGAAAAAAACACAATCGCACCCCCCCCCCCCCACCTATCACCTATCATCATATATGAATTCATTATTAAAATGAGCACACTTCAGACTTACTACTCCACCTACAACAATCATTCACTCGCTCACTTAAAGATGATTATTTTCTCTCATTTTTCATTATGCTTACACAAATCTTGACATATTATTAAAAAGAAGACTATAGAATGGAAAAGTGGGTGGCTGCAAAGAAAAACAACCGACTACAGCTAAAAGGATATGAGTATAAGCCCGAACCCCCCTTTGCCCCTCCACCCTCCACAATACTTATATTATATATGTAAACACGATGTTCGGATGTTTGTATGCGTATGTACGTGTTTATACAAGTACAATATAGAGATAACCGAATTGTGAAGGTGGAGATAGTGGGAATTTGAAGTTGGATAGTAGGCATGCCACATTCAACATGTCTAACAACTGTTCGGAGAATGCATGAATTCATCTACCTGCCAATATCGAGAATGGAATCCTTAACCACCTTCTCAGCTGAGCATATACAGGTTCTCAGCAAAATGATTATTTGTCGTCTTTCTATCATTTATCATTTGTGATCCCGCATTTAATCGTCGTTCACATGGAGCCGTGCCATCCTATCCTATCCGCACTTTGTACCTTTGTCTTGTTTTAGTCTGTTTTGGGTAAAACTTGAATATGGAAAGTAGACCAATCGTAGATTCATGCGACCGACCATTTATCTTTTTAGTCGAAGAGTAACTAACAACAATATCAGTGAATATCTGTGACTGAATAACCATCCATCCAAACAGGCTGGCAGCCATCCTATCACATCTATCAATTGGTCTACAGGATTAAGTGCATAAAAAGAATAAATCGATTTCGCCACTATTAAAATGAATACAGTATCATCGTTTTTTACTATATGCGCAAGTTTTTCTTTTTATAGAAAATATATTCATACAAATCTGTTGATTGGAGAATGTGTGTTTTTTTTTGTTGATCATTATTATTTTTGTATAATAAAAATTCTATTCTTTTCCAATTCTCTTTTCTATTCTCATTGATAATCTTGTCCTCTTCTCTCACCAACGTAATTTCTATTTACAATATTTACCATTTACCTGCCATCTGCGAAGATGCAGAATATTTACTTTGATGATGTTTAAATGGAAATTATAGATTCATTCGATTGAAAGATGAATTTCTGTTTACCTTTGTAGAGGGAGCTGAGAAACTCCTCTACAAATGCAATAAAGTTACGATAGCATATGTACACGTACACGTTTAGAGTATTGTGTTAAGAGTGTAAAAAGAGCATACAGAGAGGAGTGGTGGGTAAACACAGTTAACAAAGTATGTGGCATACATGGGTAAATACTTTTCGGACAAGTATACGAACGAACAAGAACATTACCTTGATTTGAAGATTCCATTGTGTGTGCTCGTTTGTGTGCATGTCCCCCTCTTAATGTATGCATAAACTAATTAAGAATCATACAAAAACATTTTATGCGCATGCCAAGCGATCATAACGGACTATATCAAATATATATTCTCTATTCTTATATATACACAAATATGTACACCAATTGACAAAAAAAAATTTGATATAGTCCGTCTAATTCCAAATAACAGAAAAAAAAATTTCCCAAAAAACTAATTCCAAAAAACTAATTTACTAAAATTAATGTAAAAGAAATAGAAAAAGATGAAAAATCATCATCATCATCATCACCATCATCATTTTACATCAGAGTATGTACGAGTGTACATTTACAGGGTCATGTGGGTTGGCATGCGAAATTACTCCTTTCAAACGAAATGAGCACAAAATCCAGACACGGTTATACTAACACTCATTATATTAAAATAGTTACCATTCCATTATCGGGAATATTCATAGAACGTCCTCATAACTAAAGCTCTCACACTCACGCATTCGCAGATCTAACGAGAGGCATTCCATTTTATGTTGATTCCCCTTGAATTATTTTGCAATCGTATAATCAGAGCACGAATGCGAATATACAGCTTCACTAAACGAACGCATTTATTTTATGTACATACATTTTTGTATGTATATACACATATATACAATAATGCTGGCGCTAAGGTCGTAACTATATGTACACGTAGAATCCGGTAATCATGAAAAAGGATAGGCGAAGGGAGGTGAGTGAACACATTTTTGCAACACTCCTGCCAGACTGCATGGCTGTGCAAGAATCCTTTTGAAGATGCCATAAGAAAAAAAAGCTTTCTTTCCAAATTGAAGAGCGTGCGAGTGCCCCAGAGAGAAAGTGAATCTGGATCTTATCATCACTTGAGATGAGAGCAAGTAATGTTCATTGTTGTTTCATCTTCGTTATTTGTTTGCACACGCACATACACATACATCCACGGACAGTCTTCGTACCAACTACTTTTTTTGAATAATGATGAGAAAAGGACTAGACGAACGACTGTACCAACAACAGGAGCACAAACCTATCCTTGATCCGAAAATGAAACCTTTCGTATGCTGGATACCAACAGTACAGACTCGTCCGTACAACTTTTCGGAATTTTGCATACATCCCCGTACAGAGGAACGTACACAGATGAAATGATCGAACAAATCTTCAGAGAATATTTATGAACATACATAGAAAAGACGAGACTAGGGCAAACATCCCCATCTAACCCCTAAAAATACTAAAGTCCAAATCCAATGGCAAATCAGGATGTGTACTCGTGTTCGCACGTACTCGCGTATGTATTCAGTTTCAGTCACTGTTTCTGTATAACAGCTCGCATATCAGTTTTGCGAACTTATTGATTTTTAGCCAAAAATGTGACACGGTGGTGCCGTTCACATGGAAGCGTTAAAAAGTTCTTTGGAGCAACAACGATTTAAAAGCTTTTCCAAGAAACAGCGCGCACCTGAACCAACAAGTTTGCGCATCTCGTTCATCGGATACCATACAATTTCTATTAACTGTTAACTTCTGGAAGGGCATTCAGTTCCAGTTTCAAAAATAGTCCACACGACAAGAAAAATTGAAATCAAGAAATTGGAACACATGGACCGATTTTTACTGTAATTTAAATGTCCCACCAACATCTCTACTCTAGTCTATCTATACACGCTCGTTTACGTTCCTGCGGTGCGATATTATCCGTTGGCTTACGTCGCCTCCAGTTGCCTGATCTAGCCATGGGACGTACCTCCTCCTCACTCGTTGCTTCGTTTGTTCTCAAGTTTTGTTTTTTTTGCATCAAATTCACCATGGCAATAGATACTCACTCACTTTGTGTTGAAGGTGGATAGCTAGATTTGTATGCACGTATGTAGGCAGGTAGTTAGAAGATAAATAGATGGTTTCTTATCTAAGGCCAGGGTGAGATATCAATTTATTTCTCTCTTCCATTGCACGTGTGTGTGTGTGTACTCTTCTATTTTTTTTGCTTGTTTATCTTTTTCAATTTTTGAACTCATCTACGTTTTTGCAAATATTTTATATTTTCAAGTAATAAGATTTAGCGTTCTCTCAACAATTTTCTCTCAATATATTTTTTTGATCATATTCTCATTATAAGAGTACAAGACTATGTGTGTACGCACGCAAAACATATACTCATACATAAAAATAATACAAACCAGGCTATCGGTGTAGTAGGTATTAAAATTATATGAAAACAGGCAAATTTGTTTTGTGTGCCAATGTGTTTGTAGGGAAAACCTTGAATGAAAATTTTTGGGAATATAGTGTTTTGTCGTGTGTATGGAGGGAAAACAAACGTAATTTTTCATTAAAGTTAAATGAGAGGGTGAGAGTGTATAAAATGAAAAAGACCAAATAAAAAAACCTGTAACAATCAGCATGAAATCGTATATACTTGAATAATATAGAAAATAAGAAGAAAAGGGAAAATAATTTTTTTTAAAAAAAGCTAAAGAAAAGAAGAGAAGAAATAGAAAGAGGGAATACTTTAAAAGGTATACAAGGGTGAATGGTAGAAAAGGATGAACGAACAAATGTCAAAACGATACAAGAGTAACCTTAGAGCCATTAAGAGTATCGAGTGAGAAAGCTAAATTAAATACTTTACAACAACAACAACAAAAAATAGAGAAAACCAAAAAAAAAACAATGAGAGAAGAAAAACATTTCCCGTTTTCCTATATGTGTTTTGTCTTCTTTATTTCCATTAAAGTTTTCTCCCAATTTCTTGTCCTTTGTTTTCTGCTATTCTCACAATAATAGCAGTTACAAAAACAAGGTAAGAAAAAAACCCACGCACGTACGCATAATTTCTCGCAAAAAAATAATTTGCAAAAAACACAAAAAAAAAGAAAAAACTTTAAAGAAAATTGAAAAAAATCAAAATAATTTCAGCTATTAGAGCCGTTTAGAAAATTCTATCAATTGTGATATAGATTAAAATTTATTATTCCTAATAGTAAATATGTATTTTTTCCTTTGTTTTCCTTTTGTTCTGTTGATTTTGTTGTTGTTGTTGTTGTTGTTCTGTTTCGTTTTTGTCGTTCCTCATTTTGTTTTTAGTCTTTTAATTTGTTTCTTTTTTTTTCTTGTATTACTTTTAGAATTTTCTCTCTCTCTCTCTCTCTTCCCTTCACCGTATGTGTGTTACAGTTACATAGTCTTTTGCTATTATTTTTTGCACAATTTATTTTCACAAGAGTTCATATACTTGTGTCTTAATCAATTCAGAAAGAAAGTCAAAGTAAACGTACTTCTGTATGGATGTGTGTATTGTATTTTTATCGATACGGTAGCAGATATGGTTATATTCATATATACGCACATAAAAATTGACAATAAAATATATTATGTCGCGTCTCTGTATGGTATATACATAAATGAATAATCCTTTGTTGAACGAGTGAGTAGATATGATACAGTAACTAGCAAAGCTGTCTATTCAGACTCATAATTGTCGCCTGGTATCTATTGACTAATGGACCGTTCGTTGTTGATGCTGGAGAGTTTCATATTCACCATTGTGTGTGTGTTTTTTTTTTAGTTCTATTCGAACTATTTTCGCCAATTTTTACAAATTCACCACCCCCTCCCTCCCTCCCTTCCAACACCCGACCAATTTAGTTACAAATAACTTTTAACAAAATATTTTTGATGTCATACTTATCGTCTTTGAACTGTTTCTGCCATAAGAGATTAATGAATGGCCAGAGAATATATACTGTTTATTAGAAATGGCATAGACAAAGGACCAGCACTATTGTGATATGAGCACAAAAAGATTAATAAAACAAAACGAAACGAAACGAAACGAAATAAATTGAAATAGAAATGAAATGTTATCTATCTGCTGAGGCGGTTCTTTTTCGGTTCTTATTACTTGACTTCGACCGACGACGACTTTGGTTGATTGCTTGGATAGTTCAAACGTTCGTTGGTGGTTCGTTTTGTTTTTCTTCTTCATTTTTTGGTGTTTGGCTCCTTTACAGCCGCTTTCTTGCCTCGTTAATATATTTTACATCGGCGGATTCGAATCATTTTTCGAAATTGGAATGAAAAATTACACAAATCAATAATCAATTTTTCGTCATGAATTTTAGTATTTCGTTCGCTTTATTAATAAATGCACGAATAGAATTAATAATGTTACTGTTGATTTTATTGAAAATTTACACAAATAAACAATAATATACCAGGTGTATAAGCTTAAATCCGCTGTTTAGTCATAGATGGCGTGAGTGAGCGTATTAAGGGCACGCCATGATTTTTTTTTATGAGTTTGACATCTGTCAATATTAATCAGTGCACTGATTGTCACCAATTTCGTACAACAACATACATTTTTTCTTTAGTAACCATGTCCTAGCTTTGTGTCAGAAAAAGAGTATATGCTGGAAGCTCTGCTTTTCTGCTTCAATTTGAAGAAATCGGTTGCCGAAATGCATCGAATGCTTATGGAGGCCTATGCTGACAGTGCTTTATCGGAAACAACGTGCCGAGATTGTTTTCGTCGGTTCAAAGACGGCAATTATGACTTGTGGGACAAGGAGCGTGAAAATCGGCCTAGGAAGGTTGAGGACCATCAATTGCAGGCTCTTTTGGATGAAGTCGATACCCAATCGCAAAAAATGCTCGCGGAGCCATTTCCATATGTCTGCGTGACATGGGGAAGATTGGAAAGATCGGAAAATGGGTGCCGCATGAATTGAACGATAGGCAGATGGAGCGACGCCAAAACACATGCTCCCCAGACAAAAAAGAAAGTCTGTCGTTCCTGCATCGGATTGTGACAGGCGATGAAAAGTGGATATATTTCGAGAATCCTAAACGCAAAATATCGTGGGTTGATCCCGGCCAACCATCAACATCTTCCCCAAGACCAAATCGCTTCGGACGGAAGACGATGCTGTGTGTTTGGTGGGATCAGCAGGGTATCGTCTACTATGAGATGTTGAAACCTGGTGAAATTGTCAATGCCTAGCGCTACTACCAACAACTGATCAAATTGCACCGTGCTCTGCGTTAAAAAAGGACGTATTATCAACAAATACATGACAAGGTGATTTTCCTCCACGACAACGCACCATCGCACACATCAAAAATGGTCGGAAACTACTTGGAGACACACAACTGGGAGGTGCTACCCTACCCCGCTTATTCACCAGACCTGGCCCCTTCCGACGACCACCTGTTTTCGTCGAAGGACCACGCGTTCGCTGAGCAGCACTTCGATTCTTATGAAAACGTCCGAAAATGGCTTGATGAGTGGTTTGCCTCGAAAGAGAAGGAATTTTTTGGCTTGGTATCCACAAATTGCCCCAGAGATGGAAAAAATATGTAGCTAGCGAGGGCAAGTACTTTGAATAAATTTGTTTTTGCTTTCGATGAGAAAAAAACATGTGTTTTTTTTAATAAAAAACAGCGGATTTAAGCTTATACATCTGGTATGTATAGTAGATACATAATTGTATATAAATACGCAAAATTTTCTTTGTTTGGTTGTTTTGGTGTTATGACGAACAAAAGTACTCCGTAAACAAGATATCATAAATAAATACGTATTTATGTACTCGTAAATAAGAGTAAGCACATGTTACCCGTCCATCAAAACAGATAGACAATCAAACAGAGAGACAGACAAACAGATAAATGGACCGACTGACAGACCAATAGACGAATACGAGAGTAGACGACACCAAAAGCATAGTAAAATACGAGACGAGTACAACCAGGTGCTAGGTATCACTAACCAACCACCAATCACCATCATCCATAAAATACAATCCAAACAAACATCAACCCCTCACTCCCCCGGGGCATCCTCATACATTTATAGTGTTTTATTTTTTAGCTTGTCACTCAGTTGAGCTAAATTGTGAATGGTTGCCCTTTGCCTATGGATGGATCATGACCGTAGCCAATGTCTTTTGCTATAGTCACACCACTTCTCGTATACCATTTGTCCCAGTGTGACTCTAAGTGTACAAGTGTTAGCGTGTTCAAATTGTAATAAACCAAAGTCAAAGCCAAAAAAAAAATTGTGCCAGTGGGATTTTTCGCTTCTGAATGTCCTGAAGAGACAAAAAGACTGAATATATAAACGAAACTATCTTTTCTTTTGAAATCAGAGAAGATACCACATAAAAAATTTAAATCGATAGAAAAATCTTTAAAACATGAAATCAAGCCATAAAAGATGGTGTCGTACCATATGCATGACCGAACGTCCTTTTGATGAGAACAGGCATGGACGGATACATTAGTTGATGAAAAGCAACAGAAAGGCAAAAGTTTGTTGAAGTTTTTTTTTGTCCTTGTACTCGTATATAAACATGAGTGCACGAATAAAATTGAATGCAAAAAGATGCCAACAAACCTAACCAATAGCAAACCATGGAATGCACAATGAGATTTGTCCTTTTTGATGCGGGCCAAATAATAGTGTTGAGAATGAATTGAGAGATCTACCAGTATGAACACCATAAATTTAAAGACAGATACGACGATAAGATTGAAAAGATTTTTGGAAGAAAGAAAAAAATCACCAGCAAAAAACCACTGAGATAACTAAAATTACGACACAAAAACATTCAACCAAGAAAGCAAGCAGCCAAGCAACCACACACCACCAGTAAGAAACTAACCAACCAACCAATACCAGCTGGCGAGGAGAGGGGGGAGGCGTTGGGTCTTTAGCCAAGATATACGAGTTCATATGATGATAATCTGGTGGTGGCCCATCCAGCCATGGTATTAGGGAGTTTAACATAAAAACAGTAAAAGAGGACAACAAGTAACGAAGGATAACAAAACTCTCTGAAGAAGACAAACAACAAGACGTCGTCACATAGCTTAAGGTGGTTAACAAAGTGCACAAGTATGCCATATTACGAGTAGTATTTCCCTTATAAAATATTATAGAATGAAATTTATATTCATGTTTACAAAGATGAGGTGCCATATTATATACCATGTACTTGTATATGCGCTTAGTTTACAAAATATACGGGACTGTGAGTAGCAGTAGTTACGTATGCTGCTGGTACTTCGTTAGCTTGAATGGTTTTACAGCGCAAACACCAACCAAAAAGCTGTGATGAACCTTGTTACTTTTGTGCATTAATATATTGACATATGCACGTATTTATGTTAATTCTGTAAGTAAGAATGGTAGATAATCAGAAGAGATTATATGATAATATCTGTTGAATAATATGAAAAAAAAGATGAAGAAAAAACAAAAACAACAACAAAACGTACAAAAGAATAAAAAATTTAAAAAAAACAGAGCTCATATCTTGTATGTACATACGAGGTCTGTGCAAAAAGTATCACGAATTTTGAATTTCCGCGGGTTACGTATATTCGATTTTCGTTATGTTGGTACTCTTGTCTCTCACTTATGCCGACAAGTTCGGCCATTTTGAATGTTCAGTTAATTTTTGACAGCTGCTTTGCTTGCACGTTTTCTAGGCTCATCTTCGATTTTGGCCCATTCAAAAAAATGAATCAAAGAATCTGTATCAAATTTTGTGTGAAAAACTAAATTAATTGCGTGGACGCATTCCGAAAGTTGACTGTGGTGGCATATGGTGAAGCTATCTTGGACCGAAGCAACGTTTATCAGTGTTGCAAAATGTTCTCAGAGGGCCGAGAAGATGTGAACGACGAAAAGCGTGCCGGACGCCCGAGCACGTCAACAACAGACGAAAACATTGATGAAGTGAAGAAAATAGTATTGGCCAATCGTCGAATCACCGTTAGAGAAGTTGCTGAGGACTTAAACATATCGATTGGATCGTGCCATTCGATTTTTACCAATGATTTTGGCGTGAGACAGGTGCCCGCGAAATTCATACCAAAATTGCTTAATTTCGACCAAAAACAGCATCGCAATAAAATTGCTAAGGAGCTGTTGGACTCTGTCCGCGATGACACAAATTTGCTCCAAAGGGTCTTAACTTGTGATCGTGGGTTTATGGTTATGACGTGGAAACCAAAGCTCAATCATTCCAATGGAAGCTGCCTAACGAGCCAAGACCGAAAAAAGCGCGCCAAGTTCGGGCGATTGTGAAGGTTTTGCTTTCAGTTTTCTTCGATTGCAGTGGCGTGGTGCATCATGAGTTCTTGCCACAGGATAGAAGTAATATTCAATAAGGAATATTACCTGCAAGTTATGCGCAAGTTTGCGCCTATCAATCCGCCAGAAACGCCCGGATTTGTGAAAGAACAAAAATTGGTTTTTGCACCATGATAACGCCCCTGCTGACGCATCGTTGCTTGTGAGCGAATTTGTGGCCAAAAACAACGCACTAATAATACAGCAGCCAACGTATTCCCCAGATCTGGCCCCCTGTGACTTTTTCTTGTTCCCGAACCTGAAGAGCCTCATGAAAGAACGACGCTACGCTACGATTGAGGAGATAAAGACGGCATCGAAAGAGAAGCTGAACAACATCACAAAAAAATGATTTTTTTTAAGTGCTTCGAGGATTGGAAAAAAACGTTGACACATGTGTATAATATCTGGTGGGGGGATTACTTTGAAGGTGATAAAATAAATATTCATGAATATCGGGTTTTTCCATAGCAACTTGACACTTTTGAGTATTTTCAATATGAAAATACTCAAAAGTGTCAAGTTGCTATTGAAAAAACCCGATAAATAAATAATTTTTGAAGAAAAAAAACACAAAATTCACGATACTATTTGAACAGACCACGTATATTTGAACAATCGTATAAAGGCTCCTTTGTCTTTCTTGCCTCTCATTGCTCATCCCCCATCATCCCATCCAGTTTTGAAAAGGGTAACTTTTGGCGAATTGCACCGCTACCATTCAACTTAAATTGTAAAGTTCTTATGGCCAACACTTTTTCTTTATTACCCCAACCTTACCACCACTTTTGAAAAGAAAAACGACCGCCCCATACAATACTCCACGTTTATTTAATGGTACGTATACAATACACAATAAAAGTGGCACTCGTCCTCGTCCATTCCTATGGTCCTGAATGAATTTAGCAAACAGTAAAAAAATACTCTTTAAGTTTTACGTGTCATCTGAATAATAAAATCAGAATAAAAAATAAAAAAAATTGAAAAGTGGGCGAAACACAAGTGCTCACACAAGAACAAACCCTCTCTAGCCGTCCGTCCTTCCAACTATTCAATTCATTCAACCGTTTGTGCACCCGTCGCCCAAACCTTCTGATTATACGAGTATACGTAGCATTGCCACCGCCGCAATTGTCATTTTTACTCTTTGGCTTTTCGTTTGTTATATGCTCTTTCTTTGTTATACGTAAGTAATTAAATCAACTTTTTTGTTCTTTCTATTATTATTATTACGTGTATTATCATATGCATATTTTGGCTGCTTTGATCTCATCAAATCACATCGCACACATTTAATGCTCCATACGTAAATATGTACATAGCCGTACAGATTCTCCCCTGCCTTAGACAGCTCTTCCTTCATCTCTGTCAATCCAATTTAATTTACTCTTATTACTTTATTATTTCTTTCTTTTTTTCTGCTCTGCAATTTTTCTCTCTTCTCTTTTATTTTTATTTATTGTACATTTTTAGAGATTTCCCGTCAAAAGCACCAGAAACTCATATGCATACAAGTGTACGGATAAAAGTCAGAAATTAAGTTACATTTTTTCTCTTTTCTTATTTATTCTTAGTCTTATTTTGTTCTACTTCTTTTCTGTTCTAGAACAACAATAAAAACAAACATCATATTTTTATTTAATATATTATCCAATTTATTTTGTATAATTCTAATAAACTTCCACCACCATCCCCACCCCCCACCCCCGCAAACTCTCTAGTAAAGTAGGTAACATTTTAAATAGAAAAATTTAAATTTCAGTTGGTATTTTGTTTATAATCAAAAAATTTTAACATTAGCCATTTTTTTGTATTTGATGGAAATTTTTTATGACAACTTTGACATTTTCTTAACAGTTTATTTATGATCATTTTTTTTGCATTAAATTGAAAGCCGCTGTATGTAAACGAAGAAGAGTTAATTACTTCTTTTTGACTGAAACTTATCGAAAAAGTTTGAATATGGCAATCCTAACTGTCTAAGTAATAATAATTTTCATCATATGAAATGAAAAGTATTTAATAAAGTTTGTACAGTATTTTCGGAGTGAGTTTTTTTTTTGATACAGTAAAATAAACAAAAAATGGGGGGGGGGGGGGGGGAATTATATTTTTTTTTCTTTCTATGATCCAGTTATTTAAATAGAGAAATATTATCGGAATTCCTTATAATTTCCTGAACATTGTTGTTTAGGAATAAATTCTCTTTTAGTTAAAGGAATTTCGATAAAGATCGACCGCACTCAGTAGGAGATTCGCCAACAAGTAGGCAATAAAAAAAATATTCATAGCATATTGAACTATATAGAGTAACTGAAGACAACGGCGGTGGGGGGGGGGGGTGTGGTTGTGTACAAACGATTCTAATCGAAGAATAATCGGAAGTCAACAATTTGATTTTTTTCGAATTCGAAAATTTCTATATCGATAATATATTGTTTGGTTGGGTTTCCTTTTTCCTACGCCCCTCCTTCCCTCCTACCCCTATATAATATTTACTTAAATGCAAAAGCTTATGTGTACGTGATTTTGTAAAAAAAAAAGCTTTCATTTGATAGAAATTTGATTATTTCAATGGAAAAATTTTAATTTTCAACTATTAGCAACGAAGCGTAAGCTGGATGATATAATGGTGTAGCGTTAGGGGGGAAGGGGGGAAGGTAAATAAGCCGGTAAAGACTGTTACAAACAAAAATTCAAATGGTTAACTTTTAATAAAAATAAAGTTTTCTTCTCAAAAAAATGAGAATGTTTCTCTTTTGATTTTATATTCGCTTCGTTTTTCTTGTTGTTTTTTTTTTACCCCAAAAAAACAAATGTATTTTATTTGAAACTTTCGACTCTAAATGAATTGAATGCATTATGTTTGGAAATTATTTAACATTAAAAAAATAATGAATATCTTATTAAGCAAAAATTCCATTTCCCAATTTAATATAAAAAAAAAAAAAAAAAAAAAAAAAAAAAAAAAAAAAATGAAAACTTTAAAAAAAGAGAAGAAAAAAACCAAAACTAATTGAATTGCAGTAGTTTGGGGAAAAAAATTTAAAGGAAAATATTTTTTTTCTCCGTTGTTTTGGTTTTTACCAACTGTTTTAGAACGAATCGTACGAGATGGTGTACGAGGTTATGTCGGTTAAAATGGGGGGGAGGAGAATGGGAAAATTGTGTGAGCGGAGACCTTGTCAAGGCAAAACTTGGGTCAAGGAATTCCGGCATGAAATAAATCCGATTCGAAAGGAAATTCGTTATTACTCGGTAGTACTTTGAATAATACCAAAAGGGGATGTGAAGAAATGTAGAAGGAAAGCTATCCTGTGGGATATTTTTCATTATTCTTGACAGCGTTTCCATTCAAGGACTTGAAACGGTGCACTATCTCCCCATTGTACGGAAGAGTTAGTCGGTTTTCTGTATTTTCAATGGTTTTAGTTTATTTTTTATTGTTTTTTTTTTAAATTTTTTTTTATTGAAAAAATGCATCTACCACCGAATGGTAAATAATCATCTACAATATGGTACATTCAGAGAGCAGAGAGGAAAAAAATGAATCATTTAAAAATTGATAAAAAATCAAATTTTTGATTTCAATTAAAAACTTTGCAATTTCAAAGAAAAAATCCATCACTTCCGGTAATCGGAAATTTTCTTTTTTCTTTTTTAATGAATAAATATCGATTTTCTTCTTCTCTATTTTATTATCAAGTGAATAAAGAATGAGTCGTCGTTCTTTCTTTATTTTGCCCTTCAATAATGATAAAAATTTAATTTGATGTTTTTTTTTTTTACGTAAAATAATCACAAATTAAATGGGAATTTCTTAAACTATTAAAAGGTTTTTTATTTTGACCCTTTTAGTCGTTGAGTAGTTAAATGGTTTTATTTTTGGCAACTTTTTTTTTCTTCTACACTTTATCTTTTGTATCTGTTGGCACTTAACTTTCAGATGGGAAGACTTTCACTATGAACAGAATATAATAAAAAAAAAACGGCTTAAAATTCATAAACAATTCATGAAGAATACTTGTGCCATTCATGAGAAATTGTAATTTGCACAATTTCAATGCTTTAAGAGAGGTGCTCTACAAGTGAACTCCCCATCCGTACTTGGTCTGAGTTTTGTACAAATACTTTTACTCGTAATTAGTATTTAAGAAACGGTCTTTAATACAATTTCAAGTGGGAAGCATCATCTTACAGGAGATTTGCAAAAGATCAACAAACGAAAAAGAAAAATAATTATTTGGCTTCTTTATTTCAACAAAATACAACTAATAAGATTTACAAAGGGAAAAACAACGAATTAACCCGTGGATGGTTGTGGTAACTCTAAAATATTCTATTTACTATAAGAAATACGACCAGCCAGCCAGCCATATTGCCCATCAAAGGCGATTACATCGAAATATTTAAGAGCTCTAACCTCAAGTAAAATATCATAAAATACGACTGGACTTACGAGTATTTGGCATATAATATTGTAACACATGAAAATTTCGATTATTTTTCCAACATGATTCGTTGTCGTACCTCCTCGACTATAACTATGGTACACCGACATTTCTGTATTTCATCAAAAAATGTTTTGTATTCAGTATTCGTGCATGGAAAAATAATATCAATAAAGAACGCTGAAAGTTATTCCATCTTATATTATCGACTCTGATGTACATAGTTACGATTGCAACTGGGTAATAAAATACTGTACAAAATTATTGTTATTTGATGAAGAATGTTCCCTTAAGTCTGACGGATTATAAATGGAGCTAAGAGTTTTTCTCTTTTGCCTCTCCCCTTTTATTTATTTGCTTTTGTTTCGCTCAACCAAAATCCGTTCAAGCAAAGTTTCTCTGTTAACGGCTGGGGAAAAGGTGCACTTTTCATAAACTATAAAGATTTATACCCACAAATAAAGTACGTTAATTATTTAACTAAAAATAGCAAAAAAATTTACTTTGTCAAATTTTATTTCAAATTATTTTCTAAATTAATAATGAACTTTTCTGGATTATTATTCAAGTTTGATTTGAAATAGTTTTTCTTCTCTTCAACTTTTCATTAAAAACAAAGAGAATACAATTTTTATAAGCTTATTTAAGATATTATTAAAATTGAATATGGTCAATAAGAAAAACAAGAAAATATGGAAATTACACCGATAAACGGTAAGTTTTTGTTTTTTTTTGGCATCATTTGATCGTTAGAACTTTAGTGTATATTTTTGTGGAGTCATATTATTTTTAACTATACCTTATTTTGGTCCTTTTCGGGTAAAGATTATTTACTGTAGTAAAAATAAAGTTGTTGTGCGATCTTATTTTCTTTTTTAAGATCATTTTTTAACATTTTTATTCAAGTCTGCTGTTAGTCGACATAGCAAAGAGTCCGCCATTTTTACTTCCACAGATCATGTCAGCCATTTTTCTAAATGGGCGGGAATTGTTATGCTTGTTTGTTGCTATGGCCGTTTTCGCTAAGAGAAACTGGTTTTTCTTCATCCACTTAGCATGGACTTGGTTCAGATTACTTTTGTCTGGGCTACTCTGAAGATGCGATGATCCATAGCGCTATGTTCAGACTTGGATTTGTGTTAACGTCTTAGTGCTTGTTTCCATTGGTGGACTTGACCTCGTTTTTGTAGGCGAGACGAAGAGTGCGGGTCGGGGGGAAATAAACCAAAAACTTTTGAAAAATATTTTGCGTTCAACCGTTTCGTTCCATGTTCTACCTTACAATCGTTTCATATATGTCAAATAATATCATAATTTTCGAGCTGCCGAGCAAGAAAGTTGTGTTGTGTTAAAAAAATTATATTGGCGGTACGCATTTTTGTCTTTTAGCCTCAATTCTTCGGTTAAAAATTTAAAGGAGCTTTTTGTATCTCTCTGTAGTCTCCATTCCTTCACCCATTCTTTCCTTTTCTTCCTTGGTTTATCTTCAGATTCCAAATATGATAAAGCAGCATTTGCTGAAATTAACATCGCAGTTGCTACCGTCACTCTTTTAATATCTTCATTATCCGTATCCATTATTCACTTTTTTAATTTATTTTTTAAACTTCAACACAAATTTATAGCACCACAGCTAAATTTCGAATAGTAAATAAACCATAGAAAACTCTTGACATATACATACGCTGCCGCTGTATGCAGTGTTCCGATTCCAAACAGACCTCTACCACCGATCTAACTCATAAAAATCAGTTGCCACCATCTTGAAAATGTCAAATAAATTTATTTTTTAACCGGGTCAAGTCCACCAGTGAAAACACGAAGAGCTCAAGTCAACCAGGTCAAGTCCACCAAGTGGAAACATCGACTTACA
The DNA here is from genome assembly GCA_958298945.1 of Atherix ibis. NCBI lineage: Eukaryota > Metazoa > Arthropoda > Insecta > Diptera > Athericidae > Atherix > Atherix ibis. The sequence goes on along the minus strand of OY282609.1, from coordinate 21,382,280 downwards.
CATTCCGTTTGCCTAAAAACTGATTTTATGGGCGGACATGTGACTGTTAACCGGTCAACAATATATATACACGAAATGCAACTATGAAAAATAAAAATACACATTCTTGTTTCGACCGTGGCATTGTAAATTTCTCGGTACTGATTGCTTACTTTGTTGGTGTACTAGTATATTTTTTTAAAATTTTATTTGACATCTACAACTGCAAATACATTGTAATAAGCAGATTTTATGATGTGACCCTTCAACAACTATCATAATTATCTACCTAACGAGTCATATTACGAGACCCTTAAGATATTACTGGGGCAATTTATTCTTAAATGCCGATGAGTGTTTATAGAGAAAGTAGCGAAGGAGAGTTTTCTAACAAGAGGATTATAGTGATAGGATAATCGAGAATGAAACTTTTTATAACGAGCAATACATAAGCTATGAGAAAAGGGAATATTTAGTTCATAATGGATAACTTTATTAAGAACATAGAGATTGTGAAGCATTACGGATTTTTCGGAAGATTTTAGATTGAAGGGATTGGATTCGTGAGAAATTAGAACGCTTATTAGAACCCCAGAGTTCAATTCCGTATGTCCAGATCGGTTTTAAAATCATGTTGTATATTAAAGTTTGGTTTTTAATTGATTGTTCAGTAGTCTAAGTAGTAGTTGATAACGTCTGTTAAGTTTAATTGTTTTTGTGCTCGTGTGAGAATTCCCTTATATCCTTTGCTATCCTTTGCCTAAGTTTAGTCCCACCTGTTTAGCAATTCTTGGAGATTTTCGATATGGGATTATAGGTTTGTGAAAGCTATTTCGGTAGGAGTCATGGTTTTTGAATTAGTTAGGATGTTAAAGGTATAAATATTGTATAGAAGTGGACCAACGATACTGTCTTCAGGTACACCAGCTGTGATAGGAGATATTTCAAAAACAATATGTATTAACAGTAATTTGAAAATAGTATCGGAAGAGATATTATCTTTAAATAAGCAAGTATGTGGAGAGAAGGAAGCTCTGGAGTTTCTCTCGATCAAAAGCATTTGTTATATTTAGAAACATGCATGGAAAGTACTCTTTTCGGGCATTAAATACAATATAAATAAAAAAAAAACGTAAATAAACAAAAAAAAAAATCTGCGCTAATTTAACTCAAACTTATTTGAATAAATTTATTCCTCATCACACTGCTCAACGCAATGAGGCGAGAGCGTTTTTTCGGTTGAACGATATTGTCACTTTTTGAGCCCAGTTTCTTCGCTACGTTCTGTTGTATCCTCTACCCTCGTTGAAGTAACTCTTATTTTAGTCTATTGACTGAACCTTACAAGGTCGTAGTAAATCTCACTGCATGTAGATAGGCATTGTTGTAGCTTCCGTTTGAATTGTCGGCTTCTTTGGGCGCAAGGATCTTCAGTCAAGATTTTTGGATAAGCTTAATACTTTTTGTAACTTTTCAAAGGTCAAATTATTAACTTTATAATTTTGCAAAGTATTTTTAACAGGCGGTATTGGATTTGACAAAAACTGCGAGGCTTAATAGAGCTGCTCAGTTCTAGTCGTAAGTTCATATTGGTCTATTCAGTAAGGCATTGCATAAAATTACTTTGTTATTAATAGTCATTTTACAGCGTTTGTTTAGTTCTAGTCTATTAATTTTTATGTATGGATTTCAAGTCAATCTTTAGTCTAAGAGTTCAGTCCTAAGAACTTTAATGTCTTGTGGTATTTAAAGATTGGAGATTTTTGCTTCATAAAAATATATTAATATCGTAGAGGATGGAACCAAGTAAATTGAAGAAATTGCTAAATTCTTTAGATTAATTTATTTGGAAATACCGGTTTGGGAGCAATGATTTTAGTATCAGGTAAAATGTGAAGGAATCCTTTTCAGACTCGGTTAAAAGCTGGAGTGATATGTAGAAGAAATTGTTAAATAACTTTTTTTTAATAGAAATGTTTCATCATCTTTTCACAATATTATTTAAGAAAACTAATACATTCGAGAAGAAAAACACATTATTTATATTTATAAATTGCATGTGTACAGAAAACTCTCCTGCGTCCAGTGACCGCAATAATCCCTAACATGCTTGTCTATTAATCAAAAATGGCATTTAACATCCTTAGTCATTTGCAGACAGACAGAATGGACAATTAGCAATACTTTTTCATTAGTTCATTGGCCTACTACTTGTCAATAAACCAGTCTAGTCAATAGTCTTACCAAAATGTTGGTCATGAAAACTACTCACAATTCGAATTGGATATTCTGCTCTCACTCACAAATTACTTTTTGGAAACTTCCTCGTACCATCTGCCAATCATGTGGCATCTTTCAGGTTATAACTCGCGCGAATAGAATTCCTTCCATTGTCGAACTCCTTAAAAACGATAATCTCTTTTCCAACTCATATATTTAATTTTCTCAAACGAACTGATTTACTACACACAAATTATAACAAATTGTCAGTACTCTTCATATACTCGTAATGAATTTTTTACCCAGTTTTACTTAGAAAAATGACTGTTTTCTAGCACGTAACATGTAGTCGCCAAAGAAAAACCTCATGGTTATGGCCTCTGGCATCTGTCTAAGGGACCTAATAAACAAATATACCAACAAGCGGCCTATACATAACATATAGCTACTCCGTGCTACTCCATGGGTATATTCAGACACAGTTAACATCAATCGAAGCCACACTAATTGTTAACAAACTGGTTTTTTCTCCGTATACATGTGTTAGTGAAGAAATGTTAAGTTCAATCTGAACTTTTCAGGATAAAAAGTATTATGAAAACATCCTTTAAGAAGTTTAAAGTTCGGCCATTTTGAATGTGCAGTTAATTTTTGACAGCTGCTTTGCTTGCATGTGTTTTGGCTCGTCTTCGATATTTGCTCAATTTCAACCAAAAACAGCATCCCATTTAACATTGCTAAGGAGCTGTTGGACTCTGTCCGCGACGACCCAAATTTGCTCCAGAGGGTTATAACTGGGGACGAATCATGGGTTTATGGTTATAACGTGGAAACCAAAGCTCAATCATCCCAATGGAAGCTACCGCACGAGCCATGAAGGTTTTGCTTACAGTTTTCTTCGATTCCAGGAGCGTGGTGCATTAGGAGTTCTTGCCACAGGGTAGAACGGTCAATAAGGAATATTACCTGGAAGTTATGCGCAAGTTGCGCGAACCAATTTGCCAGAAACGCCCGGATTTGTGGAAGAACAAAAATTGGCTTTTGCCTTTTTTGGCCACAAACAACATACTAATAATGCCGCAGCCACCGTATTCCCCAGATCTGGCCCCTTGTGACTTTTTCTTGTTTCCGAAACTGAAGAGCCCAATGAAAGGATGACGCTACGCTTCGATTGAGGAGATAAAGACGGCATCGAAGGAGGAGCTGAACAAGATCACAAAAAATGATTTTTTGAAGTGCTTCGAGGATTGGAAAAAATGTTGGCACAAGTGTATAATATCTGGTGGGGGGATTACTTTGAAGGGGACAAAATAGATATTCATAAATAAATGAATAATTTTCGATAAAATAAACAAGAAATTCGCAATACTTTTTGAACAGACCTTGTATATATTTCGTTGCAAGAAGTTTTCGGAATGCATCCCCTCATTTTGTATTGGCCTCTAGTCTCCTATAGCACGGTTTCACACGACACGCCATTTTCTAGGAACCTATCTATTGTGTTATAAGAGGGTTACCTGTGTTCACTTGAACAGGAGAAACTTTAATATATGTTAACTGCCTATAACCATCCATGTTAATCAAGTAAAAATTACTCTCCGAACAACCCAATAGTTTATTTATTGGCCTTTTTTCTTAAAGTGAATCATTCAATTTGTGCAACTGATGACAGGCACACTTCAGAATTGATCGTTGTGTTGCTTGGTAGAAGCTCAAAATAAACGATTTCTTTGAAATCCCACCAAACTCTCTTTTAATGAATATTGGCTTTCAAAGTGCTTTGAGCCGGTTCATCTTTCCTACTCCAGGATCTTTTGCACTAAACATTGCTGTTGAAAACCCATTTCTGGTCCCCAGTGATGAAACGCTTCAAAAATGGATCATTTTCTTGGCATTTGAGAAGCAAATCACAAACGTTAATGCGACGGCACCAATTTTCTTCCGTAAGAAGATGAGGAATCCATATGTTGAGCTTTGACATTAAACCTAGCCCGTTTCAAGACTCATGAACGGTCGAATTCGATAAATTTAATCTCTCAGCGATCTCACGAGTTGTTATGTATCAATTAATGCTTTTATGGTGTTTTCATCAGCTTCAACTGGCCTTCCAGAACATTGTGGATCTTTGAGATCAAAATTGCCGGATCGAAATTTTGCAAACCAGTTTTGATACTAGCGGCTCACTTAACACATCTTCCCATACGCATCCGATAATTTTTTTTTGCTTCAACAGCATTTTTATCTTTTCTATAGTAAATGTTGATTTTACTTTCCATATTTAAAAGGGTATAAACCAAAAACTACTGTGCAGAATCAATTAAATCGAATTTTTTCACAAGCACTCCTTGCTATGCCAGCTGTCAAAATACATATGATTATGCGACTTAAGTGTGAAGTTGGTTGTGAACCAATACAATTGAGTCCTCTGTTGGGAAACAAAAGAAATTACTTTTCGAACAGTTAAAGATATCAGTAGTGTAGCTACGCCGGTTCTAGAGTACTCTTTTTAAAAAATATTTTTTTGAAGTTCGGATTCGTCAAATTGTTGCATGCCCTTGTGTAAGCATTCGGTTAGTGTATGTGTGAAAACATGCAAATGGATTTCAGGTCTGTCCGTTGGTGCTGTAAAAAAGCTGTGAACTTAAAAACTGATCTCGAACCGGTCTAGCTTTATTTTTCATGCATTCCCAATTTCATAATTGCGTATGTTTTTAGTTTTTTTCTCTTGGATTTTGACAGTATCGGCGATGATATTACGTTTCCTGAGGTAAATTTACGATATAAAACTTAGATTAATGATGGCTTTTTATTCATCAAGTCAAATTTAAAATTTTTCAAAATAATAAAATGACAAGCGCAATGCAATAAAACGATACACAAAAGCACACATTTTTAATTTTTTTATTCGTACATCACCCCCAACCCAACAAAAGGGGTGTTCCTGTCTCTGTACTATGCGATGATCTTTCTTTTGTACCCCCACAGATCGTATGAGAATCGTTGTTTTGGATATTTCTATCTCACTTTAAAGAATGAGCAATAACCGGTTTTGCCAGCTCTCCAACTCAGCTCGTAAATCACATCAACTTGACGAAATCACTTATCGTGGCCATTTTCTTAAAATTTAACTGAAGACCACCACCTCTTTTCTCTTTTGTACAATATTTTCTTAACCAAACACCAACCAGTGAGGAAAAGAAAAAAAAAGCAAATAAAAATTTTTTCTTAGAAATTCTCTTCACTCATAATAAATGAGCTTTGACTGCTACAATCGGTGACTAGTCAAAATTTATTTTCTATGCAAAATCTGCACTTAAGCCATGAATAAATTCGAGTTTCTTCTTTTCGAAGATTTTCCATTTCATAACCAACCAATTCATTAGGGAACACTTTTCAGTTCGAATGTATTTTCTTATTTCTATTTATTTTTTTCTTCTTTTATTATTCTCTTACCACATCATAAGGACGAAAATTTCCTCTTAAAAAAAAAATCTTGAATAAAATTTCCCAATTTTTCTAAAAGATTTTCTTATTTTCAAAGCTAGGAAAATTATAAAAAGGCGCAGCGCAAAAAAAAAACCAATTTGGTTGCCTGTTTTGGTTTATCTTGTATGGGGATTTTGGCAGCAATTCCTTTGAGAAGCACGGACTTTTTTTTATGTTGAAGAACGTCAAGACATAATAATATGTGTCAGCATCAAAATCCTAAAAGCTTATCCTCTGATATTTGTTGTTCATATTTTTTTTAAATATTATAAGAGTTTTTTTTGGTGAATTTTCATTTTTTGTTTGGCTTTTTTCCCTCCTAAAGTGAATACTGGCCGAATGAGCATGGAAATTGGGCAATACCTGCCCATCTTCTTCGCACCAAGCAAATTATTTCTAAAATTATCTTTCTTTTCCATGGAAAACTCTATTAATTATAACAAATTATATTTCATAGAATAAAGTAGGATTTAAGAAGAAATCCTCCATCGTTAATTGATTGTTGGTTTTTTTTTCTTTAATGTTTCGAATCGTCATCGGGTAATATTTTATGCAGTTTTCTCTCCCTAAAATTGGTACTTTTCTTTATCATAGATGCACTTAAATTGCATCAGAATACATCAATTACTATAGAAGGACTCTAAAATCGATTGAATATACCAGGTGTATAAGCTTAAATCCGGTGTTTGGTCATGGATGGCGTGAGTGAGCGTATTAAGCTACCATGGGAACGCCATATTTTTTTTTATGTGTTTGACATCTGTCAACATTAATCAGTGCACATTGTCAGCAATTTCGTACAACACCATACATTTTTCCTTTGGTAATTATGTCTAGTTTTGTGTCAGAAATAGAGGATATGCGGAAAGCTCTGCTTTTGTTCTTCAATTTGAAGAAATTGGTTACCGAATCTCATCGAAAGCTTATGGAGGCCTATGATGATAGTGCTTCTTCGGAAACAACGTGCCGAGATTGGTTTCGTAGGTTCAAAGTCGGTAATTTTGACTTGTGGCACAAGAAGCGTGAAAATCGGCCTAGGAAGGTTGAGGACCATCAATTGCAGGCTCTTTTGGCAAAAAATGCTCGCAGAACAATTAGCCATTTCCATGCGTCTGCGTACCATGGGGAACATTGATTGGTGTTACTCAATCAGCCATTTCCATGCGTCTGCGTACCATGGGGAACATTGAAAAGACCGGGAAAATGAGTGCCGCATGAATTGAACGATAGGCAGATGGAGCGACGCCAAAGCACATGCGAAATCTGGCTCGTCAAACAAAAAGGAAAGTCGTTCCTGCATCGGATTGTGACAGACGCTGAAAAGTGGATATATTTCGAGAATTCTAAACGCAAGAAATCGTGGGTTGATGCCAGCCAACCATCAACATCTTCCTCAAGACCAAATCGCTTCGGACGGAAGACGATGCTGTGCGTTTGGTGGGATCGACAGGGTATTGTCTACTATGAGATGTAGAAACCTGGTGAAACTGTCAATGCCCACCGTTACCACCAACAATTGATCAAATTGCACCGTGCTCTGCGTGAAAAAAGTGTGGATTATCAACAAAGACATGACAAGCTGATTTTCCTCAGCGGTGGTCCGAAAACGACTTAGAGTAATGGTCCTAAACTATTTGGAGACACTCAACTGGGAGGTGCTAGCCCACCCCGCTTATTCTCCAGACCTGGCACCTTCCGATTACCAACTGGTTTCGTCGATGGGCCACGCGCTTGCTGAGCAGCACTTCGATTCTTACGAAAACGTCCGAAAATGGCTTGATGAGGGGTTTCTCTCGAAAGAGAAGGATTTTTTTTGGCCTGGTATCCACTAATTGCTCGAGAGATGGAAAAATGTATAGCTAGCGACGGCAAGTACTTTGAATAAATTTGTTTATGCTTTCTATGAAAAAAAAAATGTGTTTTTTGATTAAAAAACAGCGGATTTAAACTTATACACCTGGTACATGCACTTAAATTGCATAATACATCAATTATTATACAAGGACTCAGAAATTGACTGAATTTATTATTTCGGAATCATAAAAAAAACAATTGAAGAAAACTCAACTGATCGGAACGAGCGCCCATCCTTGAAGCGAAGCTCAATAAATTTGAGTCATTTTTCTGCAATCAATTGAATTTTAAAAATTTCTACTATCAATAAGTTATCGTTTGTTATTTAAAAAATAACATTAGAAGAGTGAAAAAGATATTTAAAAAAAAAACGGGGGACAAAAATATCAAATAAATTTAAGAGCAAAATACGGTAAGACGAGTTAGCGAACTATTCGCTTTTCAGTTTTATCAATGCACAAAAATATCGACGCAAGTATGGAGTTTAACTTCTGAAATTGAATTTCTTACCAATAAAATCGAAATCGAACGTTACGAGCATGTACATGCATAAAACTTTATATAGGAAAAGGAGCATGGAGTCTTTTATGGCAAAGGGTGGGTAGGGGGGGTAAGAGGGTGGTGCTTAGGTTGTGAAAAACTGAATTAAAATTCAAGTCGGATTGTATGCACACTGCATACAAATGGCATCGGAAAGATATCACATCATTAAAAGGATACGAAGAAAGGAGCAAAGAATCTAGCTAGAGTCAAGAGATGAAAGGACAGGCACAAGGCACAGATAATAGAGCAAGGAGGAATGGGTTTGTTTTTTTTTTTTTTGGTTTGCTGTTTTTGGAAAGTATGTCGAACAATATCCTTTCAGTCACATACGGAGTGTACGACAGATTCGAGCAAAGGTTGAGTTTGGTATGCAAACTGATCTGTTTTATTATTTGGTGGTGGAATAGGGTTATATAAGTGAATATTTTCTAATATCCTTTAACTAAGAACATAGTTCTATGTATGCAGATACGTAGGACTATGGAATAGATTTACGGCAGCCTTTTCTGCCCGTAGCGACAACAACAAGTAAAACTAAAACTGAACCGAAGCATTTTAATAGAAAGTTTTCAACATGCAATTATGTTTTTACCTTGTGATATTGGGAGAGCAGGTGGAAGGCAAGAAGGATTAAATAGAATAGGGACTTGTTATAGGATGGAGGTGAAAAACTTTGAGCAAAATAAGGTGAAACTATTTGACCAAACTCGGCCGACCGGGTTAAAATTTTTCATCTCACTTGTATGCTAAAGTTAAGTGGAATAACTTCCAAGGCTACGAAATAACCTTTCACTTCTATTTAGTTTAAGGACATGTGCATAAATACGCGCATAAGCCCACTTCCATCTGTACATCCGTCCGTTTGTCCATCCGTCCCCAAACACGGTTCAGTGATAATTTTCTCTCAACTTCGTCCTTAAAAAACTTAACGAGGACAACTATGTATGCACATTAATGAGTATTCGCCCACTTTCCGTAACATTGTATATAATTATGCATTTTAAGCAACTGGTGGCGTTGGGTAGCCTAGCGATATACCAACAACATAGCTTTTATAGCCGTGCACATCTCATGCATCCGTCCGCCCACATTCATTAGTGGTGAACACGAATAGTGTTGGCGGTGTTTAGCAATTCCTGTCGAATGGCGATAACATTGCAAGTGGTTGGAACTGGGGACAGAGCGCAGCAATATCGCTCTTTGGTATTTGTTCCGAAACGTACCAACACATTTAAGGGTTAGGGACCAGTTGGCATATGCCAGTTGCGCTATTTATTATTGGTGGAAGTTTTTTTCTCTTCCTCGGTGTCTCGTATCCTCCTCTGTGCCTTGGATCTTTATTATTGTTGTTATCATTACTATTACTACTATTATTTTTATTATTATTATTATCATCATTATTAGAAAAGTACAAGTTTTACATGATCAATTTTTTTTTCCTAGTTTTTTCTGGCATTTTCCTGTTTTCCTGGCCTTTTTCATATATTTTCTGTAATATTTTTGTTTATTGAGAAAATTTATGCAATTTCTTGTACACATTAAAGTAGTGAATTTATTATACACATTGGAGAATATTGTAAAGGGTAAGGTTTAGGAGGACGAAATTGGAAAGGAGCTGGTGGATGAACATTGAACAAATGGTTGTTATAAAGAAAGAGAAGCCGATAAGCTTAACTGGAGGATATGAAATTGCAATTGCAGTTTCAAGTACAGCTGGTGGTGATAGTTGGTAACAAGAAATAATACAAGGATTGCGAACAAGTTCGAAACATTCTATTATATGGACTAGAGACTATATTGCATAAAGGAAGGAAGTTAATATTTATTTTGAAATTTATAGCCAGCTTAACCGGTTGCTGCCATACAATTCTTAATATTGTAATTTTTCTGCAAGTAATGTAAAATTATTCCAGAAGGAATATCTGGATTAGTTATTCCCTTTCAAGTTTCTGTCCTGATTTTTTTTTAAAAATATTTCATTATTTATACATGCAGGCTAATAATAATAGAGCGCATGAGAAGTCCTCCTTGGAATAAGAAAAATTAACATTTTTAACTTGTATACCACATGAGAAAAACTATAATTTTCTATGAGATTTAGTAATTCTTGTTTGTTCACACGGACTTATTATAAACTTTAAACTTAATATAAGTTCTTATTTACTTTAAGATTAATTTATGTATAAAACGTGCCTTTTGGGCGGAGGTATTATTTTTGTTCCTATTTTAATGGAATATATTCAAAAAAAAACAAAACAAACAAATCCGCGCCAAAAATACTGGGGATATGTCAAATTGTTGCACGAATCAGAAGTATCCGTGATGTTGGTTCGTTCTGTAATACTATACGAGGTCTGTTAAAAAAGTATCGCGAATTTTGAATTTCCGCGGGTTACGTATATTCGATTTTTGGTTTTTTTGGTGTGGCAAATGACCGACAAGTTCGGCCATTTTGAATGTTCACTTAATTTTTGACAGCTGCTTTGCTTGCACGTGTTTTGGCTCATCTTCGATTTTTGCCCATTCCAAAAAATGGATCAAAGAGTCTGTATCTAATTTTGTGTGAAAAACAAAATTAATTACGAGGACCCATTCCGAATGTTGACTGTGGAATATGGTGAAGCTACCTTGTACCGAAGCAACATTTACCGATAGTACAAAATGTTCTCAGAGGGCCTAGAAAATGTGAACGACGAAAAGCGTGCCGGACGCCCGACCACCTCAACAACAGACGAAAACATTGATGAAGTGAAGAAAATAGTATTAGCTAATTGTCGAATCACCGTTAGAGAAGTTACTGAGGACTTAAACATATCGATTGGCTCGTGCCATTGAGACGGGTCGCCGCGAAAATTTGTACCAAAATTGCTCAATTTCGACCAAAAAGAGCATCGCATTAACATTGCTAAGGAGCAGTTGGACTCTGTTCGCGACGACCCAAATTTGCTCCAAAGGGTCATAACTAGTGACGAATCATGGGTTTATGGTTATGACGTAGAAACCAAAGCTCAATCATCCCAATGGAAGCCGCCGCACAAGCTAAGACCGAAAAAAGCGCGCCAAGTTCGGTCGAATGTTCTTGCCGCAGGGTAGTACGGTTAATAAGGAATATTACCTGCAAGTTATGCGCAAGTTGCACGAGGCAATCTGCCAGAAGCGCCCGGATTTGTGGAAGTACAAAAATTGGCTTTTGCCATTTGTGGCCAAAAACAACACACTAATAATGCCGCAGCCACCGTATTCCCCAGATCTGGTCCCCTGTGACTTTTTCTTGTTCCCGAAACGGAAGAGCCCCATGAAAGGACGACGCTACACTACGATTGAGGAGATAAAGACGGCATCGAAGGAGGAGCTGAACAAGATCACAAAAAATGATTTTTTGAAGTGCTTCGAGGATTGGAAAAAATGTTGACACAAGTGTATAAATATATGGTGGGGATTACTTTGAAGGGGACAAAATAGATATTCATGAATAAATAAATAATTTTTGAAAAAAAAACACAAAATTTGCGATACTTTTTGAACAGACCTCGTATAGCAAGAATTTTGGTTTTGTGAAAAAATGCGCACATTTTTAATCCTTTTGTATGAATAATTCATGCATGACATATGAACCATGTGATCTCTGCTTTAATTTTCAACAAACTTATTACCAAACCAACAAAAAACAGGAAAAAAAAAGCTGAGTAAAAAAGGAAAAAAAAGGATAAATTATTAAAATTTGGCTAAATGGCATCAACGTCGTGGCGCTATATTAAATGACCCCTACGTGTATATATAACAGAATATTATAAAAAGTTCATTTAAATGTATACGTTTTTTTGTTGTTGTCGAAAAACTATAAAAAAAATCATCCGTCAGACCTTAAGCTTTTTTCCGAGATTGTATTTTTAAAAAAATTTCGATTTTTATTAATTTAATTTTGGATACAATTTATAAGAGACAGAAGAAAAAAACTTGAATTTAAACAAAAAACAACCAAAAAGAATAGAAACGGAAGTGGGGGGCCTCTAGCATATGCAAACTAAGGATCCCATGTTCGTTTCCATGTGACAAGAGTGGTTCTTATTACATTAGTGAGAAGAGAAAAGTGAAATGTACAAAAGAAAAAGGAAAAAGGAAACGAGAAAAAAGGTGCAAGCTATACGAAAAAGACGAATAGTGCCTTTTGTTTTTGCGTTTTTGATGAAAAAATCTTATTCGCATGAAACTTTAGCAATAAACGAAAGAGATAAAAAAGTTTCTAACATACTTGTTAGTATCAGTTGGAAGAAATGGAAGAGAGAAAGAAGGGAGGGCGGAAAATGCATAACCAGACGTTACTTATTGTAAGGAAAAGAAGAACTTGAAAGAAAAGAAAAAGAACAGATGCTCGCCAAGTAAAACGACACGACACGAGAACAATTCGAAATGAGATTAGCGGTCGTGGGGTCGTGTTACGTCGTCTTGTATCGTATGGTGTCGTGCCGTACCCTGTCATAGCCTGTGAAGGAAAACAGTAAGAAAAAAAAACAAAATGAGAAAAATCATAACGAAATTATTGTATTGTTCCTACATACAAAAGAGAGAACTACCAAAAGAGAGGGACCGTCTTGTATTGTTGTTGGAACTACAGTCTCCCACTCGAATTTACTCAAGTTAATTGTTTCAAGAGACTCAATTCAATTCCACTGTTCTTATCATACTTCAATTTCTCCGTCTCTGTCGGTCTCTCTCTCTCTAATTTTCTTCCAACACACTACTTCCGAGTACAACTCGCATGTTTTTTACACACTCTCTCTCTAACTCTGTTTCGTTCAATTCAATTATGCTCAAATTCCCCATATTTACGAGTTGCGAGTATTTAACGTGCGTGCGTGTGTTCGCCTATGTCACATATTTTATACGAAACATCCATAAATGCGTACTGTTTAAAAAAGCTTTAATATAAAAGCTTGAATTTTTTTCCTTCTCAAACTGCGCACGTTTTTACAACTGATTTATTGATACATAGGAGAAGGGAAAAACGCAATTAATTACTGTGAGAGAAAGAGAGTGACTTTTATAAACTATGAACAATTTATAGTTTGTTTGTTTTGCTCTCTGATATACACGTATACACACACGCCATCGCATACATTTCCATGAATGAATATTTGCATGTAAACAACTGTACATTTAGTACTTTTTAGGCATATTTATTTATTAATTAATTTAAATAAGTTTTTTGTGTTTGTGTGTGTGTGTGTTAGTTTTGTCGTTTTCCAATTTGACAGGTTCGAAGTGTTAACATTGAAAATGTTCATTTTTTTTGGTCCATTCATTGATTTGTGTTCATTCATTTTTGTTGGTAGCAATTATTTAAAAGAAGCTTTATTTTTGAAAAGAAAATGGTCTCTTTGTGAGTGGAACTAACTTATTGATAAATAAGAAAATTTGCCTTTTTCTAAAATCGAAAATAAAAGAAAGACAGAAATAAAAAAAATTGTAAAGAACAAAGAAAAACCCCAAAGAAAAATTCCTCTAAAACACAATTTTCAACTGTACGGCAAAAAAAAAAATGCACTTTTCCTGAAGAATGAATAAAGTGAAATTCTTTTAAAGAAATTCACTTAAAGATATCTTAAGATTTTGCTCTTATGTTATTTAGTTTTTTTTTTTTATTTATTAATTTTAGAAGTTCAATTTTCTGTTTGCATTTATATTTTTGTAATTTTTCATCTTGCTTTTTCTTTCATTTTCATTGCAATTCCCTCATTCCGTTCGAAACTGCTCATACACTAGCCATCCTTCATTCAGTCTAAGGTTTTTTTTTTGCATCCCCATTCTAGAGGAGATGTTTTCATTGCTTTATTTTCCATTCTACCCTATTTCGTTTTTCTACTACCACTTTACTATTATTAAAGTGAGAACACGTTTCAAGTGCTTAAAAGTGGATGGTGGAATTTTATAAACCAGTAGTGGTACTTTGAAAATTAACAAGTGGAAAAATGTGAAAGTGTATACACCATAAAAAGATGACAAGCTGTGTGCGCTCTAGTGGAGTCTACATTTCCAAATGTACACACACTCTGTTGACAAGAGAAACAAATATATTTAAAAAAAAGAAAAAAACCAAAAAATTAACTATAGAAAAAATATATATAATTAGCAAAATTTAGAAAAGCACTTTTTTTTCTTTCTGTTATTAAAATCAAATTGATTCTCTGAAAATAACAATTAATTCTCTTCTTCACCCCCCCTAAAGTTTTCGTTTTTTTCTTCATTTCTGGTTGAATTTTTTCTACTATTTTTTGGTCTATTTTGTCAAGCTTTTAAGAAAAGTTCTTCATCTAAACCCCATCATCCCTCTTGTACGATAAAACGTCAAAACTTCCTTTCTGATATTATTTTATCATTTAATTGAAGGTGCATTAATGAGAAAATATTTTATTGAAGATTTTAAGTGCATTTTCTTAACGTTTATTCTGTTTAGGAAAAAATTAATTGTTTGGAAAAATGTTCGTTTTTTTTTTGGTTTTGTTTTTGTTTCTGTCATTAAATTAACTTGATTAAATTGAAGAGTCTTTCTTAATTTTCGCTTTTGGGCGAGTTGTTTTTCTTAAAGGAATTAATTTATCAATAAAATTTTTAAAAGTAATTCATTTTTTAAAGTGATTATTCTGAGGAAGATCTGTTAAGAGGTCGCTTTTAAACTGTCACCTTACTTGAAGCGGCTCAAATCGACTCAGATGCCTTCACTAGAAAAACGACTTAATTTTTTGTTTATAAATTTTTGAATACTGGCAGTCAATCTTGGGCATAATTTGAGATGTTTACCTATAAGACATGTTAAGGTCTCTTCATCTAAGTATGGTCTGCAACAGACGTCGAACCGAATGTGTTTGGATGTTAATAATTGCAATGAATTCAATAACAGAATGTCTTTGAACAAGCTCTTGTTATTATTCATAGTGAGTTATTTGAGCCGAATTTTTTTTAATCGATTAATTGTTTCCCAGTATTTATTGTGAAAGTGTCCGCAACGAGTTGTAGATTAAAATCAATTAAAAATATTTAAGTACGTTTACTTTTGGTAATATTTTGTTGTTAAAAATTTAAATTTAAATATCTTCAACAACATACAATTTGTAAGAAGCAGATTTTTTAAGGCAAAATGCAGGGGAAAATACCCATCGCACTTCCTAAAAAACGGGACGATTTAAAGGGTGAAAGTGAACAGTTTTCTTGTACATGAACGAATAACAATGTTTCGTCCATTAAAGAGAGAGCATTGACAAACCCCATATAAGTAGTTTATTGTATTTTTAATTGTCCGTTTTGACCTACTGTTTGGTAGTCGTTGCAATTCTTTGTTTCGTCCATTAAGCTGGGTTCTTTTTATTTTTGTGATAAGATTCAAGGTTAATCATTTGTCAATTGTAAATTTTAAATAACGTACACCCGTTTTTTGTGGCGTTATGTTGGTACTCATGTCTCTCACTTATACCGACAAGTTCGGCCATTTTGAATGTTCAGTTAATATTTGACAGCTGCTTTGCTTGCACGTGTTTTGGCTCTTCTTCGATTTTTGCACGTCGGCAGGTCTGGTGAATAAGCAGGGTGGGGTAGCACCTCCCAGTTGAGTGTCTCCAAGTAGTTTCGGACCATTTTTGACGTGTTCAATGGTGCGTTGTCGTGAAGGAAAATCAGCTTGTCATGTCTTTGCTGATAATCCGTCCTTTTTTAACGCACAGCAAGGTGCAATTTGATCAGTTGTTGGTGGTAGCGGTGGGCATTGACAGTTTCACCAGGTTTCAACATCTAATAGTAGACGATACCCTGCTGATCCTACCAAACGCACAGTATCGTCTTCCGTTCGAAGCGATTTGGTCAACCCACAATTTCTTGCGTTTAGGATTCTCGAAATATATCCACTTTTCATCGCCTGTCACAATCCGATACAGAAACGACTTTTTTTTATCTGGCGAGTAAGATTTCGCATGTGTTTTGGCGTCGCTCCATCTGCCTATCGTTCAATTCATGCGGCACCCATTTTCCGATCTTTTCAAACTTCCCCATGGCACACAGACGCATGGAAATGGCTGGTTGAGTAACACCCAATTGTTCTGCGAGCATTTTTTGCGATTGGGTATCGTCTTCGTCCAAAAGAGCCTACAATTGATGGTCCTCAACCTTCCTAGGCCGATTTTCACGCTTCTTGTCCCACAATTCAAAATTGCCGTCTTTGAACCGACGAAACCAATCTCCGCACGTTGTTTCCGATAAAGCACTGTCACCATAGCCTTCCATAATCATTCGATACGATTCGCCAGCCGATTTCTTCAAATTCAAGCAGAAAAGCAGAGCTTCCCCCATATGCCCATTTTTCTGGCACAAAACTAGACATGATTACCAAAGGAAAAATGTATGTTGTTGTACGAAATTACTGACAATGTGCACTGATTAATGTTGACAGATGTCAAACTCATACAAAAAAGTATGGCGTGCCTATTGTAGTTTAATACGCTCACTCACGCCATCTATGACTAAACAGCAGATTTAAGCTTATAAGGGGTAAGTAGGGATGGGACAGACAATATTGAACAAATAAAAAAAAAATCATACAAAATATTGGAAACATTAAGAATTCTGTACAGATTATTGTAAATATAAATTAATTATAAATCAATTTCTTACTATTTTCTGTATTATTTAAAGAAAACGGTTTGTTCTAATTAAAAAAATATTCAAACAATTTTATTAAATTTTGTTAATTTGAAAATCCTCTTACTCGTATTTGGTCGGTTTTCCTTTTCTTATACTACAATATATAAAAAATAAATGTCATCTACAAACTTTCATTTAAAGGAATTCATTTTATTTGCTTTTTATTTATAATAAAAGAAAAAAACAGATTAAATTGTGAAAATCATCAAAAATTTCTCAACATTAAAAGAACTCCGAAAAATTTCTTATCAACTTTTTTGAGTGTACGCCCTTCTTCTAAGTTAAAAAAAATAAGTTTTTCTTTTAATGATGAAATTTTATTTCATTTAATATAGTAGAAATTTTACTTAATCTGCGAGAAAAAATATGCATTCTCTTATAAGTCTCTCCTCAAAATAATCTAACAAAAATAAAAATCTGGAACGAATATGAATTGGGATTTTTTAGTTTCTATTTTTATGCATGGTTAAATAAAAAGCAAATAATTTTTTTGTATCATTAAAAATAAGGACATGTCTTCGGATTTAGATAAAAGTTAGTTTTAAGTAAAAAATGTTTTTTTCTCTCCATTTGAGAATTTTATAAAATGCCCCAAGGACATATTTTCACGTAACTATTTACGGTATCAAAGGAACCCGATAACCTTGAGGCTGCATACCCATTTACATATGCATGTCAACTAATGGATCCCTGATCTTGGTTATTCGAAATTCCTCACATAATTACTAGTGGGCTAACGAAGCTATATGGTCTTGGGTGGAGCTGTGAAGCGGGTAGGGACAGTAGTAGACGGACTAGAGATGGATGTACGGCAAAATTGTAAGCTGATTAGAAAATGAACATCATTAACGCAATTACCGTCTTTGAATTTGATTAGATTTAATTCCGAGAAGAGAGAAGATATGTTTATTGGGGCAAAATGGAAAATTCTACACTGAACACTGGTTGCCAGTCACGATGGGGGATTTCAATTTGCTACCAGCAACGAATCTTATCTGAAATGGGATTTTTTTTTATGTTCGCTTCAACGCTGTGTACTTGATGATATGTGAAATCTTCTTACAATTGCACGTGTTAAAATCAACTTTGTTGGGGCGGTTGAGTTACTGGGTGGAGTTGTGGTTATACGGACGTAGAGTGTACATAAGTGGGGTTATAACTACTTCTTTCGAAAATTCATTTTTTCTACTCAAATTTCACTCGAATGATGATAATGATTAGATTTATTTGATTCTAGATGTCTTTTTCTTCTAAATAATTTGTTATCTAACTTTCTAGCCACTTTATAAGGAAATGAGGTGATTTTTCATATTTAATCAATTTTATTGGTTAGTCGACAAAGTTCGTGGCGATTTTTGATTAAAAAAGAGACGCACCCAATTGCAAAAGAGAGTTCTGCAAAGATCAAAACAAGTGGTAGTCTGAGGGTGCTATATCTGGGCGGATGCATCAAAACTTTCTCTCTCTTAATTTGTGGCGAGTCTCCAAAGATGAAGGTGGTCGAACCTTAAACGTTGTTGATCAATTCTGGTCGTTTCCTCTCAATCGCTTGGAGTAATCTGTTAAAGTACCGAGGTAACATAATGAACGATTCTCTTCCAGTACCGCCATACACACAGCATAACCCTATTGGTCGTTAATGGTGGTTTGTGATCGTTCATCAATCTTTTCCCATCATCTCTTTTGAACGGTATTCTAGCATTTTGCCCATTTTTCATCGCCAGTTATGGATTCGTTTTAGAAATGGCTCGATTTCATTATGCTTCAGCAGCGTATCGCACATGTTAAGTCATTCAATTTAATTCAAGAAAACCCAAAAATCGAGTTTCTTTTTTAACCCAGCCTTTCGTAAATGGTTTAAAACGATTTGATGATGATTGTTTAGTTCATAAGCTATGTCATTATTACTGATATGCCAGTTTTGCTCGATTTTTTCCTCCAAATTTTCGTATATTTGGGACTGTAATTCAGCTATTACTTAACGGTTAATGGTTTTTAATGATTCAAAAAGCGTCAAATACAATTGACTTGAAAATAGGTCAAATCTTGACCACCTGACTTGAAAATTACCCAAATCTTGAAAATTACGCGTCCTGGGAACTTATCAGTTCAATAATACTGAAATTTGTCATTTTTTTAAACAACTTTTAAAAAAGATGACAAATTTTTTGTCAATAAAACAAAAATTTTGCAAACGTGGCGTGTGGTGATGTTTTGGTAAAATTGTAAATACTTTCGAATTACATATAATCTCGCCTTGCGACCAAAATGCATACCAGCCAGTAACTTATTGTATATGGAATGGCTTTTCAACAGTCACTTGTGGGTTTTTAAAGCCTCATAATAAATGGTAATTGTGCTTATTGGCGTACCCACCGCTGAAGAATCAACATCCAAAGTCTGTTGTTACAGCACCGATTAAACGATGCATAAAAGGCTGTACTTTCCGAATCACGGAATAGCAAAACTATTATTTTTTAAATCGCCCTTAAAATTTTAAAGTTTTTGGTAAAATTTTAAAATTTGTGCTTTAATTTTTATCCCAAATAAAATTAAAAAACTTTTTAAACACTGAAACTTCAAAAAAAAAATTCAAAAAACTTAAAATGATTTGAGAAATTTTGTTAGCCACTATGAGTCACTTTGTCATCGAAACATGAATTATTCCATGCATCGTAGGAGTGAAGATCTACACTGCCTCACTCGCTCTCTTACTCTTACAGGATAGTGAGTATATTAAGTTTGCACTTGCACTCTCGCAATGTTCTGGATCAATGGTTCGATTTTGTCAAATTATTACAGTGTTCCATCTGCTCTTCTCTTTTGTGCAAATCAATTTAAATTGCAATTTTTCTCTCCACAGTCATGTACTGTGAGAAATAACTGTCAGAATATAGTCACTTGTTTCGATGTCAGCAGAACTCTCTTAAAGAAACCGACCGGGCTGCAAGAGAGGCCTGTGAAAACTGCTTGATTCCGTTTTTCAAACAGAAATCACAGAAGTGTGGAAAAATGCCGAAAACATTGTCGATAATAATGGGGAATATTTGGTTTGAATAAATTGGTTGCGACTCTGTTTTACTCAAAAATTCCACGAACTTTTTAGGCTAACCGATATATATGTGTATATGAAAAAACTATTGGAAATTAGGTAATTTTTATTAAAAAAAGGGGAAGTAAGTATCTTCTTGAAAATTAGCTCGATGATTCTACCAGAAATCTGTACTATTATTTTAGATTTACATCAATATTTAAAAAGGATGCTAGGTCATAAGAAAACAGTTCAATTTTACTAAAAAAAAAAGTTCAAACGCAAATCAAGTAACACTGAATCGTTTTCGGATCAATCCGATTATGTTCGCATAAAAATGATTTTTTACAAATTTCCCTTTTTTACAATCATTTATAAAATGTAATCTAAATAGTCAAACAATCAAATTATATAATTATGTAAAAAAAACTAACAAATAAAAGTAAGTAAAGCAATTTTTCCATTTTTCGAAATTTTCAATTTTTAAATTCAGCCATTTTTAGCGGTTCACTGTTCACAATTGACATTTTAACCATGTACAGTAACCAACTGGTTTCTGTGAATATGTAAATCTTGGACACACACCATCCAACAAGAGGTCGACGGTGTTGATTTTTGGTGTAATTTAAATTCGACCTTTTAAGGCAAAATTCATAATTTTTTTTTGGCAAATTTTGCAGTTTTTTTGCTTTTATCTTAAAATTTTTACAATACACAAATTTTTTGTACAAAAAAATTATATACAAAAACTAAAGGCAGATCTACAAAGTTTGGGTCCTAATTGAGTGGCTCTCAAAACGATTTTCAATAGTAAAAATTTCAGTTTTTTTTTCTTTTTCCGAAGATTAATTTTTTTGATTGGCTGTGTGAATTGAGTCTTCTTCGACCATTTATCATCACATAAAAACCATCAAAATCGCAAATTTGGAATTTGGTCAATTTTTGGTTAGATTTTTTTAATTTAGCCTCAAATTTTCTTTAAAAAATTAAGCAAAAATTTGAATATTTTTCGAAAAAATTAGACCACTTCGGTTTTGTGTGTGAATTGACTCATTTTTGACCACTTTTGATCACTAAAAAACCGTCAAACACGAAAATTTTATTTTTAATCAATGTTTTTCATCTAACCTCAAATTTTTTTAAAAAATTAAACAAAAATTTGAATATTTTTCGAAAAAATTACACCACTTCGGTTTTGGTGTGTGAATTGAGTCTTCTTCGACCATTTTTGTTCACTTAAAAACCGTAAAACTTGCAACTTTTATTTTTGGTCAATTTTTTCAATTTAACCTCAAATTTTTCTTTAAAAAATTAAGCAAAAATTTGAATAATTCTCGATAAAATTAGACCTTTTCGGTTTTGGTGTGTGAATTGACTCTTTTTCGACTATTTATGACCACTTAAAAACCGTAAAACACGCAAATTTCATATTTGGTCAATTTTTGGGAAGATTTTTTTATTTAACCTCAAATTTTTCTTCTAAAAAATTAAACAAAAATTTGCATATTTTTCGAAAAAATTAGACCATTTCGGTTTTGTGTGTGAAGTGACTCATTTTCGACCATTTTTGATCACTAAAAAACCGTCAAACACGCAAATTTTATTTTTAATAAATTTTTTTCATCTAACCTCAAATAGTTTTTTTAAAAATTAAACAAAAATTTGAATATTTTTCGAAGAAATTAGACCACTTTGGTTTTGTGTGTGTGAATTGAACTTCAACCATTTATGATCATTAAAAAACCGTAAAATACGCAAATTTGATATTTGGTCAATTTTTGGGGAGATTTTTTAATTTAACCTCAAATTTTTCTTCAAAAAAATTAACCAAAAATTTGAATATTTTTCGAAAAAATTAGACCTCATCGGTTTTGGTGTGTGAATTGACTCTTCCTCAACCATTTTTAAACACGTAAAAATCGTAAAACTCCAAAATTTTATTTTTGGGAAGATTTTTTCATTTTAACCGCAAATTTTTCTTTAAAAAAATTAAGCAAAAATTTGAATATTTTTCGAAAATAGAAGCTACTTTCTAGATTTTTCTGATCGCAAGAACAGGTTTTCGACCATAGTTAAATGTTAATTTTCGGTCAAGTTTTGATGATTTGATTTTTTTTGATTCTAAATTGTCTTTTTTATGCCTTTTTTAAATCTCTTAGGGCGTTTTTCTCTGTCTTGGTTTTTTTTGCTACTTAAAAGAAAATCCGTCATAAATTCTTCTATTTTTAAGTTTATTTTGGAGTATTTTATTTGTAAGAATTTTCTTCTCTTTAAAAATTTGAATTCTATCGAAGAATTATGGGGGGTAGGAGGTAGGGTCTAAAGTATAAAGAAAACAAACATTCTCAAGGCTGTTAATCAGTAAACGTCGTAAAATTTGAACTGAAACGTTCATCAAATGTGCGATTACACAATTTGTTCTTTCTCGCGTTTGAATAAATAATTAGAATGTGAAACAGGATCGAAGGATAAGAAAAAGTTTCCGTGGTGGAATTTGAATAATGAGCACTATTTTAAGAAGATCGTTGTCGATTCCGTATTTGCACGACGGTTTTTCAATGCCACAGCAACTCTTCCCGGACTACCCCGTTCCTTACCTGCCCTTATTGAAAGTTTCGTTTAACATGTTCGCCAGCAATCATCAATCAATTCGATATTCGATATTCGAGACTGACTTTACGGCAGCTATAAACGTGTGATCAAAAATGTCTTACATACGAAAATGGTATAATTTTTTTTGCATATGTTCCGTAATTCGTTATGCTCCCCCGTTGACGACAGAAGCAATAAGTAGAAAATTCGCGAGTACGTGTCCGTCTTTAGTCTTTCTTAGCCAAAAGAAACGAGGACGAAAAAAATATTTTCACTTTTTCAAGTGGGAACATCCTTGATGGATTGTATTTATTTCATTTTTTTTCCTGAATGTGTACATGAAATAATTTATCAAATTTAATTCGGGCGTTTAAATAACCCTCTATCCCCCCCCCCCCCCCCCTCCGACGCTCAATGTGTTCCTAATTTTTTTTGCTTGAAAGAAAACCCAGAAAATAAAAGGACAAAATCCAATAAAAAAGGTTGAATAAAAAATTTAGCAGGTTTTTATCAATAAAATTTTGAATGTTCCCCTTTTTGAAAGTCTGTATTAGTTTCTGAGGACATTTAAGAAGGAAAAAAAAATGAAATTCTCGTTAATGTTCGCTAAAAACTCTGAAAAAAAAATTGTTTTATTGAAAAGTTTCCAGTAAACTTCTTTTTGTTGAAAAATGCCATTTAAAAATTTTTCTTAATAATATTACGAAATGAAATGTTGAACTTTTTGGGAACTTACTTTTGTGATAGACGTCGTCACCGCGTTTTGTCGTTTTTGAATATTTGCGCGTTGTCGCCTAGTGTTGATCGCAATCAAAATTGAAGTATTCACCGTCGAACTGCACTATCGACTCCAGTGTAGATTCGGTCAGTCATTTTATCATTAAAATTCAGTACGTTCGCATTGGTTTTTTTTCCAAAATTCTGTTGCAACAGTAAATAAATTATTGACAAAAACTGAAGTAAATGTGGTCGATTTTAAGTAAAACTGCAGGATTTTTTGTTGTCCCTGATGGCGGGAGGGGCACTGACCATTCGGAAGCCGAAAATCTGCTTTTTAATTAACGACCAAAACACTGAAAATAACCAACAAAAAATAATGTTTTTGCGAATTCTTTTATTTTCTTCTTTTTTTTCTGTAAATATTTACAAATTTTACACAATTTAGAAAAATTCAATTTTGTTGATATTTACTGTGACTTTTCCGGAAATTTGTCGGCGGTTTTTCCTGTAGGAACGGTGACCGTTTCTGTGGTACGCTGACTCGATCACCACTGTTGGCCTCGGTAACTGGAATACGAACGAGTTTGATGGGAATTCAATGAGAATTCATGATCGGATGGACGAATAGTGTGGAAGGGGAGCAATCAAATCAACCCATCACTGGGTCGAATGCCAAACGAATCAATCGTGAAGTAAATTGAAATCAACACGAACAGACGCTAATTGGGCTAATTCCAATCGATATCGATTGTCGCTGTCTCTCTGGTGAGAAGGTCATCCCTTCCTCCTTTCCCCCCTCCATTAGACGATGAAATCAAAGAAACTCACTCCGACTCGGTGTACACTTGAAAATTCTGTGAACAGAACAGAGAAGATTTTTATTCATTGGCAAGTTTAGATAGTTCGTTTTCCGAACGATCTACTAATAATTACAATAAAAAAGAGACATTTTCACTTGTTTTCGCACAAATCCCTTCCCGAACCAACAATAACGACAACACTAACTAAGCAAGCACTCGGGCAAACGTAATTGAAAGCGATCAGATTAGATCCGATTAGATTTGTCGAGGACGTTAAATTCAATTTGCAATTTTTCCACAGAATCTCGTCTCACCGCAGAGAAGACGACCATGTACAACCTTTCACCTCATCTGGTGGTGAAAATGCATATTTGAGTGCAGTTTTTCAATTTTCCACTCTTTTTATTGAAAAAGAAAAAAGAACGTAAATAATTGAAGCTTTTTTCCAGCATTTTTCCTTTTTTGATCTCGTCGAAAATGCGATTATGAACTTTTCCAATTTCAAGAACAATTCCCAATCGCATGTTTATACCGCCAGATGTCGCCGAAACTCTTACGATCATAAAAAAAATAATTTCCGCGGGTTACCTATATTCGATTTTCGATTTTTTTGTGGCGTTATGTTGGTACTCATGTATCTCACTTCTGCCGACAAGTTCGGCCATTTTGAATATTCAGTTAATTTTTGACAGCTGCTTTGCTTGTACGTGTTTTGGCTCGTCTTCGATTTTTGCCCATTCCAAAAAATGGATCAAAGAATCTGTTTCGGGAACAAGAAAAAGTCGCAGGGCGCCAGATCTGGGGAATACGGTGGCTGCGGCATTATTATGGCAAAATCCAATTATTGTTCCTCCACAAATCCGGGCGTTTCTGGCGGATTGCTTTGCGCAACTTGCGCATAACTTGCAGGTAATATTCCTTATTGAACGTTCTACCCTGGGGCAAGATCTCATAAGTAAAACCTTCACATTCGACCGAACTTGGCACGCTTTTTTCGGTCTTGGCTCGTGCAGCAGCTTCCATTGGGATGTTTGAGGTTTGGTTTCCACGTCATAACCATAAACCCATGATTTCACCATCTGGTGGTGAAAATGCATATTTGAGTGCAGTTTTTCAATTTTCCACTCTTTTTATTGAAAAAGAAAAAAGAACGTAAATAATTGAAGCTTTTTTCCAGCATTTTTCCTTTTTTGATCTCGTCGAAAATGCGATTATGAACTTTTCCAATTTCAAGAACAATTCCCAATCGCATGTTTATACCGCCAGATGTCGCCGAAACTCTTACGATCATAAAAAAAATAATTTCCGCGGGTTACCTATATTCGATTTTCGCTTTTTTTGTGGCGTTATGTTGGTACTCATGTGCCCATTCCAAAAAATGGATCAAAGAATCTGTTTCGGGAACAAGAAAAAGTCACAGGGCGCCAGATCTGGGGAATACGGTGGCTGCGGCATTATTATGGCAAAATCCAATTATTGTTCCTCCACAAATCCGGGCGTTTCTGGCGGATTGCTTCGCGCAACTTGCGCATAACTTGCAGGTAATATTCCTTATTGAACGTTCTACCCTGTGGCAAGAACTCATGATACACCACGCCCCTGCAATCGAAGAAAACTGTAAGCAAAACCTTCACATTCGACCGAACTTGGCACGCTTTTTTCGGTCTTGGCTCGTGCGGCAGCTTCCATTGGGATGTTTGACGTTTGGTTTCCACGTCATAACCATAAACCCATGATTCTTCCCCAGTTATGACCCTCTGGAGCAAATTTGGGTCGTCGCGGACAGAGTCCAACAGTTCCGTAGCAATGTAAATGCGATGCTGTTTTTAGCCGAAATTGAGCAAAAATCGAAGACGACCCCAAACACGTGCAAGCAGATCAGCTGTCAAAAATTAACTAACTTTTCAAAATGGCCGAACTTGTCGGCATAAGTGAGAGACAGGAGTACCAACATAACTCCACATAAAATCGAAAATCGAATATACGTCACCCGCGGAAAGTCAAAATTCACGAGACTTTTTGAGTAGACCTCGTATACCTTTTTTACAAAAAATATACGTAATTATTCGATTGCGTTAAAAATATTGTATCATTAGAATATGTAACATTTGATGTTGGTACACTTGCGAACGTTTTGTATTCTGTAGAGAAGGTATTTTTCATCGGAACGTTCAAATGTTAGGGTACGTTGTACTGTTCAGCACGTCAGTGAGTTTTATCAATGTTTTGACTTATTATTTGCGTATATAATTTGATAATTGTTATTAGAATATGTTCAGTAACTAGTTATTAGGGCAATTGGTAAAGCAGGAACAATGAAATCAGGCCGAGAGTACGCTTCGGTTAAACTAATTTGCATATTGCCAACAATAACAAAATGGCTGTCGATATAAATCCACTTTTTCCCTCTCACTTGGTTTAATTTAAATAAATACATCTATCAAGTATTTTTGTATTCTTGAAATTGTTAATTATTTTTCATACTATTTAAATTGGTACGTATTCAAATTGTTGGTATTAAAATTGCCAGAAGAGCAGGTATTCCTTTGAATTCCCAGGGGTATAAGCTTAAATCCCCTGTTTGGTCATAGATGCCGTGAGGGAGCGTATTAAGCTACCATGGACACGCCATACTTTTTTTTATGACTTTGACATCTGTCAACATTAATCAGTGTACATTGTCAGCAATTTCGTACAACAACATACATTTTTCCTTTGGTAATTATGTCTAGTTTTGTGCCAGAAAAAGAGCATATGCGGGAAGCTCTGCTTTTCTGCTTCAATTTGAAGGAATCGGCTGCCGAATCGCATCGAATGCTTATGGAGGCCTATGGTGACAGTGCTTTATCGGAAACAACGTGCCGAAATTGGTTACGTTGGTTCAAAGACGGAAATTTTTACTTGTGGGACAAGAAGCATGAAAATCGGTCTAGGAAGGTTGAGGACCATCAATTGCTGGCACTTTTAGACGAAGACGATACCCAATCGCAAAAAATGCTCGCGCAGTAATTGGGTGTTACTCAATCAGCCATTTTCATGCGTCTGCGTGACATGGGGAAGATTGAAAAGATCGGAAAATTGGTGCCGCATGATCTGAACGATAGGCAGATGGAGCGACGCCAAAACACATGCGAAATCTTGCTCGCCAGACAAAAAAGAAAGTCGTTCCTGCATCGGATTGTGACAGGCGACGAAAAGTGGATATATTTCGAGAATATTAAACGCAAGAAATCGTGGGTTGATCCCGGCCAACCATCAACATCTTCCCCAAGACCAAATCGCTTCGGACAGAAGACGATGCTGTGCGTTTGGTGAGATCAGCAAGGTATCGTCTACTATGAGATGTTGAAACCTTGTGAAACTGTCAATGCCCCCGCTATTTTCACCAGACCTGGCCCCTTCCGACTACAACCAGTTTTCGTCGATGGGGCACGCGCTCGTTGAGCAGCACTTCGATTCTTACGAAGACGTCCGAAAATGGCTTGATGAGTGGTTTGTCTCGAAAGAGAAGTAATTTTTTTAGCATGGTATCCAACAAATTGCCCGAGAGAAGGGAAAATATGTAGCTAGGCGAGGGCAAGTACTTTGAATAAATTTGTTTTTGCTTTCTATAAAAAAAACATGTGTTTTTTTGACTAAAAAACAGCGGATTTAAGCGTATACACCTGGTACTATATCTACTACCCACAATTTGAAGAGTGCTACAATTATTGTATTTAATCCTCAAAAAGTCATATTTTCTTTCGATTGATAATTGTCCGATAATTTTTAAGAAATTTCTTTTCAAATGAAGAAGCAGAACTTTGGCTGCTATTCCCTCAGCATCAGCATTTCAAAATTCGATTAAAAGAAATGGAAGAAGAAAACCCGTACAATTGTTGAAATATGGTATCTGAAGAAATCGATAATCTCCTTTTTTAAATTTAAAAATAATATCAATTCTATATTCATACACCATCATTTTTTTTAAAGACTATTTTAATCAATCTAATTGAGAAAAAAAATGGAAATATAGAAGAAAGAAAAAAATGATTTATTGAAGAAATTATGAATTTTAATACGAATATTGTTTTTTTTTTAGTTCGTATTAAAATTCAGAGGGTAAATAATTTGAGAAAATTATTAATTTTAAATGGATTACTTTGAAATGTCAAGTAGATTGGAATAATGTAGAAGAAACAATAGTTTTCATAAAGAAATATTTGACCCCGAAAACGAATATTTCATATTTGAAAAGATAAGTAAAACTTCACCAATGGAATAATGAAAAAAAAAACACTTAATCGATAAGCATTCGGTTCGAATTTTCAATCATTTTAACGAAAATTATATTCCTTGTGTTCATCTCACAAAAGTTGTCGAATTCGTCTGATACCAAATGTGGTTACCCCGAAGGAGTCTTTTCGATTATCAATAATTTGTGGACAGCAGATAAGTCGAAGATGAAAATTGATACCGTAAAAGTAATGGTGATAGCAGAGTGCAATTTCGAGTGTAATATTTGCGAAGACTTCAAGATTTCAAAATACAAAAACAAAATTGCAATGAACTTCTTCAAAATGTGCATACCGTTGCAAAATATTCTTAATTTCATTGGGGGTTTTTTTTTTACCAAAAAATATCCCGCATTTCACCGCAGAAAAATATAAAAGGTAACCTTAGGACTAGGGAGACGAGATTTTTACAATCTGGTCCAATAGTAAATTATACAATAAAATTAATTGTTTGAGTATTATTATTTGTCTACTTGAATCCATTCAGCTTGTTCTAAATGTTTTTTTTTCTAATTGTAGAAAATAAATAAATAAAAAAAATTCCTATCAATTAGTTTCGAAATTATAGACGACCAAAACATACGTGTAATCTCACGTAAAAAGAGTAAATTAATTGATTCACTTTAATTAGCTATAATGAGTGTTGGATAGAAATGGAATGCACAAGATTGCACCTTATCCGAAAAGGTAGTAGATTCTCACCAAAATTTGGTGTTGTAACTAAGATTTGGTGTTGTAATCACAAACACTAGTAGTTAAAATAATTTAAAATAAAATCTTTTTTACCCTGTTATAG
Organism: Atherix ibis; assembly: GCA_958298945.1. NCBI lineage: Eukaryota > Metazoa > Arthropoda > Insecta > Diptera > Athericidae > Atherix > Atherix ibis. Next base: position 21,353,297 of record OY282609.1, on the reverse strand, counting down.
CGTATACCTTATATATCTTCATAGACAAAAAAAATGTCCATTGCATAATCCTCTAAGCATATATGTTACGTTGTTAAAGTCCGTCTGTCTGATTAATTAAATTAAATTTCTTCGAGTTAATTGATCCGATACATGAGAGCGAATGCAATTCCAAAAACACAAATAATAAGGCAAAAATTACGTTAATTCTTATAACATTTACCAGGTGTATAACCTTAAATCCACTGTTTTTTAGTCAAAAAAAAACACATGTTTTTTGTCATAGAAAGCAAAAACAAATTTATTCAAAGTACTTGCCATCGCTAGCTACACATTTTTCCCACCTCTCGGGCAATTTGTGGATACCACGTCAAAAAATTCCTTCTCTTTCGAGGCAAACCACTCATCAAGCCATTTTCGGATGTCTTCGTAAGAATCGAAGTGCTGCTCGGCGAGCGCGTGGCCCATCGACGAAAACAGGTGGTAGTCGGAAGGGGCCAGATCTGGTGAATAAGCGTGGTGGGGTAGCACCTCCCAGTTGAGTGTCTCCAAGTAGTTTCGGGTCATTTTTGACGTGTGCGATGGTGCGTTGTCGTGGAGGAAAATCAGCTTGCCATGTCTTTGTTGATAATCCGTCCTTTTTCCACGTAGAGCATGGTGCAATTTGACCACCTGATGAAACTGTCAATGCCCACCGCTACAAACTGTTGGTGGTAGCGGTGGGCATTGACAATTTCACCAGGTTTCAACATCTCATAGTAGACGATACCCTGCTGATCCCAACAAACGCACAGCATCGTCTTCCGTCCGAAGCTATTTGGTCAAACCACGATTTCTTGCGTTTAGGATTCTCGAAATATATCCACTTTTCATCGCCTGTCACAATCCGATGCAGGAACGACTTTCTTTTTTGTCTGGCGAGCAAGATTTCGCATGTGTTTTGACATCGCTCCATTAACTGCGACGCACTTAACACGAACTCATCTTAGACTGATTTATGGTGAACAGTGCTGTTTACCGTGGATGGGGAGGGGGGGGGGGGAGGAGGAAGGACGGAAGGGGTACTGTTTAAAAACGACGGGTGCGCAATGTCGCCAAGAATAATATCATCAAAATAAAATGATCCGTACATTAAAACTAAATTTATTTTGATAAACTGTTAAATCCGAGACATTTATCTATGCGAGACGCAAAGATGGAATCCGATGATGGCCCGGAAAATTCCGGGATGACTGGTAACCATACCATAGGCCAAAATTGAAGGTGAATGCATGTACCGAACCTGTTTTGTGTTGAAACGAATTTTCACGATCAGCAAAAGGGTTTATTTGCATTTGAAAATTGGACGTTAAATTTGCCAATTGGTGGTCTGACACGTTGGCGAAAAAATATCTCGCCAGTCCGACCTAGTTTCAAACTGAAGGTCTCCAACTTCTTTCTGTGTTTGAAGAAATGTTCGCGGTTATCAAATGGGTTTGCTGCATTTAAATAAAAAAAATCACCTGGTTTCAACTAAGTTTGAACTTTTGTATCTAAACTGAGTATTACTCTAACCGTTTATGGAATTTTTAACAGCAAAAACAAAATACGTTTGATATGAAAAATGTTGTACTTTTTATTGGATAATTGTCAACAAACATTTTATTTTATGCAAACTGCGAAAATTTTCAAAAAATCAAAATTTTGAACAGAAATTTCTGCAGTTACAATACAATATTTTTACATAAAGTGAGGATAAAGTGATTATTTAAAAATGTCGAATGGGCACACTATGAAATTTGTAATTTTCATATACGAGCACTTATGTCGACAAGTTCGGCCATTTTGAATGTTCAGTTAATTTTTGACAGCTGCTTTGCTCATTTTCGATTTTTGCCCATTCCAAAAAATGGATCAAAGAATCTGTTTCGGGAACAAGAAATAGTCACAGGCGGCCAGATCTGGGGAATACGGTGGCTGTGGCATTATTAGTGTATTGTTTTTGGCCAAAAATTCGCGCACAAGCAACGATGCGTGAGCAGGGGCGTTATCATGGTGCAGAAGCCAATTTTTGTTCTTCCACAAATCAGGGCGTTTCTGGCGGATTGCAAAAACTCATAATGCACAACGCCCCTGCAATCGAAGAAAACTGTAAGTAAAAAATTCACATTCGACCGAACTTGGCGCGGTTTTTTCGCTTTTGGCTCGTGCGGCAGCTTCCATTGGGATGATTGAGCTTTGGTTTCCATGTCATAACCATAAACCCATAATTCGTCACCAGTTATGACCCTTGGAGCAAATTTGGGTCGTCGCGGACAGAGTCCAACAGCTCGTTAGCAATATTAATGCGATGCTGTTTTTGGTTGAAATTGAGCAATTTTGGTACGAATTTCGCGGCGACCCGTCTTACGCCAAATCATTGGTAAAAATCGAATGGCATGAGTCCTCAGTAACTTCTCTAACGGTGATTCGACGATTGGTCAATACTATTTTCTTCACTTCATAAAGCTTTTCGTCTGTTGTTGACGTGCTCGGGCGTCCGGCACGCTTTTCGTCGTTCACATCTTCACGGCCCTCTGAGAACATTTTATAACCACCACAGTCAACATTCGGAATGCGTTTTTGTTTTTCACACAAAATTTGATACAGATTCTTTCATCAATTTTTTGGAATGGGCAAAAATCAAAGACGAGCCAAAATACTCGCGAAGCAAAGCAGCTGTCAAAAATTAACTGAACATTCAAAATGTTCGATTTTCGATTTTTTATATGGCGTTATACGTATATTAGTACTCATGTCTCTCACTTATCGGCATAAGTGAGAGACATGAGTACTAATATAACGCCATATAAAAAATCGTAACCCGCGAAAATTCAAAATTCGCTATACTTTTTGAACAGACCTCGTATTTCCGAAAATTTCCCTCTTTCCTTTAAAACATTTAGAAACTCAATCAGAACCACTTCATGACATATAAACTCCTTAAAAAAATGTTTAAGGAGTATTTTTTTTAAAATCAAAACTTTACAAAATTCGGCGCTTTTAATCAAAGAAATCGCTGCATTTCCAGGCGTTATGCACGAACTGAAGAGTATGAAGACGATTATGAGTATCGTGGGAACCGATGGAAATACGTTAATTTTATGCAATAAATTTTATTATAGCTCACAAAACAGACTTTGTGACGATGTAAAAAATTACCATTTGTGAATATTCAAGAAATAATGGAGAATTCTGTGATTTTCATTGCTTTCTTGTTACTAAAATAATTTTGTAGAAGAAAATTTCAAGGATTTTTTTTTTATTAACACACACACACGACGAAAAATTTGAACTCTCTACTTTTGACATTTGCGCGCGGTTTCTTTTAAATAAATTAGATCGATAAGATAGAAAAAAATCTCTTTACTTTCTCGTTACCTGGACTCGTAAATCTTGACTATAATTATTTGTTTTAAATTCTTCTAAATTATTGCTTAAAGTTTCACTTTCTAAAATGTGTAAAATTTCTTCTAAAACTTGGAAGGAAAATATAATAAATTTCGTCTACCGAATAATATAAGTTGTTCATTATTTGTTTCGTAGAAGCGCGACGACATTCTTTTCTCTTTATTATTAATATTTTTTTTTTTTTTTGAATATCGATTGTAAATGAAATTTTACTCTCGTAAGTTGCCGTCTCCTCATCATCAATACACATGTACTCGTGCTCGAGTCAGCAGGGAATAATGTGTCAAAAATGATATATTAAAAAAAAAAACATACAAAAATTATAAGTTGCTTTTTTTCTTTTCTTATTCAAAATTGAATAAATAATCGTATTTTGTTAACCATAATAAAATGATCAATTATTCAAATTTCTTTATAATTTTTTGAGCAGCAAGCCAACCACCGTTCCAGAATAGAATAGAAAAAGTCAGAGACATAAGATGAAGGAGGGAAGGGGGGGGGGGGGGGTAGTGATAAAACCACCGATGGTATTGTTGTCGTGTGCAGCTAATCAACCAGCCAGTTTCGAGTAGGCAACAACAACAACAAATGTCATTTGTACACACGTGTGGATTATGTATTATTTCATTATGGCGAATAGAGTTCTAAAAGTTGACTCTCCTCTCGTATTGTTCTCTAGTCCCCCACTACTACCATAAATTTAATCTTTCATTTTTCTTATACTCGTATATATATATAATGTTGTACAAGTATTGTAAATATACTTTAATAAGCGCACTCGTACATATTTCACATTAAAGTTGATTATGCCTTCTCATTATACGAGTGTGACTGGTGTTGTTGGCTCGTTAATTCCAAATAAAATTCCATACCAACAGAACCTTAAGATAAATATACTTAAAATTGATGATAATACGTTTCCATTGTGAACAGAATGCGGAAAATCGTATGATAATTTGTTCAAAATGCGTCCCTAAAAGCTGTACGTACTATCGTTACCCTAGCCTCCTCTGGCTTATGCTTTACTCTACATAGCAGCCACCATAAAAGCCTAACATATGACATATACCATGTTGGTAGGCCACCGATCTAGTAAGGAGCCCAAATAACCATTCCCCAAAAAAGAGGGTTTTTTTTTATGGTACAAGAGAGCAAAACAAAGAAGAAGAAAAAAGTCACAATAAAAATATATGCAAACGAATAATAATAAACACAATAAAAGGAACGCTCGTAAATAAAGTACGAATAAAAATGCAAGAAGAAAAATATAAGAAATATTAATAATAAAAAGTCAACCATGGAATATATGAAAACTGATAATAATAATAATAATAATAATAATAATAATGATAATAAAGAAAAATTAAAATGAAATTCAAAAAGTTGATGATGGAATTTTTTAGTCAAGCATTTATTTTATTGGGAAATTTCTATTTGCCGCATCTATTTAGGGAAACGGTCGTGTGGAACAGGAAGAGGGGTAAGGGGGGAGGGGAGGTGAATTAGTAAGTTATGGCGATGGGGACAGGTGGGTCAAATTAGAAGGAAAGACTATACTCTATTGGGCTACATATTCGTACAACGACATAATGTTCATTATTGATTATGTAAATGTAATCTATTTTATGGAGAAAAAAAAATTCCTTTTCTTTTAGTAATGTTAGTTCTTTGGCACCTTTTTTTTTAATTTGTTAGATGCAATAACATTACGTACGAGGTCTGTTCAAAAAGTATCGCGGGTTAGGTATATTCGATTTTCGATTTTTTGTGGTATTATGTTGGTACTCATGTCTCTCACTTATGCCGACAAGTTCGGCCATTTTGAATATTCAGTTAATTTTTGACAGCTGCTTTGCTTGCACGTATTTTGGCAGGTCTTCGATTTTTGCTCAATTTTGACCAAAAACAGCATCGTTAAGGAGCTGTTGGACTCTATCCGCGACGACCCAAATTTGCTCCAGAGACGAGCCAAATTTACTCCAACCATCCCAATGGAAGCTACCGCACGAGCCAAGTTCGGTCGAATGTAAAGGTTTTGCGCCAAGTTCGGTCGAATGTGAAAGTGTTGCTTACAGTTTCCTTCGATTACAGGGACGTTGTGTATCATGAGTTCTTGCCACAGGGTAGAACGGTCAATAAGGAATATTACCTGCAAGTTATGCGCAAGTTGCGCGAAGCAATCCGCCAGAAACGCCCGGATTTGTGAAAGAACAAAAATTGGCTTTTGCACCATGATAACGCCCATGTTCACGCGTTGTTGCTTGTGAGGGAATTTTTGGCCAAAAACAACACACTAATAGAGGAATTTTTTGGCCAAAAACAAGTCCCCTGTGACTTTTTGTTGTTCCCGAAACAGATTCTTTAATCCATTTTTTGGAATGTACAAAAATCGAAGACGACCCAAAACACGTTCAAGCAAAGCAGCTGTCAAAAATTAACTGAACATCCAAAATTTACGAACTTGTTGGCATAAGTGAAAGACATAAGAACCAACATAACGCCATAAAAAATCGAAAATCGAATATACGTAACCCGCGGAAATTCAAAATTCGCGACACTTTTTGAACAGACCTCGTACATACGCAAACTTTAGTATTTAATATTGTTTTAATATATTTCAAGCTTCTCGCAACCTCACTCTTCTAACATTTTTATCTGTTCCTGTAACAGCGCAGGAAGAAAGAATGAATGGTGTTTTTGGCCAAAAGCAATACACTAATAATACCGCAGCCATCGTATTCCCCAGATCTGACCCCCTGCGACTTTTTCTTATTCCCGAAACTGAAGGGCCTCATGAAAGGACGAAGGAGGAGGTGAACAAGATCACAAAAATGATTTTTTGAAGTGCTTCGAAGAATGGAAAAAACTTTGGCACAAGTGTATAATATCTGGTGGGGATTACTTTGAAGGGGACAAAATAGATATTCATGATTAAAAAAATAAATAATTTTTGAAAAAAAAACACAAAATTCGCGATACTTTTTGAACAGACCTTGTAAACCGACAAAGTATGCAATCAGTACCGAGAAATTTACAATTTTGTATTTTTATTTTTCGTAATTGCATTTCGTGCATGTAATTTGTTAACCGGTTAACACTCAACTCTCTGCCCATAAAATCAATTTTTAGACAAGCGGAAGACACAAATCCAAGTCTGAACACTGCCTATGGATCATCGCATCCGCAGACTAGACCAGACAAAAGTATTCTCAACTAAAACCAGATTTTCTGAGCGAAAACTGTCATAGCAGCAAGCATAACAATTCCCGCCCATTTAGAAAAATGGCTCACATGATCTGTGGAAGCAAAAATGGCGGACTCTTTGCTATATCGACCAACAAAAAATTTTAATAAAAATGTTAAAATATATTCTCATAAAAGAAAACAAAATCGCACGGTTTGTTTTTACTACAGAAAATAATCTTTTTTGAAGAGGACAAAATAGATGTTCATGAAAAAATAAATAATTTTTGAAAAAACACAATGTTTGAACATACCTCGTATAACGTAATGTACCTTAATTTACCAATTAAAGTTCATACAGAAACAAGAGAGAAAATAAATAAAAGTCAAATCGATTTAAAAAGAGTACTTAAAAATGAAATTGTGGTAACTAGTGGCTCCCTACAATGGAAGGAATTGAAAAGATGGCTTAGAAGGTGGTTTACACCTATGACGGTGTTGTACTGTCATGTGATCAGTCATCGTCGGAGTACAGTAGTCCGCCTTCTAATGTGATTAATTGGTTCCATAGAAATTTCGCATTATGCGAGACTCAAAAACAACATATAAAAAAAAGGGTATTATTCAGTTCAGAAGACGTTTTTGGTTTTAATTATAAAGAAAATATAATATATACTATAAGAAATTGTTAGTTCTCTAATTTAAGAAAATATATTGTATAAAGAAGAAGAATTATTTCTTATAGCAATTTTCTATTTGATGAGATTTACTCTAATTTCGATTTTTTTAAAACTTAGTTAATCTCGCTGTCATTGCCTTTTCAAGCATCTATGACTATAGGATATGTGTGTGCTTCGGTTAGGGAAAGTGGGGATAATTATTTTGTAATAATTTTTTTGTAATGAGTAAGAGACAATTGTCTTTTGTAATAATTTGTAATATTCGTTGTGTAGAAGATGATCTGATAGATTCTGCAGTGTTCACCCCTCAACCCAGACTCAGGTTGAGTTTTAAGGCTTTAATTAGCCTTAAAAATCAACCTGAGTCTGTGATTATTGTTGGAAGCTATAATTAGAGCAATTATTAAGTACTCCAAACGTTAGGTTGCCCTTGTTTTAATCATTAGAGACACTATTAAGTGCCGCTTTTGATATTGAAAAATTAAAAATCCTTTTTGGTTTCGGTTTTAATTCTGAATTTTTATTCTGGATATTCTTATATTCATGAAATTGGAATTCTTTGGTTTAAGTACACTTAGCCCAGAGTCATGCGTTAGTCATTCATATCACATAGCGTGTGTGTGCACCAACACTATGCGAAAATAAACGATGAATGAATGGAAAATGACCTTTTGAGGTATTCGTATTTTACGCTTAACTCATTCATAAATTTTACGCTGATCTCATGTTTCAGTAAGTGCGTTATCACTACACCATTCACGAATGAAAAGAACAATCAGGTGTCGATGGATCACACTATGACGTACATGATAGCGCACTGTTCGGAGGATTTTTCGATTGAAGTTGAGTCCCCGACTTCTATTCTACTCGTATATGTCCAAAAGGTGATTTTTGTCGACTGTCATTTTTGACAGTTTATCTAAAAGTTTTTGCAGACTGTAGTATGTGCTCGTTTCAGTTCTTTTCAATTTTGCTCATGGGGTTTCACGTCAAACTATTATCAGTGTCCACTCTTAAGTGACGCGGCTGATTTTTTTTTGTGGAACAATATTACTTTTAGTACGAGGTCTGTTCAAAAAGTATCGCGAATTTTTTTTTCTTTTCAAACATTATTTATTTATTCATGAATATCTATTTTGTCCCCTTCAAAGTAATCCCCACCAGATATTATACACTTGTGCCAACGTCGTTTTTTCCAATTCTCGAAGCACTTCAAAAAATCATTTTTTGATGAATACGGCCAGATCTGATGAATACGGTGGCTGCGGCATTATTAGTGTGTTGTTTTTGGCCAAAAGTTTTGTTCTTCCACAAATCCGGGCGTTTCTGGCGGATTGCTTTGTGCAACTTGTGCATAACTTGCAGGTAATATTCCTTATTGACCGTTCTACCCTGTGGCAAGAACTCATGATATAAGTAAATGTATCCATAAAAAAAATTCTCTTATAATAGAAGGTTTTCGTTGGCAAACTTATATGGTAATTTCTATTGTACTATTGGTTTAGGGCGAAATTTTTCTATATTTTTTATAATTTTTACTTGAAACTAGAATTTCTTTTTTTCATATTTTAGGCTAGCTATGTAAGATGGCTTTTTACCATCAGAAAGTAAACAAATAAGAAATTATCAGTGCGTGTATTCGTTAGAAAAAAAAATCTTTTGACATTTACATAAGCTTAAACGAAGGGAAAATTATTCAAAAATAAGCATTAATTTTTTTAAAAATATGTAAAAATATCGGAATGCAAAGCGAAAGTTATATCAGATATCCATTCTGAAATAAAACTGTTGCAAAAAACAAAATTTATTCGACAACACTTGGTGTTAACTAACGAGGGTTATACATGTCACACCCCAGTCGACCCTCAGTTGGGTATATAAAGTTCCCACAAACCTAAACTTTTGAACTAGTTTTAAGTGTAAAAAATCTCCGCCACAGTCCGATTTTGGTCGTAATTGACTTTGTTCAGTTTTTATGTACAAAAGCACAAATTAAAATTCTTACCACAATTAAATTTTTGATTTTCTCTTTTCTTGAATTTAATTGATAAAGTTGGTGGAAGATTTCTTACTTTAAATTGAAATTGTGTGTTTGCTTTTTTCAATTATTTCATTTCAAATTGAAGTTAATTAGATCTACAATGTTGTAGCAATGAAGAATTCGTAACTTGAAAAGTCTTATCGTAGATATTTTGCTCTCGGAATACACAAGAAATAGAAATAGAAATTTGTAGCTTTGAAGTCCCAATTACTTGATTTAAGAAAATCCTCATGAACCATTTGGAAATGCTTTCAGAGTGAACGATACTCTCCAGTTACCGAAACAACTTTCGAGTTAGATGAACATATGATGCCTCATAATATGTTGATGGGAACCAATTTATTAACGGAGCACGAACGATTATATTTTAGATGTTTTGCCTACTTTTACGCAAATGTACAGCATTACCGTTTACATATTGAGTAACTTATTACTAACAATAAATGTTGGGCATTTGTCACAAATGAACACACACACACACACACACACACACTAAGTATGCCTTTACTAATTTGCATTTCAATAATAAACTCACAGAAATATTGTTTCCATTTGAATACTATTTCCATTTTCAACTATAATTAAAGGTGTGTTCTGACAATGATAGTCCATAAGAGCATGTAACGAGAATCCATCCTACAAGAATCACTTAAAAGGTAAGCGCAAGTTTATCCTAAACTCAGAAGTGGATACGCTCAGAACAGCATATCTTTTTGTATACACAATATTTGTGATCATATTAGACACTCAAAATTAATATATTCAATAATTTTTCCATATCCGCTTCGCCCCTTCTCATGTCCTCTTAAAGTCAACGTAATTTTTTTCCTCATTTCGACAAATTTCATTCATTTTCATTTAATTTTAAACATGGTTTCATTTTCACAAAAGCAAATTAAATTCACAAAATATGCTATTGTTGGGGATAAAGAATCAAAACTACGTGCATTACTGGTTAATTATTATCGATTCGAATATGGTGATTATTATAGTTTATCCGTGTTCTCTTGTACATATGCTAATCATATTGGAAATAAATATTGTTTTCATAATAAAATTGAATTAAATTAGAATAGTTTTAATATAAGTTTATTGGTATTCCCATGGCGTATGCTAATATGCATGAACGCAATTTTCATGTAGTGCCTCTACCTACCACCGGCCTCATCTCTTATGGAAAATCTATAAGAACTTTTTTGCTGACAAATATAATTTATTATTATAATCAAGTTTAGAGAATATCTCCTTGGAAATCTCATATAACTTTTACTTTGTATTTCAATATTTTTATATAATTTTTCCTTCATTTGAACTTATGTACCAGGTGTATAAGCTTAAATCCGCTATTTTTAAGTTAAAAATAAAAACAAGTTTTTTTTTTCATAGAAAGCAAAAACAAATTTATTCAAAGTACTTGCCCTCACTAGCTACACATTTTTCCCATCTTTCGGTCAGTTTGTGGATACCATGCCAAAAAAATTCATTCTCTTTCGAGGCAAATGAAGCCATTTTCGGATGTGTTCGTAAGAATCGAAGTGCTGCTCAACGAGCGTGTGGCCCATCGATGAAAACAGGTGGTAGTCGGAAGGGGCCAGGTCTGGTGAAAATAGCGGGGGGCATTGACAGTTTCACCAGGTTTCAACATCTCATAGTAGACGATACCTTGCTGATCTCACCAAACACACAGCATCGTCTTCCGTCCGAAGCGATTTCCACGCAGACACATGGAAATCTTCCCCATGTTACGCAAACACATGGATATGGCTGGTTGAGTAACACCCAATTGCTCTGCGAGCATTTTTTGCGATTGGGTATCGTCTTCATCCAAAAGAGCCTGCAATTGATGCGCCTCAACCTTCCTAGGCCGATTTTTGAAGCTTCTCGTCCCACAAGTCAAAATTGCCGTCTTTGAACCGACGAAACCAATCTCGGCATATTGTTTCCTATAAAGCACTGTCACCATAGACCTCCATAAGCATTCCATGCGATTCACCAGCCGATTTCTTCAAATTGAACAACAAAAGCAGAGCTTCCCGTATATGGTCTTTTTCTGGCACAAAACTAGACATGATTACCAAAAGAAAAATGTATGTTGTTGTACGAAATTGCTGACAATGTGCACTGATTAATGTTGACAGATGTCAAACGCATAAAAGAAAAGTATGGCGTGCGCATGGTAGCTTAATACGCTCACTCACGCCATCTATGACCAAACAACGGATTTAAGCTTAAATATCTGGTAAACCAAAACTTATAAAAAAAAATTGTAATAAAGAATAAAATTTTTATTTTTTTTGGGAAGAGAACTTACCTTTCACTTCGCAAAAAACAATTTTAAAAATTTTATTCTTTATTGCCATTTTTTTTTTTAGAAATTTATAAATCTTAACACTACCGATTTTCTTAATAATACAATTTTTTTTTTTTTTACAAATTACAATTGTCCACATACATACTAAAAAATTAGGATATGAATTTCTGTAATGGCACATAAAAAGCAGTAGAAAAAGTGGAGCATGTGAATTTGATTAAATCTCTCCAATATCCACCATAAATACCAGCCATACGATTTGTGTGCAGGGTGAACATTATTTTTTTTTATCCAAAAAAATTCTTCGGTCTCCCCACCCTCTCTCTCTCTCTCTATCTATCTCTCTCTCTCTGTCTGTCTGTGGCTGTTTATCAGTCTATCGTTCCATCTGTCTATTCGGTCGTAGTCGTATATAATACTCGGTAGTACGGATAATATCCAAAATAGAGTTAGTAAAATAAAATGAGCCGATAGGATTTTTTCGGAATATATGGCATTATCTACGATTATTGTCACGAAATCTGTATCTATGATAACCAAGAGAATATCGACCGGAATCTGCTTTTGATTTCATCTTGAATATTTCCTCGGATTATTGGCCAGATCAAAATTGCCAACAAAAAATATTCTTCCCGTTTTATATTCTTTAGAGCTTTTTTAGTATAAATATTTACGTAAGAGTCTCCTACTATATATACCCAAGCTTAACAAATTGTATGCGCCGCGCCAACAACGGGTATTTTGTTTCATTCCCTATTTACGAGTGTATAATAAGGTTTATTCTCATCCTGGGGGATAAATGAAAATTCTAGTCATATTTAAATGTAGAGCAAATAGTCAAGTTAAAAGCATATTTTAATAGGTATCCATCCGAGAACGATGATTGTCAACAGGGAAATTTCGAAAGTATCTAATTAATTTGATAATAACTTGATTACTTTTTGTTATTTGAAATTTTACATGACCACATATTAAACAACGAATTTATTCTGATTATTGAACAATAATAATATTGTAATAATAATAGTTCTTTGTAAAATTGGAAATATTTACACAATACCAAACGAGATTAGCAGCGCCGTGCATATTTCGAAACTATTAATTATAAATGAAAATACTGAAAATACTGAAAATAGGAAAATGTCGATGGGGTCAAATTGACTGACTATTGACAATTGTTGATGTTTTGGATATTTAAATTTGCTTTTTGTCAAAATTGCCCTCAATGAAATTTTGGATAATTTGTTTAGTTTCACTTGTACTCGTGTCCTCCACACCGAAAAATGGTTTTTCTCTTCAGAGAACGATTTGATTTTGGTTATGAGAAAATATCTTTGAAGTAAACCAAAATATTTTAGTAAATTCCAATTAATTTTGTTAAATCAATTATCATTTGTCTACTTTGTAAATATTCAAAGAATTGCTGAGAGCAGTGATTTTTGTTTCTTAGAATTAATTGGCCCCAAACACAATAGATATCATAATTTTATCATTTGGCTCAGAGTGACTGTAGTACGAAAGGTGAACACAACAAAATCAATTTGCTAAAAAGTTTAAGGGTATTTTCGAAAATTATATAAATTTTGCTAATTATGCATAAAACTAAATATGTTTTTCTTATTTTGAATTTGAGTATTTTGTAGAATTTTTGAAATGTTAATTAAGAGAGGATGAGTGCTAGAGTATACGAAAAGGTCTGTTCAAAAAGTATCGCGAATTTTGTGTTTTTTTTCATGAATATCTATTTTGTCCTCTTCAAAGTAATCCCCACCAGATATTATACACTTATGCCAACGATATTTTTCCAATCCTCGAAGCACTTCAAAAAATCATTTTTTTCAGAAAAAATAAAGACGGCATCGATAAAGACGGCATCGAAGGAGGAACTGAAACTTGTTCAGTTCCTCCTTCGATGCCGTCTTTATCTCCTCAATCGTAGCGTAGCGTCGTCCTTTCATGGGGAAAAAGTCACAGGCGGCCAGATCTGGGGAATACAGTGGCTGCGGCATTATTAGTGTGTTGCTTTTGGTCAAAAATTCGCGCACAAACAACGTGCAAAAGCCAATTTTTGTTCTTCCACAAATCCGGGCGTTTCTGGCGGATTGCTTCGCGCAACTTGCACATAACTTACAGGTAATATTCCTTATTGATCATTCTACCCTGTGGCGAAAACTCATAATGCACCATGCGTCTGCAATCGAAGAAAACTGTAAGCAAAACCTTCACATTCGACCGAACTTGGCGCGCTTTTTTCGGTCTTGGCTCGTGCAGCAGCTTCCATTATAATGATTGAGCTTTGGTTTCCACGTCATAGCCATAAATCCATGATTCATTACCAGTTATGATGCTTTGGAGCAAATTTGAGTCCAACAGCTCCTTAGCAATGTTAATGCGATGCTGTTTTTGGTCGAAATTGAGCAATTTTGGTAGGAATTTCGCGGCGACCCGTGCAACGACCAAATCATTGGTAAAAATCGAATGGCACGAGCCAATCGATATGTTTAAGTCCTCACCAACTTCTTTAACGGTGATTCGACGATTGGCCAATACTATTTTCTTAACTTCATCAATGTTTTCGTCTCGGCTCTCTGAGAGTCACCATTCGGAATGCGTCTGCGCAATTAATTTTGTTTTTCACCAAAATTTTATACAGATTCTTTGATCCATTTTTTCGATCCATTCTTTGACGACCCAAAACACGTGCAAGCAAAGCATCTGGCAAAAATTAACTGAACATTCCAAATGGCCGAACTTATCGCCATAAGTGAGAGACATGAGTACCAATATAACGCCACAAAAAAAACGTAATATACTCGTACGTAACCCGCGGAAATTCAAAATTTGGTCATTTGGCGGCATCATGTTTCATATGCGTTGGCATTGACAGCTATCCCTGATGAACCTCAGTTAGTTAGTTGATGGGAGCAATTACATGTTATTTATTTCAAAAAATAAGATTTGCTTAATGAGAAAATAGACTAATTTAAATAAAAATCTTTTGAAGAAACTTGGATTTTCATTGTGGAATAAATTGTGAAAGATTGAAATATACGTGGGTAGTTCGAGAAGCATCCGACCTGACGCATAAATGGCCTTTATTATTTGAAAGAAATTAATATGGTCGAATGTACCAGCCTTAAAAAGATTAAATTTGAAGTTTGATGAGGCTGCATTGTTAAGTATTTGTTTGATAGCCATTAATAGTAAATGCTCTCAGTAAATTTATGAACATGGAAAAAATTTGTCATCGTATGTGATACAATACTCTCATTTAAAATGTCACAGTCCGACCAATATCAAAGCGGATCTAGACTCTGCTTCTTTGTTTATATATTGAGTGACAGAGTTTAAACGTGGCCGTACCGAATCGCCAAGATGAGCATCGCAGTGCTCGCCCAAATGAGGTGAAAAAAATCCTCAAAATATTATTGGATAACCGTCGACTGAAATTGTGCAAGCAAGCAGACATCATTGGAATTTAAATTGACTGAAAATTTGGACATGAGAAAGCTGTGCCTAAGATGCGTGCCGCGTTTGTTTACAATGGAACAAAAACAGTGTCGTGAGAATATGTCAATCAAGTGTTTGGCGATAAGGGCGAGTTTTTTTGTTCATTTCTTCATATCTGAGATGTAGGAACAGTCAAAACAATTGACTGAAAGGTGAGAATCAGCTCCAAAGAAGGCGAAAATAGTTCAATTTGCTGACAATGCTATGTCTCTCACCAAACATCGATCCATTTAGCTACAGGAAATTGTTCCTAGAACTGCTAAATGTACTCCGTAATTCAGTTCTAATGTTCACGGATGTAGCTGTTGCTGACCTTATAACAAAGTTTAGGTTTCTAACAAAAATTTAATACTAACGAATTCACATTCAAAATTTACTACAGTTTAAAATAGTAGATTTAGTATAGTTTTTGTTGTTGTTATTTTTCTTAATTTCATTTTTTTTTCTCAATATAATCTCAATTTTTAATCAAAAACATCGTTTTTAGATTTAAACGTTTGGCCATCCAAATTTTGTATTTCTAGAAATGTGTTGGGGTCCATCAAGAATTCTGTTTAAAATAATTTAATTATTAAAATTTCTGAACATTTTCATTGTATAAAAGTTGGCCTATCGATCTTTTATAGCAACTTATCGTGCACTTCTTCGAATTTATGATCGTTAAAATCGGTGTAGTGTGCTCGCTATACGTCGGAGTGTGCAAAGTTTTGAACGCAATTTTTCTTTTGATAATTCCTCGTAATATTGCTGCCGTTCAGGTAACTGTTGATGAAGATCCAAATTTATCGCTTCTCAAGATTTAAGATTGTCTGCCACAATAACATGGCGTACCTTACAGTAGGATTTGGGCTTACATCCTTTTAAAATTGGAACATCCAAGAAAATCATATTTTTGGTGAATAAACAAAATTGTCGTTACTGAGCTTGAAGCCAATCTACAAATTATTCACGAGGAATCTTTACATTCCGGAAAAGTGACTGTTTGGTGTGGTTTATGGCATCATCAGTCCTGATTTTTTTCTAATTACTGTCAATGATGAGTGGAACAGATCGATGATAACAAATTTTTTTTGGCCTGAATTGGAAGAAATATGTGGTTTAAACAAGATGGCGCCACCTGCCACATAGCCCATGCCACAATCGATTTATTGCGTGAAAAGTTAGGTAAGTCGATAATTTTATGAAATGCAGATATGCAATGGCCTCCAAAAAGTTGTGATTTAACACCTTTGGACTTCTTGTTGGGTTGGATTATTTGAAATCATTGGGGTATGTCAATAAACCAGCAAATATTGATGCATTAAAATTGAACATTAAACTCCAAATACGTGAAATAAAACCGTTCGAAAATTGAACCCATTTTATTCATTTCTGTAGTTAAAAAAACAAATGTTTTTTTTTTTCAAAGAAAGCAAAAACAAATATATTCAAAGTACTTGCCCTCACTAGCTACATTTTTTTCCCATCTTTCGGTCAATTTGTTGGATACCAAAGAACATTCCTTCTCTTTCGAAGCAAACCACTCATCAAGCCATTGTCGGACGTCTTCGTAAGAATAGAAGTGCTGCTCAGCGAGCGCGTGTCCCATCGACGAAAACAGGTGGTAGTCGGAAGGCGTTAGGTCTGGTGAAAATAACGGTGGGCATTGACAGTTTCACCAGATTTCAACATCTCACAGTTAACGATACGCTGCTGATCCCACCAAACGCACAGCTTCGTCTTCCGTCCGAAGCCATTTGGTTTTGGGGAGGATGTTGATGGTTGGTCGGTATCAACCCACGATTTCTTGCGTTTAGGATTCTCGAAATATATCCACTTTTCATCGCCTGTTACAATCCAATGCAGAAACGACTTTCTTTTTTGTCTGGCGAGCAAGATTTCGCATGTGTTTTGGCATCGATCCATCTGCCTATCGTTCAATTCATTCGGCACCCATTTTTCGATCTTTTCAATTTTCCCCATGTCACGCAGACGGATGGAAATGGCTAGTTGAGGAACATCCAATTGCTCCGCGAGCATTTTTTGCGATTTTTTGGTCTTCGTCCAAAAGACCCTGCAACTGATGGTTCTTAACCTTCCTAGGCCGATTTTCACGCAACTTGTCCCACTAGTCAAAATTTCCGTCTTTGAACCGACGAAAACAATCTCGGCACGTTTTTACCGATAAAGCACTGTCACCATAAGCCTCCATAAGCATTTGATGCTATTCGGCAACCGATTTCTTCAAATTGAAGAACAAAAGCAGAGCTTCCCCATAAGCTATTTTTCTGTCACAAAACTAGACATGATTACCAAAGGAAAAATGTTGACAATGTACATTGATTAATGTTGACAGATGTCAAACTCATAAAAAAAAGTATGGCGTGCCCATGATAGCCTAATACGCTCACTAACGCCATCTATGACCAAACAGGGGATTTGAGCTTATACCCCTGGTATACAAGAAGAAGAAAATTGATTTAAAAACGGATCGCTTTTATTTTAGATACTATCAAAACAAGATTAACAAAACGCAGAATAAAATAAAATAAATTATTTTTGCTAAATATTCGTTTAAAATGAAAAATAATGCAACGGAACGGACAATATCAAAAATTTTAGTTGATTGTTGGCCACAATAAAAGAAAATCCATCAAAAGCTTTGATGTCCTTTGACCATTTCGATGTTAAACTGTCATTGCTGTTGCTTTGGGCATTACATATACGAGACTTTTAAATAATTTAGGCCATTCATACTCGTACGTAACAGCCAGCGAAGTAACCAAAATCAATTCCAATCAGCAATAAAAGCGAATTTAAGAAGAGTTTTTATTACATTTTATAAATTCCATTTGTCTCAATGCTTTTGTGTGTCTCTCCATTCATTTAATCATATGTGTATGTACGTGTATGCATGTGTTTGTTTGTTTACGTGAAGAATTGAGAACGTTGGAACGAGAAAGAATGAGAGAGCTTTTATGTATTTATTTATGTAGTATATGGATGGGAAGGGTGAGGTTAGTTATTACGTATGCAAAATGTTATAAATTTTTCAATTTAATTGCAGAAAGCTATCAAGGCCCACATGAAAAGCGCTTATTGAATAATCTCCTCGCAAACTACAATACACTCGAAAGACCGGTTGCCAATGAATCAGAGCCGCTCGAGGTAAAATTCGGTTTAACACTACAGCAGATAATTGACGTGGTAAGTTTACGTTCGATTCTTTTGACTACTTTTGATAATGAAAAAAAAAAAAAAAAAAACAATTAAAAAAAATATTATAAAATAAATAAAATCATCGACAAAACCTACATAAATAATAATACTTACAGTAACTTGAATAGACGAAAAGACACACAGAAATTTAGTTATTCATAAAAGATTAAAGGTTAATCAAATACAGAACAAAATGAACGTTTGTGACAATTTTATCCCCAACAATACAACAATCAGTTTGATATGGACTTAAATGGTGGATTCAATTATAGAGAGGGATGAGCTCACATGACCGATGATGGAATAATTATCATTATTTAAATAATCATATACAATTGTATATCATTAATTATTTATTCATAGAATTTTCAGTTTAGTTTCTTTTTACTTTTCTTTACTTTATATCTGAAAAGAAGGAAATTTTTTACCAAAAATCGACATCTTTTTTATTGAATTCTCATCAAACGTGGACTACTATTTTAATATATATCAAAAAATTATTCTTTCTAATTGGAAAAATAAATTTTACACTAAAAATAAGTATAATTTTAATTTAAAAAAAAAAAACTAAGATAAAAAGGCTTTCTTCGGAAAAAAAATTTTACTTCTTTTTATTGTTTGAATATTTTTTTATTTCCTGTTTTTCAAAGCAAAAATTTTATTTTACAATAATGGGCAATATTAAGGATTTGGAAAATTGCAGTAATTTTATTGTCAATTTAGTAAAACTTTAAACTTGTAAGTTGCATTAATGTTGTTGGTAAAATGAGGAAAGCCTCTCATAAAATCCTTGATTTTAACTAGAAATTATTAAGAGTTTTTGATGAAAAAAAAAGTTTAATTGAAAATTGCGCTGACAGTTTTTAGTATGATTTTATTTTTATGGTCTTCCTTTTGGGATTTTCGAAATGAATTTTATTTAACGGAATTAGAGGCAGAGAAAAAATATCAAGGAACCATTCACTTGAGCTAAACAATTTTTTAGTTACTTTAATTTTTAGCTCAATTTTTATTTAAAATTTCAAATAATATTTCCAATTTGAGCATATTCTGATTTTTAATCAATTGTGTTTGATGAAAATTTCAATTTGCGTAATTTTTAAAAAACATTTTATGGGAAATTTATTGAGCTTTCGACTTTTTCCGCATTAAGTCTTCACGGGCGGTTTTGCGTAATTTTTCAAAAATCATTTTATGAGAAATTTATTTAGCTTTCCCTCTTTTTCTGCAATTAAGCTTTCACTGGCGTATTTGCGTAATTTTTCAAAAATCATATTATGGGAAATTTATTGAGCTTTCCACTTTTTCTGCATTAAGTCTTCACTGGCGTTTTTCCGTAATTTTTCAAAAATCATTTTATGGGAAATTTATTGAGCTTTCGACTTTTTCCGCATTAACTCTTCACTAGTTTTTTTGCGTAATTTTTCAAAAATCATTTTATGGGAAATTTATTGAGCTTTCCCACTTTTTCCGCATTAAGTCTTAACTGGCATTTTTGCGTAATTTTTCAAAAATCATTTTATGGGAAATTTATTGAGCTTCCCACTTTTTCTGCAATTGAGTTTTCACTGGCGTTTTTGCGTAATTTTTCAAAAATCATTTTATGGGAAATTTATTGAGCTTTCCCACTTTTTCCGCATTAAGTCTTCACTGGCATTTTTGCGTAATTTTTCAAAAATCATTTTATGGGAAATTTATTGAGCTTTCCCACTTTTTCTGCAATTGAGTTTTCACTGGCGTTTTTGCGTAATTTTTCAAAAATCATTTTATGGGAAATTTATTGAGCTTTCCCACTTTTTCCGCATTAGGTCTTCACTGGCATTTTTGCGTAATTTTTCACAAAATCATTTTATGGGAAATTTATTGAGCTTTCCACTTTTTCCGCATTCAGTCTACACTGGCGTTTTTGCGTAATTTTTCAATAATCATTTTATGAGAAATTTATTTAGCTTTCCCTCTTTTTCTGCAATTGAGCTTTCACTGGCGTTTTTGCGTAATTTTTCAAAAATCATTTTATGGGAAATTTATTGAGCTTTCCCACTTTTTACGCATTAAGTCTTCACTGGCGGTTTTGCGTAATTTTTCAAAACTCATTTTATGGCAAATTTATTTAGCTCTTCCTCTTTTTCTGCAATTAGGTTTTCACTGGCGTTTTTGCGTAATTTTTCAAAAATCATTTTATGGGAAATTTATTGAGCTTTCGACTTTTTCCGCATTAAGTCTAAACTGGCATTTTTGCATAATTTTTCAAAAATCATTTTATGGGATATTTATTGAGCTTTCTACTTTTTCCGCATTAAGTCTTCACTGACATTTTTGCGTAATTTTTCACAAAATCATTTTATGGGAAATTTATTGAGCTTTCCACTTTTTCCGCATTCAGTCTACACTGGCGTTTTTGCGTAATTTTTCAAAAATCTTTTTATGGGAAATTTATTGAGCTTTCCACTTTTTCCGCATTAAGTCTTTACTGGCGGTTTTGCGTAATTTTTCAAAAATCATTTTATGGGAAATTTATTGAGCTTTCCCACTTTTTCCGCATTAAGTCTGCACTGGCATTTTTGCGTAATTTTTCACAAAATCATTTTATGGGAAATTTATTGAGCTTTCCACTTTTTCCGCATTAAGTCTTCACTGGCGGTTTTGCGTAATTTTTCAAAAATCATTTTATGGGAAATTTATTGAGCTTTCCCACTTTTTCCGCATTAAGTCTTCACTGGCGGTTTTGCGTAATTTTTCAAAAATCATTTTATGGCAAATTTATTGAGCTTTCCCACTTTTTCCGCATTAAGTCTTCACTGGCATTTTTGCGTAATTTTTCACAAAATCATTTTATGAGAAATTTATTGAGCTTTCCACTTTCTCCGCATTCAGTCTACACTGACATTTTTGCGTAATTTTTCAAAAATCTTTTTATGGGAAATTTATTGAGCTTTCCACGTTTTCCGCATTAAGTCTTCACTGGCGGTTTTGCGTTATTTTTCAAAAATCATTTTATAGGAAATTTATTGAGCTTTCCACTTTTTCCGCATTCAGTCTAACTGGCGTTTTTGCGTAATTTTTCAAAAATCTTTTTATGGGAAATTTATTGAGCTTTCCACTTTTTCCGCATTAAGTCTTTACTGGCGGTTTTGCGTAATTTTTCAAAAATCATTTTATGGGAAATTTATTGAGCTTTCCACTTTTTCCGCATTCAGTCTACACTTGCGTTTTTGCGTAATTTTTCAAAAATCTTTTTATGGGAAATTTATTGAGCTTTCTACTTTTTCCGCATTAAGTCTACACTGGCGTTTTTGCGTAATTTTTCAAAAATCTTTTTATGGGAAATTTATTGAAATTTCCACTTTTTCCGCATTCAGTCTACACTGGCGTTTTTGCGTAATTTTTCAAAAATCATTTTATGAGAAATTTATTGAGCTTTCCACTTTTTCCGCATTAAGTCTTTACTGGCGGTTTTGCGTAATTTTTCAAAAATCATTTTATGGGAAATTTATTGAGCTTTCCACTTTTTCCGCATTCAGTCTACACTTGCGTTTTTGCGTAATTTTTCAAAAATCTTTTTATGGGAAATTTATTGAGCTTTCTACTTTTTCCGCATTAAGTCTACACTGGCGTTTTTGCGTAATTTTTCAAAAATCATTTTATGGGAAATTTATTGAGCTTTCTACTTTTTCCGCATTCAGTCTTAACTGGCATTTTTGCGTAATTTTTCAAAAATCATTTTATGGGAAATTTATTGAGCTTTCCCACTTTTTCCGCATTAAGTCTTAACTGGCATTTTAGCGTAATTTTTCAAAAATCATTTTATGGGAAATTTATTGAGCTTTCCCACTTTTTCCGCATTAAGTCTTCACTGGCATTTTTGCATAATTTTTCAAAAATCATTTTATGGGATATTTATTGAGCTTTCCCACTTTTTCCGCATTAGGTCTTCACTGGCATTTTTGCGTAATTTTTCACAAAATCATTTTAGGGGAAATTTATTGATCTTTCCACTTTTTCCGCATTCAGTCTACACTGGCGTTTTTGCGTAATTTTTCAAAAACCTTTTTATGGGAAATTTATTGAGCTTTCCACTTTTTCTTCACTGGCGGTTTTGCGTAATTTTTCAAAAATCATTTTATGGGAAATTTATTGAGCTTTCCCACTTTTTCCGCATTAAGTCTTCACTGGCGTTTATCTGTAAGCAAAAATTAAATTTTTTGTCACCATTTTATAGAAATTTTTCACTAAAATTCTAAAAAAAAAACTATTGTATAATTGTGTGTGTACAAAAATTACTGCAATTTCAACTTTCAATTGGAGTACGTGGCATTTGTCCAAATTCGTTTTTTGATTATTTAATTTACAAAATTAATTAAATTTAATTAATTTCAAACAAAAAAAAAATGTCTATTATAATTTAAAAAAAAAATGTCGACTTAAGTTTTTGTTTTGTTTTATTTAAATTTAATTATTTTTTTTTTCACCAAAATTATTTAATAAAAATGGAATTTTTTTAATTTAAAAAAAAAAACTAAAAATAAAAACAAAAATTGCAAACAAAAAAATAATTTTATTAAAAGTTTAGCCATAAAATTTATGTATACTTTTTTATAGGATGAAAAGAATCAGATTCTTACCACAAACGCGTGGTTAAATTTGGTAAGTGACATGTACCCGAGAACAAGCGACCCTTTTTCTCGTTGTCTGTCTTCTATAAAATGCATAAATACTATAATTATTATAACCATATTTATTTATTTATATATATATATATATTAATTTTTAAATCACTATTAATAATATTTATATTATGTTGGCAAAAACTTTCGATGTTAACAAAAAAAAAAAAGATTATATAATTTTTTACATAAAAACATATTTTTCAATAGTAATGCATAATAACTACTACTACTACTACTACTACTACTACTACTGTTACTAGTAATACTACCACCTACCACTAAATTTTATGTATAAAATATTATTAAATAATATTTCACCATAATTCAATTAAAATAAAATGAGCAAAACCCAATTTTTTTTTAATCAATAAATTTAAATGATTAGAAAAATTTCAATTAGAATATTTAAAAAAAAAAAGATTTAATGTGAACGGAGACTAAGAAAAACTAACAAATTATACAAATTGTATGCAATTAAATGTGAATTTGATGTAATGCACATATGCAAATTAAGTAATACCACACAGATAGCAATGGTTCAAAAACAAATAAAAGCCTAAGAAATGAAAAAAAAAACAGACAAAAACACTCATAAAATTACACAGAAGAAAAAAAACAAATTATAAATTGTGGAGTTAACTACAAATTTATTAAAAATAAATAAATATACTACAATAATACATATGTGTCTATACTATATATATAAATATTCGTGTATCCACTTTCCTATGTGTACCTACTTACCTATAAGAAGTCACTTACATATACATGCCTCCTCCTCCACTTGCAAATATATATGAATTAATGTGTGTGTTGCTAATCATTTTTGCAAAAAAAAAAAAAAATATATATATAGTACAATATATAAAAAGGCTGACGTTACCACCTAATGCAAAAGCCAAAATGAATGTGTTCTGTTTTGTTCTGTTTTTCGTTTCGTTTCGTTTCGTTTCGTTATGTTTATGTCCTGTATGTATGGCTGTGTGTGTTTATACTTATACGTATTCGTATTATCGTATATTATTTTTATTTATGTACTATTCCTGTTTAATATCACTTTAATTGCTATTTAAATATTAATTATTTCAATAATATTATTTATGAATTTTTTCCCCATTCATTCATTCGTACATGATTACATAGAAATTTATTTTTGAATAAATATAATACAACTGACAGTGCGAACGCATGGCCTATATACGTGTACATATATGTATTTATGTATACATTTTTATTTCAATATTGTACTCATATGTATACACATTCATCTAAATATTAATTGAATAAAGACTGCATATATGCTACACGACAAACGTCAAAAGTAGAAGAAGAAGAAGAAGAAAGAATTTATTACAAAGTGGTGCCATATGAGCAATATTTACATCCATCATCATCTACATATAAAAACCGCACCGCATAAAATGAAGTATTTTTGTTTTTTTGTTGTTTTTTTTTATATTTATAGAAAATACATTTTGTTATCATTTATCATACACGTATATATGGTATGTATTTTTTCTTCTTCTTATTTTATCAATATTTCATTAATTTTTCCATATACAATACTTTACATTAATATTCACACCCATCCCCCCCCAACCAACTATCCGTTCCCACATTAAAAATACGAGGTCTGTTCAAAAAGTATCGCGTATTTTGTGTTTTTTTTTTCCAAAATTATTTATTTATTCATGAATATCTATTTTGTCCCCTTCAAAGTAATCCCCACCAGATATTATACACTTGTTCCAACGTTTTTTCCAATCCTCGAAGCACTTCAAAAAATCATTTTTTGTGATCTTGTTCAGCTCCTCCTTCGATGCCGTCTTTATTTCCTCAATCGTAGCGTAGCATCGTCTTTTCATGGAGCTCTTCAGTTTCGGGAAAGAGAAAAAGTTACAGGGGGGAAGATCTGGGGAATACGCTGGCTGCGGCATTATTAGTGTGTTGTTTTTGGCCAAAAATGCCAAAAGCCAATTTTTGTTCTTCCACAAAACCGGGCGTTTCTGGCGGATTGCTTCGTGCAACTTGCACATAACTTGCAGGTAATATTCCTTATTGATCGTTCTACCCTGTGGCAAGAACTCATATTGCACCACGACCCTGCAATCGACGAAAACTGTAAGCAAAACCTTCACATTCGACCGAACGTGGCGCAAAACCTTCACATTCGACCGAACTTGGCTCGTGCAGCTGTTTCCATTGGGATAGTTGAGCTTTGGTTTCGAAGTCATAATCATAAATCCATGATTCGTCACCATTTATGACCCTCTGGAGCTAATTTGGGTCATTGCGGACAGAGTCCAACAGCTCCTTAGCAATGTTAATGCGATGCTGTTTTTGGTAGAAATGGAGCAATTTTGGTATGAATTTCGCGGCGACCCGTCTCACCATTCAAATCATTGGATATGTTTAAGTCCTCAGTAACTTCTCTAATGGTGATTCGACGATTGGTCAATACTATTTTTGTCTGTTGTTGATGTGCTCGGGCGTTCGGCACGCTTTTCGTCGTTTACATCTTTTCGGCCCTCTGAGAACATTTTGTACCGCCGATAAATGTTGCTTCGGTCCAAGGTAGTTTCACCATATGCCACCACAGTCACCATTCGGAATACGTTTTTTTTTTTCACACAAAATTTGATACAGATTCTTTGATCCATTTTTTGGAATGGGCAAAAATCGAACACAAGCCAAAATACTGGCGAAGCAAAGCAGCTGTCAAAAATTAACTGAAACATTCAAAATGGCCGAACTTGTCGGCATAAGTGCGAGACATGAGTGCCAACATAACGCCACAAAAAATCGAAAATCAAATATTCGTAACCCGCGAAAATTCAAAATTGACGATACTGTTTGTACAGACCTCGTACTTTCAGATTCATTCATAACTTATATGCACGTACAAACGTATATGTGTACAACTCCTCTTTGTACAATGTAATAACTTTTACTATGAATAACAATGGATAACACTTTAGGAACAATCCTTTTAAGTTTTAATTAAATTTTACGAATTAAGTACTTTTATATACTCTTTTACTCTTCTTCCTAACAGTAATTTAACTATAACTCTAACTGCCTACCACCCATTTATCCATAGTCTATCCAATAGACGATAGACAGTATATAGTATGTACATTATTGTACATCTCCAAACATATGTGCATCCATTATCATATTTAGATTTACAATTTTAGTCCCATAGCTAAGTGAGAATTAGTTATAGGAAAATTAAGTAATAATTATATTTTTGCTTTTGGTACATTTTAGAAATTTTTATGAATGTTATATTATGTTCATAAAATAACATAAATATAAAAGCGTAATTAAAATATCCATCTCATCTGATTTATGACTATACTCTAGATATTCTTTATTGTTGAGAATCTCTTTTAAATTTAGATAGAATCAATAAACAAAAAATAGAAAAATAGAAAATTAGCAAAAAAATTACAATAGCAATTATTAAATAATGACTATATTGACTGACTGCCAAGAAATTTTATGTGTTCATGTTAAATTGTAGGCGGCATTCTCTAACTTTATTATTAAAAAACAAAATAAAGTGTTTATTTTCCAATTAATTTATTGTAATTTTTGTTGTTGCTATTAGCAATTATGCCACTTTCAATTCTTTACATTGAAATAAAAACGTTCTAGAAATTCTTCAAATCTTTTAAAGATTGCCATCTGCTAAACACCCAACCGCCTAATTGTTAAACATTTTTTCTTTTATTTTATTATATAAAATATATTGGGTTGTCCGGAATGTAATTTCGGTTTTTTTTTTACAATATAAAATTGAAAGACGATTTTCTTATAGTTAATTAATATTTTATTCAATTAAATATTATCCAGTCTGATCCAATATACCCTTTGTCATCTTTCTGACAGTAGCACATGATTGCACTCTCATAAAATTTTTGTTCTTTACTCGCAAAAACTGATCCAAGTGATTATTGATCTCCTCATTTGAAACAAATGTTTTACAGTCTCAAGAAATTTTGTACAGACCGGAATGAATGATAATCGGAAGGTGCTAGATCTGGAGAGTATGATGGTGGGTGTGGCAGTATATCCCATCCAAGCTCTAAAAGCTTTCATGCCGAGTGCTCAAACTTGTATGTGGTTTCGCATTATCCTGTTGGAACACTATACCTTTCCTATTGAGCAATTCTGGCCTTTTTTTTCTTCAAGTGAATCATTCAATTTGTCCAACTGATGACAGTACACACTTCAGAATTGATCATTGTGTTGTTCAGTAGAAGCTCAAAATAAACGATTCCTTTGAAATCCTACTAAACCTTTTTTTGATGAATATTGGCTTTCGAAGTATTTTGAGCCGGTTCATCTTTTTTAGTCCACGATCTTTTGCCAGTGATGATACGCTTCAAAAATGGATCATTTTCTTGGCGTTTAAGAAGCAAATCACAAACGTCAATGCGACGGAAAAAATATTTTTCCATAAGAAGATGACGAACCCATACGTGTATGTTGAGCTTTGAGATTAAACCTACTCCGTTTCAAATGATCATGCACGGTCGAATTCAATAAATTTAATCTCTCAGTGATATCACGAGTTGTTATGCATCAATTAATGGCTTTATTGTGTCTTCATAAGCTTCAACTAGCCTTCCAGAACGTGGTTCATCTTCCAGATCAAAATTGCCGGATCGAAATTTGGCGCTCACTTAACACATCTTCTCCATAAACATCGGATAATTTTTTTCTTGCTTGAACAGCATTTTTATCTTTTCTATAGTAAAAAAGTAAAATACGCCGAAAATGTTGTTTTTCACTTTCCATATTTAAAAAAGTATCAACCAAAAACTACTGTGCAGAATCAATCGATTGATATGTATTTTGACAGCTGACATAGTAAGCCTTGCTATGTCAGCTGTCAAAATACATATGATTATGCGGTTTAAGTGTGAAGTTGGTTGTGAAAAAATACAATTAAGTCCTCTGTTGGGATACAAAAGAAATTACTTTCCGGTTAACCCAATATAATATAAATGCTTTAATGTGCCAAAGTATTGGGTGTAAGGGAAAGTTTCAGTGGTTTTTTTTTTCTAATCAAGAAAGTTTTGCAGCGACCTGAACAGATGATATTCAGATGGTGCAACATCTGCGCTGGCTGAGGTACAGCTGTCTAACCCAACTTTGCAATTTTTTGTACGGTTTTTTTTGCCACATGTGCGGTCTAGAGTTGTCATGCTGAAGAATTATACCCTTTCTGTTGGCCAAATATGGACGTTTACGTTGAATTTATTTATACAAAACATCAAGTTGCGAACAGTAACGATCAGCATCGACCGTATAATTTTTTTTGTA
Organism: Atherix ibis; assembly: GCA_958298945.1. Classification (NCBI taxonomy): domain Eukaryota; kingdom Metazoa; phylum Arthropoda; class Insecta; order Diptera; family Athericidae; genus Atherix; species Atherix ibis. The sequence continues at coordinate 21,324,965 of OY282609.1, read as the reverse complement.
GCAACTCATATTCGACAATACCCCTCCGATCCCACCAACAAGACAACATAACTTTCTTTTGAAGCACGCCAGCTTTCGATGTGGTCGGAGGTGTCTCCCCTTTTTAACCACATGCCCTTTTCTTACCACATTTTTATAAACTATCCACTTTTAATCACCAGTCACCAAGCGGTCCAAAAACGGTTCCCTTTTGTGACGAGCAAGATTTGAAAAACATATGATATTGAAGTTCGATCCGTTAAATTTTTTTCGTTCAATTCCTTTGGCACCCAAACAGAGTGTTTGGACCCAAAACTAATCCTCTAAAACAATAGTCTGATAAATTCCAAGTTTGAAGGCCACTTCTGTGGGATTTGTCCTGATCATACTGCGAAGCACTCCGCCGTTGACATCTGATGGATGGCCTTCCTGATCTGGGTTCATCTTTCAAAGAAAATACACCATCAAGAAATTTCGCAAACCATCTCTGGCATGTTTGAGCTGTTACTGCGTCTTACAAGTTTATTTTTTTTGCCTCAATCGGGTTGTTCCCTTTTTGGAACTCATACAACACATACGAGGTCTGTTCAAAAAGTATCGCGAATTTTGTGTTATTCATGAATATCTATTTTATCCCCTTCAAAGTAATCCCCACCTTCGATGCCGTAATCGTTTCATGGGGCTCTTCAGTTTCGGGAAGAAGAAAAAGTCGCAGGGCGCCAGATCTGGTGAATACGGTGGCTACGACATTATTAGTGTGTTGTTTTTGGCCAAAAATGGCAAAAGCCAATTTTTGTTCTTCCACAAATTCGGGCGCTTCTGGCGAATTGCTTCACACAACTTCCGCATAACTTGCAGGTAATATTCCTTATTCACCGTTCTACCCTGTAGCAACAACTCATGATGGACCACGCCCTTGCAATCGAAGAAAACTGTAAGCAAAACCTTCACATTCGACCGAACTTGGCGCGCTTTTTTCGGTCTTGGCTTCCATTGGGATGATTGAGCTTTGGTTACTACGTCATAACCATAAACCCATGATTCGGCATCAGTTATGACCCTCTGCAGCAAATTTGGGTCATCACGGACAGAGTCCAACAGCTCCTTAGCAATGTTAATGCGATGCTGTTTTTTGGTCGAAACCACGTGCAAGCAAAGCAGCTGTCAAAAATTAATTGAATATTCAAAATGGCGGAACTAGTCGGCATAAGTGAGGGACATGAATATCAATATAAAAAATCGAGAATCGAATATACGTAACCCGCAGAAATTCAAAATTCGCGACACTTTTTGAACAGACCTCGTACAATGTCTTAAGTGCACTTTTTCTTCACATATGTTGACTATTTTACAAGTTTAAAAAAACTGACAAAAATACGAAAAAATGTAATCTTACGGTTTAAATCGATTTCAGTCGAATCAGAATTCACGCTAAGAATCGACAACGCATACAAGTGCAAAAGTGTTCAAAAACGACAGAACTTTCCCTTACAACCCAATAAAATAAAATATTTTAAATAAAAATTCCAAAATTTAATTATAGGACATTATGGAAATAAATAATAAATCTTATACAATGGCTTTTTATTAGTTTTCTTTTTTTAATGATATATTCATATTCTCAAAAACCATAAAATAAATATCCTTTTAGATTGTATTCTGTATGTAGTAAAATGAACAACTATCGTGAAATACATTGTACAATCCAATCTCAATCTACTTTAAAGTAAATAATATAATCTAAAATTTCAGTCTAGATACCATATGTGTATATGAATAGTTGTAAAAGTTTTATTCAGTTTTCATTCTGCTTTCGTATATGGCAATCAAACAATTCAAATATTTGCTGTAGAAAATTACACATTATTTTATCAACAACTAATAAATTGTATTTCTCTTCACTTCTATTCAACGAACGAATTCTTTCTATAATAATCAAATGTGTTAGAGTAGTGAGCAGACGATATACAATACAATATTTTAATAATATATCATATCAAAAGTCTATTATTATGTATGACTGTTATACGAACGAATATAGTAATAATTAAATTTAATATTTCTAATCTTAAATTGTAATTTGGAATAAAAATAATGCTTTTATAATCGACTTTTAATGTTTTTAAATTTAATGCACACTTTTTTATGGATGAACTTTTAGTGGTTTTTTTTTTGGAAGCATTTACAATCTAATCAAAATTGTTAACTTTTAAACATTATTATTTAGTATATTATTTTAAAAAAAATAAGTTTTCTTAAAAATTAAAAAAAACCAAATGTATCTGGGGATTTTCTTTAAACATTTTACTGTATCTTTTCTTAAAAATACAAGAAACTTTTATTAAGAAAATATGATAGCAACTTTAATATGTATTCATACCCCTCAATACCAGGCGTATAAGCTTAAATCCGCTGTGTTTTTAGTCAAAATAACACGTTTTTTTTTTCATAGAAAGCAAAAACAAATTTATTTAAAGTACTTGCCCTCGCTAGGTACATATTTTTCCCATCTCTGGGGCAATTTGTGGATACCACGTCAAAAAACTTCCTTCTCTTTCGAGGCAAACCACTCATCAAGCCATTTTCGGACATCTTCGTAAGAATCGAAGTGCTGCTCAGCGAGCGCGTGGCCCATCAACGAAAACAGGTGGTAGTCGGAAGGGGCCATTTCTGATGAATAAGCGGGTGGGATAGCACCTCCTAGTTGAGTGTCTTCAAGCAGTTTCAGACCATTATTCCAAGTGGTTTTCGGACCACCGCTGAGGCAAATCAGCTTGTCATGTCTCTGTTGATAATCCGTCCTTTTTTCATGCAGAGCACGGTGTAATTTGATCAGTTGTTGGTGGTAGCGCTGGGCATTGACAGTTTCACCAGGTTTCAACATCTCATAGTAAACGATACCCTGCTGATCCCACCAAACGCACAGCACCGTTTTCCGTCCGAAGCGATTTGGTCTTGGGGAAGATGTTGATAGTTGGCCTGGATCAACCCACAATTTCTTGCGTTAATGATTCTCAAAATATATCCACTTTTCATAGCCTGTCACAATCCGATGCAGGAACGACTTTCGTGTTTGTCTGGCGAGCAAGATTTTGCATGTGTCTTGGCGTCGCTCCATCTACCTATCGTTCAATTCATTCGGCACCCATTTTCCGATCTTTTCAATTTTCCTAATGTCACGCAGACGTATGGAAATGGCTAGTTGAGTAACACCCAATTGCTCCGCGAACATTTTTTGCGATTGGGTATCGTCTTCGTCCAAAAGTGCCTGCAACAGATGGTCCTCAACCTTCCTAGGCCGATTTACACGCTTCTTGTCCCACAAGTCAAAATTGCCGTCTCAAAGAACCGACGAAACCAATCTCGGCACGTTGTTTCCGATAAAACACTGTCACCATAGGTCTCCATAAGCATTCGATACGATTCGCCAGCGGATTTATTCAAATTTAAACAGAAAAGCAGACCTTCCCGCAAATGCTCTTTTTCTGGCACAAAACTAGACATGATTGCCAAAGGAAAAATGTATGTTGTTGTACGAAATTGCTAAAAATGTGCACTGATTAATGTTCACAAATGTCAAACTCATAAAAAAAATATGGCGTATCCATGGTAGCTTATTTACGCTCACTCACGCCATCTATGACCAAACAACGGATTTAAGCCTATACCCCTGTTATATTCATAACTCCTTTAACATGCCAATAATCATAACCACAGTCTTTTTAATTTTGAACATTGTTTGTTTTTTTTTTTTTTCTAAATAACATTTCATAGTTGTTTTATATTTATAAAAAGAATGAAAAATAATAAACAAAAATGATATAATTTTATTTTTTGGCTTCGTTTATGAGGCGCGACTCATTCATTATTGTTTTGCAAATCTTACTATAAGTTTGCTTGCTTTCTTAATTTAAATAATTTCTAACATCATCAAAAAATAAAAAAAAACATACCATATTTAACAATTCTCTCTATCGCACCCACTTAATACTTATTGTAATCACTTATATAAAAACTAAAGAAAAATAAAAAACATAATCACATAAAAAAATAAATAAAACTATTTATTATCTGTCTATATATGTGTATTCGTAGTGAAATACTAAAAATACAAAATTAATCAAGAACGTAAAATGCATATAACTTAATTTTCCTGATGAATACCATATTTTTGTTTGATCACATAAATTAATATTTTTTTTTATTGTATATCCAATCTTTGCACTTATAGAAGAAAAATTTAAGTGACAGTTGCAGTTTTAATTTACAAGAATAGAAATAGTTACATTACTGGCTTATTTAAAAATAAAAAACGAAAAAAACCAAAACTTATTTGAATAAATTTAAAAAAAAAACTAAAAGCAAGTTTGCGCAGCATTTTAAAATAAAAAATATATATTTTGACAGAAAAAAAAATCTACGTCTCCATATGCGTTTTGATAGTTAGTCTTGGCTAATTAAAAATTTTTATTACTTTTTTTTTGCTTCAAATTATAAAATCAATCAAAATAATCAGTCAGACAACAAATATATACAATTTCAATTTAAATTATGACAATTATTATTTACTACATAAATTTTTACACCCAAAATTATTTTTTTTGCTTTTATTAGACGAGTTAAAAATTTATGATTGAATAAAAGATTTTATTAAAAAAAAAAATAAGAATAGAAAAAATATAAAATATTACAATATATATATTGTAAAATGTTACAATTGATTTATAAAAAAAATATATATGTTATATACGAACACAAAATAATACATTATATTTGATAGAACATAATTCTGGTGATAAACGTATAAGCTTCCTGCATTTTAAATGTCGCTAGTTGGGTACATGTCATACGGGATAAAATTTAAATGCATGCATGGGTATTTATTATTATTATTTATTTATTTTCTTTACTATAATAAATATATATAAACATTTAAATATACTCTATGTCTACACATATATATATATATATAAATATATTTATATATATTATAATATTTTTAATTGTCATTATCTAGAATTTAAAAAAATAAAAATATTAATATCAAAATATTATATATGGTTAAAAAAATTGAGAAAAATGCATATTTGATAGAACTATTTGATAGTTCCTTTGTATAAAAAAAAGAGCATTCAATTCCGATTACTTCACTCATATACACATACATACGAGGTCTGTTCAAAAAATATCGCGAATTTGTGTTTTTTTCAAAAATTATTTATTTATTCATGAATATCTATTTTGTTTCCTTCAAAGTAATCCCCACCTTCGATGCCGTAATCGTCTTTATCTCCTCAATCGTAGCGTAGCGTCGTCCTTTCATGGGGCTCTTCAGTTTCGGGAACAAGAAAAAGTCGCAGGACGCCAGATCTGGGGAATACGGTGACTGCGGCATTATTAGTGTGTTGTTTTTGGCTAAAAATGGCAAAAGCCAATTTTTGTTCCTTCACAAATCCGGGCGTTTCTGGCGGATTGCTTCATGCAACATGCGCATAACTTGCAGGTAATATTCCTTATTGACCGTTCTACACTGTGGGAAGAACTCATGATGTACCTCGCCCCTGCAATCGAAGAAAACTGTAAGCAAAACCTACACATTCGACCGAACTTGGCACGCTTTTTTTCGGTCTTGGCTCGTGCGGTAGCTTCCATTGGGATGATTGAGCTTTGGTTTCCACGTCATAGCCATAAACCCATGATTCGTCACCAGTTATGACTCTCTGAAGCAACGATGCGTGAGCAGGGGCATTATCATGGTGCAAAAGCCAATTTTTGTTCTTCCACAAATCCGGGCGTTTCTGGCGGATTGCTTTGCGCAACATGCGCATAACTTGCAGGTAATATTCCTTATTGCCCGTTCTACCTTGTGGTAAAAACTCATGATGCACCACGCAACCTGCAATCGAAGAAAACTGTAAGCAAAACCTTCACATTCGACCGAACTTGGCGCGCTTTTTTTCGGTCTTGGCTCGTGCGGTAGCTTCTATTGGAATGATTGAGCTTTAGTTTCTACGTCATAGCCATAAACCCATGATTCGTCACCAGTTATGACCCTCTGAAGCAACGATGCGTGAGCAGAGGCATTATCATGGTGCAAAAGCCAATTTTTGTTCTTCCACAAATCCGGGCGTTTCTGGCGGATTTCTTCACGCATCATGTGCATAACTTGCAGGTAATATTCCTTATTGACCGTTCTACCCTGTGGCAAGAACTCATGATGCACCATGCCTCTGCAATCGAAGAAAACTGTAAGCAAAACCTTTACATTCGACCGAACGTGGCTCAAAAGCTTCACATTCGACCGAACTTGGCTCGTGCAGCTGTTTCCATTGGGATAGTTGAGCTTTGGTTTCGAAGTCATAATCATAAATCCATGATTCGTCACCAGTAATGACCCTCTGGAGCTAATTTGGGTGGTTGCAGACAGAGTCCAACAGCTCCTTAGCAATGTTAATGCGATGCTGTTTTTGGTCGAAATTGAGCAATTTTGGTAGGAATTTCGCGGCGACCCGTCTCACGATACAAATCATTGGATATGTTTAAGTCCTCAGCAACTTCTCTAATGGTGATTCGACGATTGGCCAATACTATTTTCTTCACTTCATCAATGTTTTCATCTGTTGTTGACGTGCTCGGACGTCCGGCACGCTTTTCGGCGTTCACATCTTCTCGGCCCTCTGAAAACATTTTGTACCACCGATAAACGTTGCTTCGGTCCAAGGTAGGTTCACCATATGCCACAGTCAACATTCGCAATGCGTCCGTGCAATTAATTTTGTTTTTCACAAAAAATTTGATACAGATTCTATGATTCATTTTTTGGAATGGGCCAAAAACCAAAGACGAGCCAAAACACGTGCAAGCAAAGCAGCTGTCAAAACTAAACTGAATATTCAAAATGGCCGAACTTGTCGGTATAAGTAAGAGACATAAGTACGAACATAACGCCACAAAAAAATCGCCCAAATGAGGTCATAAGTGAGAGACTTAAGTACCAACATAACGCCACAAAAAAAATCGAAAATCGAATATACGTAACCCGCGGAAATTCAAAATTCGCGATACTTTTTGAACAGACCTCTTATATATGAATGAACGATCTAAAGGAATAATGAAGTGCAGATAAAGTGTAATAAATTTAAATAAGCTAAAATTGTGAGTACCTTAAGAGTAAATTAATTTATTGAGAGCGCTAGCAATCAAGCATAAAAGCGACAGTAAATCAAATGCCACAAGAGAGAAAAAGTACCTTTGAGAATAAATCCCTTCCGTTATTTCTGGCTTGTCACTTCTTTTTCCTCCATAGCCCACAACCAACAAACCAACCTTATTAAAATTGAGAATAATTGTTAGTAAAACAATTTGAGAGAAAAAATTACGCGCAAGACAATTATCCCAGTTCTGTATATGCTTTCTTTTCTCTATTCCTCTTCCTCCGCTCTCAATTTAATTTAAAATAATCATTTTCGTTGATACTAACACACACATTTGTACTCGTACCTTTTTCTTTCTTATATATATATTGGTATATAGAAATGTTTCAATTTTGAATAAAGTATTTTTGAAGTTAAAATGTCAGAATATACAATAAATTGTAAGTGGTGGTCGTCACCCACTACCACAACCTTTTTTATAAATGTTTTTTTTTCTTTCTTTTTCACTTGTTAACAATAAAAATATGCATTTTTTTCAATTTTTTTCTTTTTTTTCATCAATACTCGTATTATTGATAGCACATAATAATAAAGTATTGCAAAATATATTTTTTATTTATTTTTATTCTCTTTCGCTCTTATAATTTTTGATTTGGTGGAAATTGTCCACATTTTTAAATTTAGGCGACTAATTTTTTTTCTGGTTTCATTTTATTTTTTAATTTTTTTTTCTCATACTTGATGTGTTTTATAATTTTCTCCAAATCAAAATTGAATTAAATATTAAATATTGTATTACTGTATATATAGATACAATATTTGCGTATTGGCTATATAGAGAGAAGAAATATTTGATAAACTGTGAAAACATAGAGTTTATAAATGATAGGAGAAAAATTATTCCATTATTTTTTTTTGCAATAAAACAAAAACTAATACAATAAAAGAATATGAATTAATAAAAAAAAAAAAAAAAACAAAATTAATCAACGCTGATACGATATTCGTCAAAATTATGTTGTTTTGTTTTACTTTTTCTTGTCTTGGTTATGTTGTAGGACGAGAAGAACCAACTCCTAATAACAAATCTTTGGCTTTCCTTGGTAAGTTTTGATATAAAACTTTAATTTAAAAGAAATTAACAAAAACAAACAGTCAAAAAAAAGAAATCCAATAAAATTTAAAAAAAAAGAAAAGACATTTATTATATTTTTTTTAATATACTCGTACTCGTACTCGTACTACACACACACGGCATTTATAATCATCGTAATTATTATTATCATAATCGTATCGTAATTACTTATGTATAATAAAAAAAATACAAATTCCATACATACATACATGTGTATATTTAAGCTTAATTACAACAGGGAATTATTTTTCTTAATTTAACCAAAAAAAAAAATCCGTTTCTTTTTTAATTATTTTTAAAAGAATTCTTATTATTATTATTTTTCTTAATTTTTATTTTTATAATTTATTATAACAGATTAATAATATGAAAATTGTTCATTTTTAATATTAAATAATAAATAATTATATTTATCCTATTCGGTGTATCTAAGAATATTTCTTCTGTTACAGAATTGTTTTCGAAAATATTTCAAAGAAGTCGCAAAGTTAAAAGATTATATACCCTTTTCGACCTTGTATTTCCAACAAGAAATATTTCTATAAATTTTTGGAATGAAATTTATATAATCTCTTTCAATTAATTTCTTATTATTAATCAATAAAATTTGGAGAAAATTTTTTGTCCATAAAAAAATATTCAATTAAAAGAAATACTCATAATTTCTTCAAGACAGTATTTGCTTGTAGCATTGAGCGTTTTCTTCAAGATACGTTCAAGTTACGTATCTCATGATTATAATTGTTTTTCTTTAAAATAAATGTTTACTTTCGTAATCGAAGCTATATAGTATACGAGGTATGTTCAAAAGAAGTATCGCGAATTTTATGTTTTTTCAAAAAAATGTCCCCTTCAAAATAACCCCCACCAGATATTATACATTTCGGTGAACGTTTTTTCCAATCCTCGAAGCACTTCAAAAAATCATTTTTTGTGATCTTGTTCAGCTCCTCCTTCGATGCCGTCTTTATCTCCTCAATCGTAGCGTAGCGTTGTCCTTTCCTGGGGCTCTTCAGTTTCGAGAACAAGAAAAAGTCATAGGGGGCCAGATCTAGGGAATACGGTGGCCGCAACATTATTAGTGTATTGTTTTTGGCCAAAAATGGCGGAAGCCAATTTTTGTTCTTACACAAAAACGGGTGTTTCTGGCGGATTCCTTCGCGCAACTTGTGCATACCTCGTAGGTAATATTCATTGTTGACTGTTCTACCCTGTGGGAAGAATACATGATGCACCACGCCACCTGCAATCGAAGAAAACTGTAAGCAAAACCTTCACTTTTGACCGAACTTGGCGCGCTTTTTTCGGTCTTGGCTCGTGCGGCAGCTTCCATTGGAATGACTGAGTTTCAGTTTCCACGTCATAACCATAAACCCATGATTCGTCACCAGTTATGACCCTCTGGAACAAATTTGCGTTTTTGGTCGAAATTGAGGCAAAAATCAAAGACGAGCCAAAATACGTGCAAGCAAAGCAGCTGTCAAAAATTAACTGAACATTCAAAATGGCCGAACTCTTCGGTATAAGTGAGAGATATGAGGTCCAACATAACGCCACAAAAAAATCGAAAATCCGCGGAAATTCAAAATTCGCGATACTTTTTGAACAGACCTTGTACATTATTTTCCCAACATAATTATTCACCTTTTTTCTTTAAGTGAATCATTCAATTTGTCAAACTGATGACAGTACACACTTCAGAATTGATCGTTGTGTTTCTCGGTAGAATCTCAAAATAAACGATTTTTTTGAAATCCCACCAAACAGATAGTATAACCTTTTTTTGATGAATATTGGCTTTCGAAGTGCTTTGAGCCGGTTCATCTTTTCCGCTCCGCGATCTTTTGCGCTTAACATTGTTGTGGACAACCCATTTCTCATCCCCAGTGATTATACGCTTCAAACATGGATCATTTTCTTGGCATTTGAGAAGTAAATCACAAACGTCAATGCGACGGCACAAATTTTTTTTCCATAAGAAGATGAGGAACCCATATATCGAGCTTTGAGATTAACCTACCCGTTTGAAATGATCAAGAACGGTAGAATTCTATAAATTTAATCCCTCAGTGATCTCATGAGTTGTTATGCATCAACTATTGTTTTTATTGTGCCTTCATCAGCTTTAACTGGCCTTCCAAAACGTGGTGCATCTTCGAAATCAGAATTGCCGGATCGAAACTTTGCAAACCAGTTTTGACAATGGTGGCTCACTTAACACATCTTCTCCATACACATCGGATAATATTTTTCTGTGCTTGAACCGCATTTTTATCTTTTCTATAGTAAAAAAGTAAACTATGTCGAAAATGCTGTTTTTCACTTTCCATAATTAAAAGGGTATCAACCAAAAAATACTGTGCAGAATCAATCTTCTGATTTTTTCACAAGCAAGCCTTGCTATGTCAGCTGTCAAAATACATATTATTATGCGGCTTAAGTATAAAGTTAGTTGCGAACAAATACAATTAAGTCCTCTGTTGGAAAACAAAAGAAATTACTATCCGAACAACGCAATATAAAATTATTTAATTAACAAACAAAAAAATTCAACCAGAAACTATAAAATTTCAGAACTTACAATAAAAAGCAGATTGAAAAATGTTTGAAAAATGTCCAAATAGAAAAATTTCTTAACTTATCATTTATAATCTGTTATAATAATTGTAATGTGTTATAATTTACATGAACTTTTCAGTTGCATTTATAATAAATTTGAAAGTTTTCCTAATTTGCTCCCCACTATTTATTATTATTATTTTATATCTCTGATTTTTTTATATTTCTTTTTAAATTATTATAACTATTGTAAGTTTAAGAAAAAAACTAAAAAAACTCAATATTCGAATCAATCATTTAATAAAAGTCATTCAGAAACATGGAATTTTTTCTTCTGTAAATTTGTAGTTTTGATAAGAATTTTTTTATCTTTTTTTTTGTAATATACGTTTTTTAAGATTTAGGATATTTTTTAAGAATTATTTTTTTTTACTAAATTGAATTTATTTTGTCTAATTTTTTGTTTTTTTTTTTTTTTTGTGTGGTTTCTTTAACGTATGTTTTCATAGAGAAATTATTATAAACATTACGTAATGGAAATGAAAATGTATAAAAAGAAAAAATAATTGCGAATTGAAAAAAAAATCCTAACTATTGGTTTGTAAATTACTTATTTAAAAAAATTGCTTTAAAATATTCTTTCAATTATATAACATATTTGTAGTGGACTTTAATAATCTTAAAATATACATAATAAATCCCCCCCCCCCTTTTTCCCCCTAACCCTCACGGAAAATAATCTTGTATCTATACTCCTTTTTTTCTATCCATATTGATTTTCAATTGTAATTTAGAATAAAATTCCTTTTGTAAATTTTTTTGCCTAATTGAAAAAATACTATTTAGAAACCAACCATTTATTTATATATATTCATTGATTAAATATTTAGTTAGTTACTTAGACTATGTTCATAATTTTTTTTTTTTTTTTTTTGGTTATTTATTTTTAAAAAAAATCCTTTTTTTTTGTGTGAATAATTTCTATTTTGTAATTTTTTTTCATTTAGATTATACTTATTATAATAAATTTATAATACTTTAACAAGAGAATGGTTTATAATAAGTTTTATATTAAAAATTTTATAGATTGTATAACATTATTGAAATGACTGATTGATTCATTCATTTAAACAAATGTCTTGCCTACATCAAATTTAGGGCAAAACAATTCATCCTCTCTCTCTCTCTCTCTCTCTCTCTCTCTCTATTCGTTCGATATTTTATGTACTTACTCTCTTCAGTTTTTTTTGTTTTTGTTTTCATTTTCAATTGTTATATTTTCTTAAAGAATTCTCTTTCAAAAAAAAAAAAACAACAACCGTCTCTAAAAATTAAAAATAAAAAAAAAATCCAATGGAATTCATTTTGTTTATATTTTATTTGAATTCTTTGAGATTTTATTCCCTATTACGGATTCTTTCCAATATTTCTCTTCATAAAATAATAATCGAATAAACTTTTATCATAGAATAATGAAAGCAGTTATACTAGAAAAATTTACAAAAATTATATTTACAAATAAATAATCTTATCTCAAAATATACAATATATTATATTACAACAGAATATTTATGCATTTTATATAACTTAATATAAATCAATAATTCGTACTCTCACAACAGTCTTCCAAATAGACAGAGGGAGACGGACGGTATTCTCTCTAAATATTCTCCATTATATCATAAAAAAAAGAAGTAAAATAAACATAAAATGTCTGCTCTTTTTTTATGCCTCTCTCTCCCTCTCTCTTCCTCTCTCTCTCACACCTCACAGTTTTTTTTTTATCCGTGTGGAAAGGCATGAATTATTTAACCGTTCTCTTGATGAATACGTTACAAAAAAAAAATAAAAACAAAAAAAAACCTAATGTAAATAAATAAGAAAAAATTCCGAAGAGTATAAGAACAAAAAAAAAAATAATAACAAAATAAATGAATACTTGTACACATCCCGGAAAAGATGAAAGTTAAGGAAAATTTGAGGGAAAATATTAGAAAATATGATAATACCGCATATGGTATGTACTATGTGCTTTCGTACGCAAAATCTTCAGTAAAATATACTTTCGTAAGCTGGTAGGGATTATGCTTTTGGGAAATTTTTTTTGTTCTTTAAGAGGCAAAAATTATACAAAATTAATCTGGTAACACACTACACAGTGTTTTTTTTTGTTTTGTTTGTCGCCTCTTGTTGGTAAGTACCGCTCATATCGGCAGTACTTTTTCATAAAATATAGATCCCCCCACCCCTCTTCCCAACGCCACTCATACTTTTCTACGGTTTTATTACAATAAATCGTTATTCGAATTCATTTTGTTATTTTATGTAATATTTTTCCGTTAATAAATCTTTACCCATTTAAATATGTTCAATCCGTTATGTTATAACAAAATAATACATATAAAACAGAGGAGGGGGGAGGGGGGGGTTGTGCTGGATTTTTTTTTCCTCTTATTTGTTTTTGATTTTACTATCATACAATTTCAACAAAAAAATCCATTTACAATTTCCCACACATAAAAAAAAAAAATAATGATTGTCACTTGAAATTTCAAAATTATTTTAAGTTGTTTTTAATAATGTCATAAATATTCGGATTAAATTCGTTTGTATTTGGTTCCATATGTACACCCCCCTTCCCCCTTTTTCCCCTAAACGTAAAAGATGATTTATTGATTTGCCATTACTATCAATAAATATTGGGGATTTGGCAACTAAATGATTGCGGATTTTAAATAAGAAGAAAAATTCTATAAAATTTTTACTTAAAAATATAACTGTAGTCCGTTTTTGTCGATGACCCTTTGCCATCCACTTCAGGCAATATCATAATTCCGTGTTCGTGTAAAACTTATTACTTTTGGTAGCAAAAAAAAACTGAATTAAATGTGATTTGACTGATGTCAGCGTCATTAAAAATTTTACTATTTAAGGTAATTTGAAGGCGCTATATGGTGGATGTGACAACATATCCCCAACCTGATTCCAATCATTTTTGGCGAGTGGCCTTTGCATTGTCATGCTGGATAATAACACCCCATACGATTTGCCAATTCTGGCCGATTTTCTTGAACTGCCATTGCTCAGTTTGACAAGTTGTTGAACGTACGTGTACAACGTGGAATTAATCGTTTGGTTTCTTGGTAAAAGTTCAAAGTGCACAATTCCTTTATAATCCCACCAAACTGACAGCATAATCTTCTTTTGGTGCATCTCATCTTTTTATGTCCTCTGAGGTGGTTCATCTCGCATCACCCACGATCGTTATTATAAAATATCCACTTTTCGTCGCCAGTTATCTGTCTTTTCAGAAGCGAATCAGTTGTTTCGTTGCATTTCAGAAGCGAATCACAGATGCTAATGCGTTGCGTCAAATGAATTTCCTTAAGCTAATGAGGAATCCATAAATCGAGTTTCGTAACATAGCCAAGCTATTTTGATTTTTTTCAATGCGATACATTGAGCTTCTCTGTAATCTCACGTGTTATGCTATAACGATCTGAATCGATAATGTCCTTGATATGGGTCTCATCAACTTCAACTGGACCGATTGTAGCGAATTTTTTTAGTAAAAAATCACCAGAACAAAATTTAGCAAACCAATTTTGACACTGCCTTTTTTTCGACGCTTCATTCCTGCGATGCGTTCTTGCTTTTTCGGAAATAATACAATAAAATATGTCCAAAATATACCGTCTTGTCCTTCCATTTTAAATATGGATAAAAACAAAACTAAATAGCTAAGCGATATACAATTTTTTTTACTAAATTAATTATTTTAATTTAGTAAAAAAATTGTATATCGCTTAGCTATTTAGTTTTGTTTTTATCCATATTTAAAAAAATGGAAGGAGAAGACATACTTTCTAGAAATACTTGTGAGCAGCAATATTTTCCCAAGTCTGTATTGGGAAAATATTGCTGGTCACAAGTATTTCTAGCTACTCGCAGCTACTCTTGCTTATACAAATGAGTAGATCGCATAAGTAGTTACGCATACAATTTACGGTAGGGGGATTTTAGCAAAAGCAAAAATAAATGGAATCAAATATTAACTGGAGTACGTTTTACATAAAAAAATAATTACACATTTATTAACTGACTGCTTTACAGCTTGTTATGGAATTGCTTGGCGAGCTGGAAGATGATAGTAACCTAACTTTCTTATTCAATATGTTTTTCCAAAAATGTTTCTTCTTTCTCGTTTTGAAATATTCATCTTTTCGGTTGGCATAAACATTTATTAATGCTTTACCCTCGTTTCAGGTACAATGTTTAGTTCTTATGTAATATTTATCAAATTCAAAGGCTGTACGAAACACATTTACTTCACTTCACGTTGACAAGCTGAATAAACTCTGTCTTCCATAGGGCCTATTTTGCTACTCGCAAGTACTTGGGAGTACTTACCAAATGGAACGCAGACCTTTCTGACAGAAGTAAAATATAACCTCAAAATACTGAGTTTATTCAGCTTGTCAACGGAAAGTGGAGTGTATGTGTTTCATAATTTCAAACATTTGCTGCCTCGCACGTGCACCATTGTTGCTGTCAATTCCTTCATATTCTGCGTAATTCTGTATGTTGTTGACTTCATTATCTAAACCATACGCAAAGTCTCCAAGTAGCACTCCTCCTGGTATTATTCTGGACTCATCCTCAGTAATACGCCTGTAGAAGCTGTGCATCGTGCATTGCACCAGGTTCACCACAGTGCACATCTATAAACTTTTTCTCAGCGTTTACAATTCCCTGTAAAAGCAGACTATAATATTTATTCCTATTGCAGTATGCTTGTTTGTCACGTTTAGGAGGATTGATATTAATATGTGAATCATCAATAGCCCCAACAACACCGGGTACACCTTTCATAGCTGCAAATTGCATTTGGTTATTTTGCATTTCGGTTGCTGTTGGCTATTTTATGTGCACTCACTTCAACAAACCATTTTACGACACTGCTTTCTGTGACATCAAATCTGTCTGCAATTTGTCGGTACACTTTCAGTATTTGCTAGAAACCACAACGTGATGTATATTTCAACATCAAAACCAACTGCAGTACGTCCTTAATGACTTGGGCGGTGTAAAAACACACTCCAGTAAATATTTGATTACATTACTTTTTGCTTTTGCTGCACGAATAAAATAAACATAACAAAAATATGACACTTCAACATAACCAACGAACCTGCTAAGCCATCTATTTTCATTTTGCGAACTAAAATCCCACTACAGTAAATTGTATGCGTAACTACAAAAGCAAAGTACTCATCTGTATGAGCAAGAGTAGCAGCGAGTAGTTAGAAGCTTCTGTGAGTAGCAAAATTTTCCTAATGGAAGACAGCTATTATAGGTTATGTGCTTTGAACACGTTGACATAACAAAACAATGTGCTAATACCATCTATTGACAAAATCCGCAATGACTTAGTTGTCAATCCAATATTTTTTTTATAGAATTTTATTTAAGAGTACTAAATTGATTAGAATTTCTCTTATTTAGTGACGAAAGTATATTACCGAAAAAGAGAGAGAAGAATAATCTGATATTTTCGGTTATGCATTTTCAAGAAATTTTGATACGTTCATACAAAATTTATATGCCTAACATCTGAGCTAAAGTATATGCGCCAAAAAAAATAAATCCCCCAACCCATCTTCTTATATCCGTCCTAGTTTATACTATTTCTCTATCAGAAACAAAATAATTTACTTTTCCTTTTTTGAAAATATCAAAATAAATTCTCTTTTTTTTGTAAATATATATTCTATGCAAAATACTTTAAATTTTTTTTTTTTATAAAAAGCCGTGTGTGTAAAATATGAAAATATCTCAAATGATAAAAATAAATTAACAAACATTGAATATGCTTTAAAAAAAAATATCCAAAAGTAATTATAACTGCGTGATTTTGGGACATATTTATTATTATTATTATTATTTTATTTTGCGCTTATCTATTTAAAAGTGATTATAATATAAATTCTTAATTGTTTAGCATTTGTATTAATTTATAATTTTTATTTTAAATTTAAGAAAAAAATGTATTTTTGATGAAGAAAACAAATTTTAAATTTATAAATTATCGGTTTTAGATCAGGAAATAAGATCCCCAAAATCACCCGTTTAGAATTATTGTAAAAATAAAATCAAAAAATTTAATCAAAACGCAGTTAAATAATTAAATAAAGTACGATACCATGCAAAAAATATATTGTAAAATAGCCATCCATCCGACTTGCCCCAGCATATCTTACTACTACGCGCTCTATACATTATTGTACATACTCGTATTTAGTAGATATTCCAGAGCCTGGAGAAATTTATATTAAAAGTCATAATAAATCCAATAATAAGAGTCACCCTAAGAATTCCTCAATTTTGCTAATTTTCATTTAAAATATATTTTGTTATTTTTTATAGCATGTTTATATTTATTGTGAATTGTTTCGTGTAAAAATTGTTTTTCTTCTGGAAAACATTAATGAAAATTTATTTTTTACTTTGCTTGTTTGTTATTTGATGTTGTATAAAATAATTATTCGTGTACATAGAATTTATTATGTGTCTAATTTAAGATTTTAAGGTACTTTAAATGCAAAATATGCTTTTTGAAATTTGTTAGTAATTTTTAAGTAGTAAATTTGTATTTTGAAGAAAAAACAAACAACAATAATAGTCTGACAAGACTAATTTTTATTTTCTATATAGAGAATATTTTTTTTTGAGAGAGCAACAACTTAATTTTTTTTAGATAAAAAATTAGTATTGTCAATGGTAATATTTATAAAATCTATTAATTAGATCGGTGTAATTACACTTGAATACGATCACTTTTTTTTTTTAAAAATAATCAACGTAATCATTCGTTTATTAAGTAGTCAATGAAAATTGTTATTCTTTTTTACTATAATAAATATAATAAGTCCAAGTTTAAAAGATTTTCTTAAAACAATTTTATTTTATTTTTATTCATCAATTTTATCTCCTTAAAAGCAGTTTTCTTGGGCAGCTTCCAGGTATATAAGCTTGAATCCGCGGTTTTTTAGTCAAAAAAAACTTGTTTTTTGTTATAGAAAGTAAAAACATATTTATGCAAAGTACTTGCCGTCGCTAGCTACACATTTTTCCCATCTCTCGGGCAATTTTTAAGGGATTTCAATCCCTTATAAACACTTTATTGTGTTGAGTTTTCACAATTGAAAATTTATTTTGAATGTACATCTGAACAATCTACTTGGACTGAAGATCCATAAACGTGCTATATGACAGCTGTCAAAAAAAACCTGTTTTGATAGGTTTTGTCGCCAGCTGTCATATAGCAAAATGAAAAACCAATTAAAACGTAACTATGCGTTAATATATTCGTTTTACAATTAAATTCAACAAATTACAGAAAATTTATGAGCTGCATTTGGTAATAAGTACCAGGTGTATAAGCTTAAATCTGCTGTTTTTTAGTTTTAAAAAAAAGTTTAATATTTAAAAAAACATGAATAAACGAATTCTTCGTAAGAATCGAAGTGCTGCTCAGCGAGCGCGTGGCACAGCGACGAAAACAGGCCATTTTCGGACGTCTTCGTAAGAATCGAAGTGCTGCTCAGCGAGCGCGTGGCCCAGCGACGAAAACAGGTGGTAGCCGGAAGGCGCCAGGTCTGGTGAATAAGTGTGGTGGGGTAGCACCTCCCAGTTTATTGTATCTTTTCTTAAAAATACAAGAAACTTTTATTAAGAAAATCTGATAGCAACTTTAACATGTATTCATACCCCTTAATTTTAATACCAGGCGTATAAGTTTTAATCCGTTGTTTTTTAATCAAAAGAACACATGTTTTTTTCATAGAAAGCAAAAACAAATTTATTCAAATTACTTGTCCCCGCTATCTACATATTTTTCCCATCCCCATCTCTCGGGCAATTTGTGGATACCACGCCAAAAATATTCCTTCTCTTTCGAGGCAAACCACTCATCAAGCCATTTTCGGACGTCTTCGTAAGAATCGAAGTGCTGCTCAACGAGCGCGTGTCCCATCGACGAAAACAGGTGGTAGTCGGAAGGGGCCAGGTCTGGTGAATAAGCGGGGTGGGGAAGCACCCCATTACTACTACTTGGAGATACTCAGCATCCCAGTTGAGTGTCTCCAAGTAGTTTCGGACCATTTTTTAACGTTGTTGAAAAACCCTCCTTTTTTCACGCAGAGCACAGTGCAATTTGATCAGTTTTTGGTGGTAGCGGTGGGCATTGACAGTTTCACCAGGTTTCAACATCTCACAGTTAACGATACGCTGCTGATCCCACCAAACGCACAGCATCGTCTTCCGTCCGAAGCGATTTGGTCTTGGAGAAGATATTGATGGTTGGCCCACGATTTCTTGCGTTTAGGATTCTCGAAATATATCCACTTTTCATCGCCTGTTACAATCCGATGCAGGAGCGACCGACTTTCTTTTTTGTTTGGGGAGTAAGATTTCGCATGTGTTTTGGCGCCGCTCCATCTGCCTATCGTTCAATTAATGCGGCACCATTTTCCGGAAATGTCTGGTTGAGTAACATCCAATTGCTCCACGAGAATTTTTTGCGATTGAACATCGTCTTCGCCCAAAAGAGCCTGCAATTGATGGTCCTCAACCTTCCTAGGCCAATTTTCACGATGCTTGTCCCACAAGTCAAAATTACCGTCTTTGAACCGACGAAAACAATCTCGGCACGTTGTTTCCGATAAAGCACGGTCACCATAGCCTTCCATAAGCATTCGATGCGATTCGGCAGCCGATTTCTTCGAATTCAAGCAGAAAAGCAGAGCTTTCCCCATATGCCCATTTTTCTGGCACAAAACTAGACATGATTACCAAAGGAAAAATGTATGTTGTTGTACGAAATTGCTGACAATGTGCACTGATTAATGTTGAGAGATGACAAACTCATAAAAAAAATGTGGCGTAAACGTGGTAGCTTAATACGCTCACTCACGCCATCTATGAACAAACAGCGGATTTAAGCGTATATACCTGATAAAGTTTATATTGCCTTGAAAAAATTTAATCTCATAAAATGCACATAAAATTTTAGATTAACAAAAAAAAAAAAGTTTATAAAACAAATTTACACAAAAAAAAACAACAACAAAGAAATTAAAATTAAAATAAAAAGAAACCTATTTTCTACGTTCAATGTTGAAAATTGTTTTGTGTGCACATTTTATGATTAAAATTATTTCCATACAGTGAACGTCAGCCAATA
Organism: Atherix ibis; assembly: GCA_958298945.1. NCBI lineage: Eukaryota > Metazoa > Arthropoda > Insecta > Diptera > Athericidae > Atherix > Atherix ibis. The sequence continues at coordinate 21,304,894 of OY282609.1, read as the reverse complement.
ATTTAAAATTAAAATGAGCACGAAAAGCCTTCCTGATAATATATAATATATATTTCGTTAGTGTACAAGAGGACTACTAGGCCGCATATATATATATTCCCACATGAATATTGAGTTAATGTATATAAACTATATTTATTGTATGAGAGTGCGGAGTGCCTTGTGTTCAAATTGATCCAAAAATTAAAATAACGAATTTTGAATAATAGAACCAAATGCACATGGCCATGATGGATATATCCTTTCAATAGCCATTCAATATTATTTCATATCATTCATTTAAAAGCATTCGATTTGATAGATTGAAATATTATACATTGACAATAATGAAACTATTCGAATAGATAATAAATAACACAATTAGTCCTATTTTGCCCAAATATATTTTATATAATATTATCGTATATGAAAATGGGAAATTAGAGCATGATTAACAAAATATTTTTATAATCATAAATATAATATATTGTAGAGTATTTTTTTTGGTGTGTTCTTTTTTTTGGTATTGTGCAATTTTTGAAATTTTTAATCAGTCTTGTTCTTTACTCTCTTATATTCTAATTGCAATTGACATTCATCATTAAAAAAAATTAATTAACTCTACTTATCTATCATCAAAATATAATATACAAATAAACTTAATCGTGAATATTCTTTTGCTAGTATAAAATTTTTTTGCATTTATAGTTTTAAATAGTTTTTTTTTATTATAGCTATTATATATAAATCTTCTATACCAAATAATAACTATTTATAATAATAATATATACATATATATATATATATTTTTTTCTTTCTGTTATTATTATTATTATTAATAGTCAATTAAAATCAAATTTGTACAAAATACCATTTTTTTGTTTTTGTGTAAAAAAAATTTAAAAAAAAAAAACATTTGGAATGTTGATTATTCTTATTAATTTGAATATTTTACCTACCATCGTAGGAATGGAATGATTATAATCTACGCTGGAATGATTCTGAATATGGTGGAGTGAAAGATTTACGAATAACACCAATAAAACTTTGGAAACCAGATGTTCTTATGTACAATAGGTGAGTCTAAAAAAAAATCATAATTCACAAAATCTTGTTCTTGAAATTAAAATATAATCATTTAATTAATATCTACGAACATACACACACGTATCTGTGTGAGTATGTAGTATATTTAAGCGAAATAAAAAATTAAAAATATCTTCTCCACAATACAAATTGTTCATGTTTAGGTACACATACATATGATATTCTTAAATATAAAAAAAGGGGGAATTTTAATAATATAATAGAAAAAAATCGATCGATTTTACTAATAGTTAAACAATTTTTTATTAATATTGGGTTGTTCGGAAAGTAATTTCGTTTTTTTTTACTGCTACTACATTTGAATACGAAATTGAAATAAATACTTTAAAACTATTTATTCATATAAAAAGCTCATTTTTTTATTTACTAGTAAGTTTTCAAAGGATTGGGTCGTTCGAAAAGTAATTTCGTTTTTTTTAAATATTTTAACAATATAAAAATGAAAGACGATTTTCTTATTGTGAATTAATATTTTATTCTATTGAATATTATCCAGTCTGATCCAAGTATGGCAGTATATCCCATCCAAGCTCTAAAAGCTTTCTTGCCAAGTGGTCAAACTTGTATGTGGTTTCGCATTATCCTGTTGCAATACTATACCTTTCCTATTGACCAATTCTGGGCTTTTTTCTTTAAGTGAATCCCTCAATTTTTCCAACTGATGACAGTACACACTTCAGAATTGATCGTTGTGTTGCTCAGTAGAAGCTCAAAATAAATGATTTTTTTGAAATATTGACTTTCGAAGTGCTTTGTGAGCCGGTTCATCTTATCTACACCAGGATTTTTTACGCTTAACGTTGTTGTAGAAAACCCATTTCTTGTCCCCAGTGATGATACGCTTTAAAAATGGATCCTTTTCTTGGCGTTTGAGAAGCAAATCACAAACGTCAATGCGACGGCACAAATTTTTTCCCGTAAGAAGATGATAAACCCATACGTGTATGTTGAGTTTTGAGATTAAACCTAGCCCGTTTCAAATGATCATGAACGGTCGAATTCAATAAATTTAATCTCTCAGCGATCTCACGAGTTGTTATGCATAAATTAATGCCTTTATTGTGTCTTCATCAGCTTCAACTAGCCTTACAGAAGGTGGTGCATCTTCGAGATCAAAATTGACAGATTTCATTCCATACACATCGGATAATTTTTGCTTGCTTGAACATCATTTTTATCTTTTCTATAGTAAACAAGTAAAATTTGCCAGAAAATGTTGTTTGTCACTATCTATATTTAAAAGAGTATCAACTAAAAACTACTATGCAGAATCAATCGAATTTTGAAAAACAGCATTTTCTTTTGCTATGTCAGCTGTCAAACAAGCCTTGCTATGTCACCTGTCAAAATACGTATGATTATACGGCTTAAGTGTGAAGTTGGTTGTGCAAAAAATACAATTAAGTCCTCTGTTGGGAAACAAAAGAAATTACTTTTCGGACAACCCAATAGAATATTTGAAGAGAAACCAAAAAAAAAAACGAGTATTGCAATAATTGCAGAAACAAACCCCAAAAAAAATATTCGTTTTATTCCTTTTGTCTTGTTTTTTTTTTTTTTTTGGTTTCCTACCATACACAGAAGGTGTTTTTTTTCTATTATATTATTATCCTTTTATTATAAAAGAGATGAGAATAAAATCAAATGAAATCAAGAAAGAAAAACGGAAGGAAAAACCATATGTTACCACACATCATAGAAGCATCCGAGAGGGTGTATTTTTTTTTTTTTGCAATAACAAAATACTCTTTTATAGCTACTAAGAACGAGTAAATAAAAACTTAATAATTTATTTAATCTCATATGGTATATTAACTATTATTATTATATAAACATCAGAAATAAAAAATGCCCCCCAAAAAAAAGGTAAGCAAATTATTATTAATTAAAAATAACACCTACAAAATATACAGTGTATTATTTGAAGAAAAAAAAACCAAAAAAAAAAATTGTAATTAATAATAATAAATCATATATGCTTTTTTATTGCATTTAGAATTAATTTGTATTTATTTGTACAATATTTATTTATTTTAATTAAAATAGAAAGAAAAATATGATTTATTACATTTGCACTGTTAAATATTATATTAGTCCATAGTTATTATTATGATTTCTTTTATTAGTAATATTAATTAATTAACTAACTGCAAGAAAGCAAAAATTACTTTAAAATGAAGTTAGTATTTTTTTTTTCTCTTAATTTTTTTTTTTTTAGCTTAATCGCTTCGTATTTAGTAGAAATTTGTTTATTTTTTATTTCATTTTTATGGCATTTTTCTTGTTTTAAATTAATACATCTAAGAATAAATGATTTTAAAATATTATAATTTTTATTTTCCTATCCTGTTTTTGTTTTTGTTTTAATTAATATTAAATTAGTGATAGTTATTGTGTATATTATATATATTTATATAAGAGTAGTTCACGCGCTGTGGTCTAGTGGGAAAGTACACTGTCAGCTTGCCGTTATTGTGGGCCTCATTTTATATATACAAATAGAAGAAGAAGAAAAAAACTTTTATTATTATTAAATTGTATTCAAGCATATAAAAAAATAAATAAAAATAAATAAGCATAAAAAAAACAAATTTTTTTTTCTTATAAAAGCAATTTTTTAAAACGATTAAAAAAATTATTTAATCTCTGTTTTAATAGACAAATTGGAAAAATAAAAACAAAAAAAAACTCATTTTTATCAGAATAAAAAATTATTGCTTTTATAATAAATTCAGACACACAATAATAATTAATTTTTACATTTTCAATAATCAAGGAAAAAAAAATAGACAGACAAAAAATATTTACAAAAACTAAAGGAAATTTACAATTTTTTTTAATAAATCGTCTTGAATTTATTCATTGGAACAAAATTTTTAAGATTTTTATCAAAACTATAATTGTTAATATTGAAAACAATAAGAAAAATGTTAAACATTACAAAAAATGAATATATTTTCAGACGATTTAGAAATGTTGTAAACAATTATTAAATACTTAAAAATTTGGAAACTGTTTAATCAAATCCCTCTAAATTTTTTTTAATTTTAAAAAATAATCCTTTAATATAATAAATAAATAAATAAATAAAATTTCAAAAAAATTTACTATTCACTAATAAAATAACAAACAAATTTTCAATAATTAGAAAAATACTATTTAACCAAAAAATATTCTAACAAAATAAATGTATTTATTATATTTTTTTTTTACATAAATTATCTTATAAAAATCCATTTTCTTAAAGTTCTCTCATATACGAGTATATTGGTTAGATGAAAAAATGACAATTCTTGTCACTTATTTTTAAAAAAAAAAAAATACATTTGATTAAATAAAATTATTTATGAAAATGGATAAACTTATACTTATTTGTTTGAAATAATTTTAAATATTTATTAGTCGAAAAAGTTCGTGGTGTTTTTGAGTAAAATTTATTTAAATCAAATATTCTTTATTATTATCGATAATGTTTCGTCATTTTTTTGGGCTTAAAGTTCAGCTTGGTTGCATTAAGATAGTTTTGTAGAGATCTATAGAAGTGGAAGTCTGAGGATGCTATAACTGAACTATATGATTGATGCATCAGAACCTCTCAGGCGCGTCATTTTTGGCGAGTCATCAAAGACAGTTTGACAGTTTGAGTTGAACAGTAGCAGTTCATTATGAGCGATTCACTTCCAGTCCCACCGTACACACAGTATAAACTTATCGGCCGTCAATTCTGGCTTTCAAATAGTTTTGTAAGCCAAAAATCATCTCTTTTTTTTCATCATCTCTTTTGGGATGATATTCTCGTATTTAACGTAATTTTAATGACAAGTTACGATTTGCTTAAGAAGTTGCTCGATTTCATTGCGCTTCGGCAGCGCATCGCAGATGTTAAGTCGGTCCATTTTGTTTTTCACACTCAATTCATGAGGCACACAAATATCGAGTTGCTCACATTACAGTACTGAGTGAACAGTTTGATCGAACTGTAGCAGTTCATAATGAACGATTCCCTTCCAGTCCCACCATACACACAGTATAACCTTATCGGCCGTCAATCCTGGCTTTCAAATTGTTTTGTTAGCCAAAAATCATCTCTTTTTTTCCATCATCCCTTTTGAATGATATTCTCGTATTTTACCTAATTTTCATCACCAGCTTTAGCAGCGCACTGCAGATGCTCACTCAGTTCATATTGTTTTTTAAATTCAATTCGACAAACATCGAGTTTTTTTCTTAATTCAGCCTTTTGCAAATGGTTTAAAACGGTTTGATGGTAAATGGTATGTCATGATTACTGATATGCCGGTCTGGCTCAATTTTTATAGTAATTGACCAACCAGGGCAGGGTCGGTCAATTTCTAGAACACCGAAATTTCTAGAACGAAAGCCAACGAACTATTTCCGTGCTTTGATATAGCACCTTCACCATAAACACAACAAATTTTTTCACAAGCCTGCGATGCGTTGTCCGCATTGTCGAAGTGGTCCCCATTTTTGAAGTTGAATAACTTTTGCACTACCCAAAGCTTTAAGTATCTCCTTTCGAACGCACGTGTAGTATTGTTACAATGTTATTATTGATTACTGACGTTAACGACACGATCTTTTTCAACTAAATAATATTATAATGCAAACAATTGTTATTAATTTCTGTATTTGTTTTCTCTTTGAGTAAAAATTTCTTTCTCTCAATTGATTTATAAAATAAGGATAACTCTCACATAATACGATTGTTGGATTTACACAAAATAGAATAGTTTATTTTCAATTTCCATATTGAGAAGTTTAGTAAAGGGTACTAAAACTAGAAAGTACGGGGTCTGTTCAAAAAGTATCGTGAATTTTGTGTTTTTTCAAAAATTATTTATTTATTCATGAATATCTATTTTGTCTCCTTCAAAGTAATACCTACTAGATATTATACACTTGTGCCAACGTTTTCTCCAATCCTGGAAGCACTTCAAAAAATCATTTTTTGAGATCTTGTTCAGCTCCTCCTTCGATGCCGTTTTTATCTCCTCAGGGGGCCAGATCTGGGGAATACGGTGGCTGCGGCATTATAAGTGTGTTGGTTTTAGGCCAAAAAAGGCAAAAGCCAATTATAGTTCTTCCACAAATCCTGGCGTTTCTTGCGCATAACTTGCAGGTAATATTCCTTAGTGATCGTTCTACCCTGTGGCAAGAACTCATATTGCACCACGCCCCTACAATCGAAGAAAACTGTAAGTAAAACCTTCACATTCGACCGAACTTGGCGCAGTTTTTTCGGTTTTGGCTGGTGCGACAGCTTCCATTAGGATGATTGAGCTTTGGTTTCCACGTAATAATGATAAACCCATGATTCGTCCCCAGTTATGACCCTCTGGAGCAAATTTGGATCGTTGCAGATAGAGTCCAACAGCTCCTTAGCAATGTTAATACGATGCTGTTTTTGGTCGAAATTGAGCAATTTTGGTGCGAATTTCGCGGCGACCCGTCTCACGCCAACTCGTTAGTAAAAATCGAATAGCACGAGCCAATCGATATGTTTAAGTCCTCAGCAACTTCTCTAACGGTGATTTGACGATTGGCCAATACTATTTTCTTCACTTCATCAATATTTTCGTCTGTTGTTGACGTGCTCGGGTGTCCGGCACGCTTTGCGTCGTTCAAATCTTCTCGGCCCTCTGAGAACATTTTCTCCACCGATAAACGCTTCTTCGGTCCAAGTTAGCTTCACCATATACCACAGTCAACATTCGGAATGCATCCGCGCAATTAATTTTGTTTTTCACACAAAATTTGATAAAGATTGTTTGATCCATTTTTTTGGAATGGGCAAAAATTCGAAAACGAACCAAAAAACGTGCAAGCAAAGCAGCTGTCAAAAATTAACTGAACATTCAAAATGGCCGAACTTGTCGGCATAAGTGAGAGACATGAATACCCACATAACGCCCCAAAAAATCGAAAATCGAATATACGTAACCCGCGGATAGAAATCCTCGTATTTAATATAAATATCGTATTATGTGAAAAATTACCTAAACAAAATATCGCATGAGAAACTAAATTACCAATCCATGCAATTAAATATTGATAAATAATTAGAAATACAAAATAAACAATAATCATAAACTTAACAATAAATTTTTTAACTTAATTTAGAGCATAAATATAGCATTCCATGCTTAAATTTCAATTTCACTATATATGATCTTTTAATATCAAAATAACCTAAACTATTTGTTTGCATTTTTTAAAAAAAAATTTTTTAAACTCAATTTAAATAGTTTAAATCAAACACCAAAATATTATACATTAAAAATAAATTATTTGTACACGTGATTTTTTTTGTTGCTTTTTATGTTAAGCGTTGTGCTTATACTAGTTGTTAAAAAAAACTAACATCATAAATGGTCAAAGCTTTTAAAAGGTAAACAAAAAAATTACATTAAGTCTGAGTAAGAACGAATTTATTTTGAAATAAAAATTGAAGTCACAACGGTAAGATTTTAAAAATATTTCAATTTTTTTTGTATTTACATTTCTAAATGTTTATTTAGATGTTATATATCACATGTTGTTTAAACAAATAACTATAAACAAATAAATAACAAAATATCTATTAATTTTTAGTTGAGAGAACCAACAAGTAGTTCTTGTTTAAAATACTATTAAAAAAATTAACTATTATTGTTTTTTTTGGGTTTTTTTTACTCTCAAGAAATATCAGAATAAAAATTCTAAATATTATTTTCTTAAAAATATTGGTGTGATTTCAAGTTATGAAAAAAGGTAAAAAAAAAACAAAAACTGAATCATTGAAAAAAGTATATTTATTAATCATTTTACCCAAACAATAAACAATATTCCAGGTGTATAAGCTTAAATCCGCTGTTTTTTAATTTAAAAAAAACACATGTTTTTTCATAGAAAGCAAAAACAAATTTATTCAAAGTACTTGCCTTTGGTAGCTACACATTTTTCCCATCTCTCGGACAATTTTTAAGGGATTTCAACCCCTAAAAACACCTTATTGTGTCCTTTAACGGCACGTTGAGTTTTCACAATTGAAAAGTTATTTTGAATGTACAGCTGAACAATCTACTTGGACTGAAGATCCATAAACATGCTATATGACAGCTGTCAAAAAAAACCTATTAAAATTATAGTGTTACCTGATGGGGTCCATTTCTAGTTTTGATAAAATAGACATGATTACCAAAGGAAAAATGTATGTTGTTGTACGAAATTGCTGACAATGTGCACTGATTAATGTTGACATATGTCAAACTCATAAAAAAATAAAATATGGCGTACCCATGGTAGCTTAATACGCTCACTCACGCCATCTAAAACCAAACAGCGGTTTTAAGCTTATATACCCATTTGATGGTATTATTTAACTATCATTGAACTCGGTACCATTTTCATAGTAATCTATGGGCTTACTACCATTTGATAATCATAAGTATAAAAATTTCTTTTTATTTTCGGTAATATCTTTAATCTTTGGGTTATTCGTGTGTGTGTGTGTGTGTGTGTTATCATTTTGTACATTTACCCACCTAATTCAAATGTGATATGACAGATACTTGTAGGCCCATAAAAACGATTTTCTGTGCCCATACAATTTATATATCAGTACACACTCTATAATGTCCTACATGCCATATGGTATTTATTTCAATTTGGAAATTTTTATTCGATATTTTTACGCGTTTTCGAATCCATAAAGTGTAAGAGAAAAAATGTTCTCTTTGATTATGGACATGCCAATATTTTATGGAGTTTTTCTATGTATGTACTACTCTTGTATGACATAGTGAATTTTTATTGAAGGAGTTGTTACCTTCCTCTAAAAACACGAACCAAATCACAGTGGCTATATCGTTCTTCCATAAATTTTTATTGAATATTAAATCGAACTTCTCACAAATAACCAATAGTAAGTAGTATATAGTTTGTATCATTGGTAAATATTTAAACAACGTTTTACCTTGTAATAAAATTGGTTTCATTTTTAAGGTCCCTTTTAGTTTGTAAAGGAATTCCTTCGGGTTTGGCTTGGGTTAATTTAGTTAGTCTTCGAACTCATATATATTAATGGGTATATGCACATATGTGTAGAAAATAAATTCATGTGTCAACAGAATTTGATTTTAAAACTTTTCAGCTAGCGAAATACTGAAGGGATTAGAATATCAAAAGTGGTAGTGAAATTTACTTTTAATAGTAATTTATATAAGAGAAATGGTTTTGTTTTTTTTAGTTACAGACAAAAAACTAGCCACAAGAAGAAGAAAAAGAAGACACGAAACAATTTAAAACATTTTTTTCTAAACTAACCAATCTTTTTTTCATATGTTAACAAATCTATATAGTTACATATGAATATACGAGTATATATCTACTAAACTTCTTGTATGTTGATGATGAAATTGTCAACAACAGATTGTGACATTGTTTATTAAAAAATGGTTGTCGTATCTTATCTCAAAAATGTGCATGTACACACATACATTCGTTAAGGTATCTACATAATTACATTTTAAAAAAAAACACATGTTATATGTTTGTAAAATGTTGTAGAAAATTATTTTCAACACTTTTAATGGAAAAAGTTTATATCAACAAGACAACAATTACAAGTATTAAAAAATTTACAAAACAGCGCTTTTTGCTATTCCTTCCTACTCCTTACATGGCAACCACCGATGATAAATTATAATTTTATAATTTATTGTTGAAAATTTTAAAGTCAATTAAAATTTATCGAAGATGAACATTTTCGTATTAAGTTAAAAGTACATACTTCAAAAACTTATTAGAAATGACCTAAAATTTCAATGACACCTACCTACCTACACCTACCAACTTACCTAGTTCATCATATTGTATCTATAGTATGTGTACACTTTATATAATATGTAATTCGAATTGGGTCAAGTTATTAAAGCTCCCACAGGCAAAGAGATAATATTAAACAATGTTTTTTTTTAAATTTTTCTCTTTATTTACAAATTTAATATAAATTTTTTCAAATATTCACTAATAATAATTACAATATTTGAAAAATTATCTTGATTATACTATATATAGGGTTTTCCAAAAGGAGTGATATGATTTCTATATCATATCACTCCTTTTGGAAAACCCTATATATAGTATAAGGAAATTCAAATATTTTTTATTTAATGTGAAGTACAATTGACGCAATTAAGTTCTGAATAAAACGTCATTCAAATGGCCTCCACAACTTCTTTTGCAGGAACGAATTCTATGAATCCAATTTTCGAGGACTTTGAAGAGAGTCTGGTTTATTGCTAAAGACCAATGACTTCAAATAACCCCACAATAAATAGTCTAATGGTGTTAAATCACAACTTCTTGGAGGCCATTCAATGTCACAATTTCTTGAAATAATCGAATCTCCAAACTTTTGCTCGCAATAATTCGGTGCTGTGTGGCACGTAGCCCCGTCTTATTGGAACCGGATGTTGTCAAGATCAACTTCTTCCAATTTCGGCCATAAAATGTTGGATATCATCGATCTATACCGCGCCAGCTTCATTTCGAAAGAAGTACGGACCGATGATTCCACCAGACCAAAAACGACACCAAACTGTCAATTTAGGTGAATGTAATGGGTGTTCATGAATAATTTATGGATTTTCTTCGCACCAGAATCGACAGTTTTGTTTATTTACCGCATCACTCAGATGAAAGTGAGCCTCATCGGAGAATTGATAATAAAATTGAATAATTTGTAAACATTGTTCTTGCGTATATCCCTCCATGATAAAATTGTAAGCATTGCTGAATGCAATGAAAAAAAAGACAGATCATGACATATCACAAATGGCCGAAACGTCACTTAGAAATCATATCACTCTTATTGGAAAAACCTGGGTGGACCATTTAAAAGTTGCATTTTAAAAAGTAAATAAAAAAAAACTAGTTTCCGGTTTTATTAGAAAGATTGAACCTTGAAATTTAAGAATAAAACACAGTATCATTTAAATGACTGCCAAGGCTGGCCTTACAGTACCCCATCCGCTCGACCCAATTTTTCAGTACATTTTCTATTGTCTGGGACTATTTTTGTTTGTTAGACATACCCACCGACGTGGAAATGGGTCTCATCCGAAAAGATGATTTTTTGGTAAAAATGCTCTATTGTCTGGGGCAATTTTGTTTGTTGACATACCCACCGACGTGGAAATGGGTCTCATCCGAAAAGATGATTTTTTGGTAAAAATGCTCATCTTTGGCCAATTGATCTTGAGCCCATTGGGCAAGCCGAAAACGCATCGGATGGTCATGCGGCTTTAGTTGTTGGACTAATTGAACTTTGTAAGCTTTCACACCGAGGTCTTTGTGCAAAATTCTCAACAGAGAAGTGCGAGAAATGTTCAATTCCTGAGAACGGTGACGAGTTGATGTTGATGGATGATCACGGACATTTTCAGCATTCGTGAAGAAATGGGTGATTCCGGTCTTGTTGCGCTCGGACAAAGCGTGCGGGACCCAAACACCCTGCCTTTGGACTTTTCCGATTTTTTTAAGACATCTTTGAGGTTAGACGGGGACACACTGACCTTTTTCGATAATTCGCCAATAGTCATTGTTGGATTTGCTCCAAACTTTGAGCTTTTACGGTTACATCGTCTACTTGACTATGCCGTTCTCTTCCGGACTCGTCTTCCAAATCAATGTTTCCAGTTTTAAATTTTTTACACCAACGTTGATATTTCCTGACATCCAATATGTCACCATAAATATCACAAATATTTCTCGTAGCTTCACTGGCGTTTTTTATCATATGGAACTGAAACAGCATGCAACTCCGTAAATGTTGTTCCGACGGAAACACAAAATTTTTTTTATCAACTTAAAGCGATCTTCGAATAGTATGCTAAATATAAAAAATACTTACATACGCCTTTTCTGGATGACGACGGTCTGGCGAGGACTGCTTAATTTTTTAAATGCATTTGCAACATACGACATTAATTCTGGGTTTTCCTAATATCACAGGTGTATAAGCTTAAATCAGCTGTTTTTTTGGTCAAAAAACACATTTTTTTTTTCATAGAAAGCAGAAACAAATTTATTTAAAGTACTTGCCCTCACTAGCTACACATTTTTCCCATCTCTCGGGCAATTTGTTAATACCACACCAGAACAATTCCTTCTCTTTCGAGGCAAACCACTCATCAAGCCATTTTCGAACGTCTTCGTAAGAATCGAAGTGCTGCTCAACGTCCGCCTGGCCTATCGACAAAAACAGGTGGTGGTAGTCGGAAGGGGCCAGGTCTGGTGAATAAGCGGGGTGGGGTAGCACCTCCAAATTGAGTGTCTCCAAGTAGTTTCGGAACATTTTTGACGTGTGCAAATTGTGAAAAATCAGCATTTCTGACGTGTGCAAATTGTGAAAAATCAGCTTGTCATGTCTTTGTTGATAATCCGTCCTTTTTTCACGCAGAGCACGATGCAATTTGATCAGTTGTTGGTGGTAGCGGTGGGCATTGACAGTTTCACCAGGTTTCAACATCTCATAGTAGACGATACCCTGCTGATCGTCTTCCGTCTGAAGCGATTTGGTCTTGGGGAAGATGTTGATGGTTGGCCGGGATGTGTTTTGGCATCGCTCCATCTGCCTATCGTTCAATTCATGCGGCACACATTTTTCGATTTTTTCAATCTTTCCCATGGCACGCAGACGCATGGAAATGGCTGGTTGAGTAACACCCAATTGCTCCGCGAGCATTTTTTGCGATTGAGTATCGTCTTCGTCCAAAAGAGCCTGCAATTCAACCATCCTAGACTGATTTTCACACTACTTGTCCCACAAGTCAAAATTGACGTCTTTGAACCGACGAAACCAATCTCGGCATGTTGTTTCCGATAAAGCACTGTCACCATAGGCCTCCATAATCATTCGATGCGATTCGGCAGCCGATTTCTTCAAATTCAAGCAGAAAAGCAGAGCTTCCCGCATATGCTCTTTCTCTGGCACAAAACTAGACAAGATTACCAAAGGAAAAATGTATGCTGTTGTACGAAATTACTGACAATGTGCACTGATTAATGTTGACAGATGTCAAACTCATAAAAAAAAAGTCTGGCATGCCCATAGTAGCTTAATACGCTAACTCACGCCATCTATAACCAAACAGCGGATTTAAACTTATACACCTAGTAATTATAATAAAAAAAAATTGCAAAAAAAAACCCAATATTATTTGATTTGATATTAAAATATAATAAAATAAAGAAAATAAAAGAACAGGGAAAAAAACAAACGAGAAACACAAATAATAATAAAATCAAAGAGAAACACTTTAATTTTTATCAAAGTTTCTACTCTTATTATTAGTTACCATAGTTGTTCAGTTGAATTGTAGAGAGAGAGAGAGAGTGGGAGAGAGTAAGAAGAACATTTCAATTGATAGAGGAAATAGCATTTTAAACTTTCAATAGAATCTGGATAAATAAATTGGGTCAATAGAGACCACCGCATTAAAAATTTACCAAATTGGAAATGGAAACAACAAAGGAGAAAAGTTTCTCTATGCACTCGTTCGTACGAGTTTAAACCATTGGCGGCGGGGACCCGTATTTCAACTACGGACTACAATAAGAAAAAAGGCCTATTAAAATGTTCTACAATATTTTCCTCAGCGTTCTCTCTTTTTTCCATGTTTCTATGCAACAACATCGTTGTTGCTCTTTTTTCTCTCTCTTTCTACACATATATATATTGAGAAGTCACCTCACTTTTGCTTAAATTGATTGCTGGGATTATTATAAAATATTCATACAATAGGTACACGAGTAAGAGAAGAGAAATTAAAAGCTGAAAAAAGTTGTTCTTATTCTTTTTTACCAACCAATTAAATTGAAATGTTTCGTATTAAAAATCTCTCTTAACTGTTTTAATTATCCATTAACCGATTTTGCCAAATGTTTAAATTGCTTACAAAAAGTAGTAAAAAAAAATAAAATGAAATTGTCGAGTGGGGGGGGGGGAGGTGTGGTTGTTAAATAATTTTTAAATTATATTCGAATGCGATAAATCCTGTTTTATTATCCTGTAAATTAATATTAATAAAAATATTACGTATTTTGATGATGATGGCAACAATTTCCTTAATGTTTTATCGTATACACATATGTCTGTATGTATTGTAGGTAGGACTTATTATTAATGTGTGATAATGTATTTGCCCTGACATTGTTTGTATGAAAGAGTGTGTACGCATAGTTAATGAGTAAATTAAATTGGACAAATAATGATTTATTGATAACAGAATATGAAATTACAAACGATGATGACAAAAACTTGGTATCTTGTAAAAAATATTGTAATTTTACATAATTTGAAAAAAAAAAAGCATATAAAATATTTTTTGTGGTAGTAGAGAATTATTGTGGAAACGGAAACAATTAATTTTATTGTGTATTTTCAAATTATGATGGGAATATTGGGGTTTGGCAACTAAGTGATTGCGGATTTTAAATAAGAAGAAAAAATTTATAAAATTTTTACTTAAAAATATAACTTTATTTTTACTTAAAAAATTTAAAAAAATTTTACTATTTAAGTAGTTCTGCATGAAACGAAATAAATTGTAATCTGAAGGCGATTGGTCAGGGCTATATGGTGGATGTGACAACACATCCCCAACCTAATTCCAATAATTTTTGGCGAGTGGCCTTTGCGTTGTCATGCTGGACAACCACACCCTTACGACTTGCCTATTCTGGGCGCTTTTCTTGCACTGCCATTGCTCAGTTTGACGAGTTGTTGAACGTACACCGTGGAATTAATCGCTTGGTTTCTTGGTAAAAGTTCAAAGTGCACAATTCCTTTATAGTCCCACCAATCTGACAGTATAATCTTCTTTTGGGGCATCTCAGCTTTTGATGTCGTCTGAGGTGGTTCATCTCGTATCAACCACGATCGTTTCCAATTAACGTTGTTGTAAACTATCAGTCGTCTTAGAAATGGATCCGTTTTGTTGCGTTTTAGAAGCGAATCGCAGATGCTAATGCGTTGCGTCAAATGAATTTCCTTAAGCTGATGAGGAATCCATAAATCAAGTTTCTTAACATAGCCAAGCTGTTTTAAATTTTTTTCAATGCATGTACCATATGCGATACATTGAGCTTCTCTGTAATCTCACGTGTTATGCTATAACGATCTGAAACGATAATGTCCTTGATATGGGTCTCATCAACTTCAACTGGACCGATCGTTGCGCATATTTTTAGTGAAAAATCACCAGAACGAAATTTAGTAACCCAATTTTGACACTGCCTGTTTTTCAACACTTCATTCCTGCGATGCGTTCTTGCGTTTTCGGAAATAATACAATAAAATATGTCTAAAATGCACGGTCTTGTCCTTCCATTTTTAAATTTGGATAAAAACAAAGTTAAATAGCTAAGCGATATAAAATTTCTTACTAAATTAAAGGTGGAAGTCCAAACAACAAGAAAACAAGAACTCTCTTGCATTGGGAAAATTTTGATGCTCACAAGTACTTCTAGCTACTCGCAGCTATTCTTGCTAATATAAATGAGTAGATCGCATAAGTACAATAGTTACGCATAAAATTTACGGTAGGGGGATTTTAGTTACCAAAATGAAAATAGACGGCTTAGCGGGTTCGTTGGTTATGTTGAAGTGTCATATTTTTGTTTTTTTTTCTTTATGTTTACTTTATTCGTGCAGCAAAAGCAAAAATAAATGGAATCAAATATTATTGGAGTATGTTTTTACATAAAAAAAATAATTACACATTTATTAACTGACTGCTTTACAGGTTGTTATGGAATTGCTTGGCGACCTAAGTTTCTTATTCAATAAGTTTTCCCAAAAATGTTTCTTATTTCTCGTTTTGAAATATTCCTCTTTTCGGTTGGCATAAACATTTATTAATGCTTTACCCTCGTTTTAGGTACAATTTTTAGTCATTATGTAATATTTATCAAATTCAAAGGTTGTACGAAACACTTCACGTTGACAAGCTGAATAAAGTCAGTATTG
Source organism: Atherix ibis (assembly GCA_958298945.1). Lineage (NCBI taxonomy): Eukaryota > Metazoa > Arthropoda > Insecta > Diptera > Athericidae > Atherix > Atherix ibis. The sequence goes on along the minus strand of OY282609.1, from coordinate 21,288,774 downwards.
TTGTTGACTATTTTGAAGTTATATTTTACTCCTGTCAGTAAATTTTGCATTCTATTGGGCATCTACTCTCAAGTACTTGTGAGTAGCAAAATTGTCCCAATGGAAGACAGATAATATAGGTTATGTGCTTCGAACACGTTGACATAACAAAAGAATGTGCTAATACCATCTATTGACAAAATCTGCAATCACTTAGTTGCCAACATAATATTTTTTTAAATCAATAATTTAGAATTATTATTATAAGAATTTTTAATAACTCGAAAATACAATAATTATATTGTAGTTGTTTTGAAAAATTAACAAGTGTTTATTATCAATTTAATAATTAATTAATAGTAAAGCAAATAATTTTATGGAAATATTTTTGTATGGTAGCAATTTATTACTTCTGTAAATATGTGCTATGCGTTCTCATATCTTTTTTAACTGGTATTATTTGGTATATAATAGAAAAAATGTTTCCTCGCAGTTGACTAGATTAGATTTAATACAGATTTGTAATGAATACGAAGTAATACAAAAAAATGGATCTGTAATTTTTGGCAAATTAATTAAAATGGAAAAAAAATATTGATAGTGTCCACCTTTTGTATGTATAGTATAGGAAGGTGTATCTGAATTATAAACCACAGTTCAACAAGGTAGCAACTATATCCACAAGAGATTAATGGATCTGGCGTTACACCACATCGAATAATTAATTCACCCAAAAATCCCATATGTTCCAGCACCCAGGGATCAATCATTATCATATTTATAATATGAATTTTATAAATTGCTTTCAACACAATATATATTTTTTTTTTGAATTGTTAATACCCCTTCAAAAAAAAAACTTGGCGGAAATGGGATTCAGTATTAAAAATTCATCAAAGATTAATATTGTATTGTACTTTTTTCAATGATTCTCCAAAATAATTCGTTTTAATTTTTTTGTTTTCATTTTGCGCAAAAATAAAAGCCCCTCTAATATGAGTTTTTATTTAAAAATTCTCTTAATTTACAAAAGCACACATACCATAATAATTTTTAAAAAAACTTTTTCGTAAATTATAATGTAATATAATTAAAATAATTATAAATACATACTTTTTGGGTTTGATATGAAATAAGGATTGAAATAATAATAATATGGTAATAATAAGGAAAAATGAGATTTTGAGAAACAATAATACAATAGTAAAAAAAAATACCTTTCTAAGATAAAACATATTTTAATTAAGAAACAGAAAAAAAAGAAAATATAAACAAATCAAATTTAAAATGATATGATATGAAATGATATCAAAATAAAAATAAAAAATATGCAAAACATTTAGTGCGGATGAGGGATTCGATGGCACATACCACACAAATATTGTGGTCAAACATAACGGCAGTTGTCTGTACGTGCCCCCTGGCATCTTCAAGAGCACATGCAAGATAGACATCACGTGGTTCCCATTCGATGACCAACACTGTGAAATGAAATTCGGTAGTTGGACGTATGACGGAAATCAGGTATGAACGCTCAAATAACTGACCTAATAAAAAAGCTATAATACATTAAATTTGTGATTTATCATAAATATTCAGCATATAAAAAAATATTGTATGCGTTTATTTAATGGTTAGGCATTAGAGATTCATATTCGTTGTAGATGACACGAAATTCAGCAAAAACAAAAAAACAGTATTAAATTAATCTATTCAAATACTCAAAACTATTTAACTTGTACTTTGCTAACAAGTAGTTTTTTAATTGACAAACACACACATAATACAATAAAATTATAGATGCAATAAATATGCGTGTTTTTGTACATTACATAATAAAATAATAAAAAGAATTGCATGTATTTGAATAGATCATTTTGAAATTTCAATTTTCTGGAGTATATAATAATTAATATATTAAGAGAATTAGGTAAAAAAAAATACTATAATAAACATTTTAGTTGTGTTAAAAGTTGCATTTTCAATGAGTTTTGGATTTATCAAAAAAAAAAAAACAGTGGAGGCATAAATTTGATTTTTAATTGGAACAAAAATACTCTTGTACCAGGTGTATAAGCTTAAATCCGCTGTTTTTTTTGGTCAAAAAATTACATGTTTTTTTTTATAGAAAGCAAAAACAAATTTATACAAAGTACTTGCCCTCGCTAGCTACACATTTCTCCCATCTCTCATGCAATTTGTGGATACCACGCCAAAAAAATTACTTCTCTTTCGAAGCAAACCACTCATCAAGCCATTTGCGGACGTCTTCGTAAGAATCGAAGTGCTGCTCAGCGAGCGCGTGGCCCATCGACGAAAACAGGTGGTAGTCAGAAGAAGCCAGGTCTGGTGAATAAGCGGTACTTGCCCTCCCTAGCTACACATTTTTCCCATCTCTTGGGCAATTTGTGGATACCACGCCAAAAAAATTCCTTCGCTTTCGAGACAAACCATTCATCAAGCCATTTTCGGACGTCTTCGTAAGAATCGAAATGCTGCTCAGCGACCGCGTGGCCCATCGACGAAAACAGGTGGAAGTTGGAATGGGCCAGGTCTGGTGAATAAGCGTAGTGGAGTTAGCACCTCCCAGTTGAATGTCTCCAAGTAATTTCGGACCATTTTTGACGTGTAGGAAAATCAGCTTGTCATGTCTTTGTTGATAATCCGTCCTTTTTTTACGTAGAGCACGGTGCAATTTGATCATTTGTTGGTGGTAGCGGCGGGCATTGATAGTTTCACCAGGTTTCAACATCTCATAGTAGACGATACCCTGCTGATCCCACCAAACACACAGCATCGTCTTCCGTCCAAAGCGATTTGGTCAACCCACGATTTCTTGCGTTTAGGATTCTCGAAATATATCCACTTTTTATTGCCTGTCACAATCCAATGCAGGCACGACTTTCTTTTTTGTCGGGCGAGCGGGATTTTGGCGTCGGTCCATCTGCCTATCGTTCAATTCATGCGGCACCCATTTTCCAATCTTTTCAATCTTCCCCATAGCACACATACGCATGGAAATGGCTGGTTAAGTAACACCCAATTGCTCAGCGAGCATTTTTTCGATTGGATATCGTCTTCGTCCAAAAGAGCCTGCAATTGTTGGTCCTCAACCTTCCTAGGGCGATTTTCACGCTTCTTGTTCCACAAGTCAAAATTGCCGTCTTTAAACCGATGAAACCAATTTTGGCACGTTGTTTCCGATAAAGTACTGTCACAATAAGCCTCCATAAGCATTCGATGCGATTCGGCAGTCGATTTCTTCAAATTTAAACAGAAAAGCAGAGCTTCCCGCATATGCTGTTTTTCTGGCACAAAACCAGACATGATCACCAAATGAAAAATGTATGTTATTGTACGAAATTGCTGACAATGTGCACTTATTAATGTTGACAGATGTCAAACTCCTAAAAAAAAAAGTATGGCGTGTCCATGGCAGCTTAATACGCTCACTCACGCCATCTGTGACCAAACAGCGGATTTAAGCTTATACATCTGGTATTTGTTACTGACAAAAAAAGAGAAAAAAATTTAAAAAAAAACTGTATTCCTCTTCTTCCCTAAAAAATTTACTGTGGTTTCAACTTTTACCCACAAGATTTTTATTTTTCTCCAATGTAACAGAATTCATCACCTCAAATTACCAGACTACCACCAGCCAGCAGCAGCTCTATTAAAGTATAAACTAAAGTTCATCAAGAGAATATTACCAAGAATACTTCAAGTTACATATTTTGAACTTATTTAGCCAACGAGTGTAATGCAGCAGTCAGAATAGCTAGAAATATTTTACAAAATTCATCATCACAAACTCCTTGGTTAAGTTTATTTTTCTTATAAAATACCTACTACCCTCTCTCAAGGTATTAAAATGACATTCTGCCAAGTATTATACTTAAAATGTAGTTAAATTTGAATAAATCACTTTAATAGCACCAGTCACCGTTCTGTGACTAGGTACTACGATACGATATTATTTTGCATTAAATGTTAGGTAAAAAGTTTTTTTTTTCTTTCTTAAATATCTAAGAAGAAGAAAAAACCAAAACAACCAAACTTCTAGTTTGCTATAAGAGTTGTCAATTTAGTTTGTAGCGGTTTTCCAATCATAACCTAGTTGTTACTTACACATATATTGTAGACACGTACTAAATAGAGTTAAGAGAGTGTCTCTCTAAAGAAGTTATTGAACTCGTAACTAACTAACTTATTAATCCAATAACAATATTATTGTCTACAATTTTTATTATTCCATTTTTTTTCCATTGTCTTTTATTCTTGAATTGATAGTAAATATTTTATTAGATGAAATTTACAATTTGTTTAATTTTTACATAAATATTAGTTTGTTTTGTCACATTTAACAAAACAAAAAAAAAATTATATTTAATGAATTATAAATTTCTTCATTTTTGTCCTAAAAAAACGAGTGTACAAATATGACTGACTGACACTCTCCATTCTACTCTTAAATCGTATGGAAAAGTGCCCCCAGAGCGACTAAAAATCTTCATTCTCCATTTTGGTTGTTAGGAGCAGCAGTCTTAAAGGAGAGCAAATTTCGTTCGTTTTGTCTTCCATTATTTATATATCATTCTTTTCACAGTCAGCAACATTTCATAAACAATGAATTATTTGCGCTTGACTGTTAGAATTGAATGTGTGTGGCAAGCCAAGACTCCCCCCATCATATCGGTTTTTTCCTCAATCGTTTTACTTTTTTTTACTTTTCATTTGACATAAAAGAATTTATGTACATACGACCATTATATTATAGTATGATGATGATGTATGCAATATAGTATGACGTATGGTTATGTCTCTAAAAGAATAGTTATTCTTCAACAGCAGTAAAATTAACAATTTATTTCTAAAACAGATTAGTATTATAGCTACAGAGGTATGGTATACGAGTGTGTTCGCAAATATTTTTGAAGCTGATTAATTTCTTTTTTCCTCAGTAAAAGAAAGAAAAAAAAGAATATTTTTTTCATTCCATTTCAAGCACCACCACTTCAGATATCGCAGTAACACTCCGTACATAAGAGAAATTTTGTAGCCGTTTTTTTATTTCGCAAATGGAATATACAAATTGATTTTTTTTCGGGAAACATTGAATACACAAACCTCCCCTGAATAATGTAGTAGCATCTATGTACAAATTTATATTCATATCTAACGAATATGTACTAAAGTGTAAGAGGACATTTTGTCAAATATTTGGCAAAACTTTTACTTTTTTCAACTTAACCTAACCAGTCCTTCTACAACCGAATTCCAGCTGAAATGAAATGTTTTTTTTGTTTTTTTTTTTCGTCTAAAAATTCATTCAACAAACTCATTGATAAATGCATTTTACTCCCCACAGCTGCTACTATACTTGAATACGAAATTGAAATAAAATTTTTAAAACTTTTTATTCATATTAAAGATAATTTTTTTTTACTTACCGGTAATTTTTCAAAGTATTGGGTTGTTCGGAAAGTAATTTCGTTTTTTTTTACAATATAAAAAAAGACGATTTTCTTATAGTGAATTAATATTTTATTCAATTAAATATTGTCCACTTTGATCCAATATACTCTTTGCCATCTTTCTGGCAGTAGTCATAAAATTTTTGTTCTTTGCTGGCAAAAAACTGATCCAAGTGATTTTTGACCTCCTCATTTGAATTAAACGTTTTACGGTCCAACAAAATTTTATAGAGACCGGAAGAAATGATAATTGGAAGGTGCTAGATTTGGAGAGTATGGTGGGTATGGCAGTATAACCCATCCAAGCTCTAAAAGCTTTCTTGCCTAGTGGTCAAACTTGTATATATGTGGTTTCGCATTATCCTGTTGGAACACTACCTTTCCTATTGATCAATTCTGGCTCGGTAGAAGCTCAAAATAAACGTTTTGTTTGAAATCCCACCAAACAGATAGCATAACGTTTTTTTATGAATATTGGCTTTCGAAGTGCTTTGAGCCGGTTCATCTTTTCTACTCCAGGATCTTTTGCACTAAACATTGCTGTAGACAAGCCATTTCTCGTCCCCAGTGATGATACGCTTCAAAAATGAATCATTTGCTTGGCGTTTGAGAAGCAAATCATAAACGTCAATTCGACGGCACAAATTTTTTTCCTTAAGAAGCTGACGAACCCATATGTTGAGCTTTGAGATTAAATCTACCAGTTTTAAATGATCATGAATGGTCGAATTCGATAAATTTAATCTCTCAGTGATCTCACGAGTTGTTATTCGCTGGTTTGGATCAGGTTCAACTGACCTTCCAGAATGTGGTGCACCTTCGAGATCAAAATTGCCGGATCGAAATTTTGTAAACTAGTTTTGGCACTCGCCGCTCACTTAACATATCTTCTCCATACACATCAGATAATATTTTTCTTGCCTGAAAAGCTGCTTTTCACTTTCCATATTTAAAAGGGTATCAACTAAAAACTACTGTCCTGAATCAATTGAATTTTGAAAAACAGTATTTTCTTTTGCTGTCACCTGTCAAAATACATATGATTATTTGGTTGTGCAAAAAATACAATTAAGTCCTCTGTTGGGAAACAACGAAATTACTTTCTTGACAACCCAATAAAATTAATGACAAATGACACGGTTTTGTTTAATGAAAAAAAAATAAAAAAAAATGTACTTTAATAACAACAAAAAATTGATTTATTTTTTTATAAAAAAAATTAAATTTTTGACATTTTTTGCGAAAAATTATTATATTTAACCAGAAAATTGAAAGAGAAACATTAATTTATGTGGTCGTAGACAATGTGAACTTGATGTGTGATTTAGAGAAAAACTGGCACTACTAGGGATAATAATTCACTATGCTTAGGCGACAAACAAATACTAATTAAAAATAAAATCAAACCAATTGAAAGAGATAAGCAATAAGCAAAAAATTTATTTAAAAAAAAAATCAAATTACATAAAAATACTATGTGATGGAACCATGTGAATTTGGTTGATTCCAAAATCAACTATTTTGCATGATAGCCATTTTTAACCACACGATGCCCTGCAACAACTCTTATGTTATTTATGTTATGTTAATAAAAATTTGGATAATTAACCAGAAAAGAAAAAGAAAAAAAAACGTACTTAAAAATTTAACAAAAAAAAATAATAAAATTGTTATTGCTTGATGAATTTTATTTTTGCTATTACAATATTAATATTATTATATTTTTTTTAGTCTTAAAAAATTTATGTGATTTTTGTTTGGTTTAAAAATAATTTTCTTTTTACTTATTTAAATTTATGTACTTAAATGTCTAACTAAATAGTGTTGTATTACTGTGTTCGTAATGATCAAGTAACCGAAAAATCGTGACACTTTCAAATAATGATTCTGTCACTGATAATTTAGATGAGATATCAATTGAATGATTAATTATTGAATAAATGAAAGGCGGGGAAAAAAAATAACAAGAAAAATCTTTATTCATTTTTTTAACTCTTCAATAAAATGAGAGAAATTAGAATTTTCTTGTTTTTTCTTTCTTTGCGCTTAATTAAAAGAATAAATCATTCATGTTACTTGCGAATTACGATCCCATAATGTATTAAAATTCTGAAAGTGTTTTATAAAAAAAAAAAAACCAAAAAAATAATAATTAATTTTAAAAATCTTCTATCTTCTCAAAATCAAACACAAACACACACACACACACAAAATAATTCACATATAAAACTGTTCAAAAAAAAAAAACAATATATGCTTGCACAAATACAATACAAATCAAAATTAATAACACAAACTACAAACAGCTGGATTTGGTATTAAATTCAGAAGATGGAGGCGATCTTTCCGATTTTATTACAAATGGAGAGTGGTACCTAATTGGTTAGTAAATTTATAAAAAAAAAAGAAATTTTCTGTTTTTTTTCTATTTTATTTATGGTATAATTAATATTTTGAGTATATGACAATATATATATTTTTTTAAATTTTTTTCTTTTGCCCATAACCACACTTTTCCCAAAACCATTTTTCGTTTGCCCATAACCACACTTTTCGTATAGTTTTTTTTGTGTTTATAATTTTAAAAATGAATATAATTTTTCTCCTTTTCTAATTAAATATATTTTATTTTAGTAGAACTCTTTACAATAGTAGTTATACTTCTTCTTTAATGTATGCTATTAATTTAATTACTTATGGTACATATTTATGTAGTAGTATGTAGCATTGTAAATAAAATACGAATATTCAAATAATAAAATTAATTTTCTTTTTTTATATATAAACTCTCCTATATAATTTCTACAACAAAAATGCAATGGTGTTTCTACCATTATAAAAAAAAAAAAAATCCAAAATATTCACAATCGAATTTATACGAAATTAAATTACAAAACGTTCATCCGTACGGTATAACCTACACCATCTCTACCTAAATACGTATAATAATCGCTATAAAATAATAATAAAAAAGGTATGCCCGGTAAAAAGAACACCATCGTCTATCAATGCTGTCCTGAACCGTACGTCGATGTTACGTTTACGATACAAATCCGGAGACGGACGCTGTACTATTTCTTCAATTTGATTGTGCCATGCGTTCTGATATCATCGATGGCGCTACTAGGATTTACTTTACCTCCTGATTCAGGAGAAAAGCTTACATTAGGTGGGTTAATTTATTTTTTTACTAATTATATTTACTTAAAAAAATATTATTATTAAAATTATTTATTGAAAAAAGTAAAAAAAATGCAAAATTACTTTACAGATAAATAAACACTAACTATTATTTACTATAATAATTATAAATCAAATTAAATATATTATAATTAATTTAGATTTTTAGGAACAACGGTACTTTTTTTTATTTTTTTATTTTTACTTAAATTCAAAAATAAAGAGAAGAAAATACGCCGCCATGATTAAATTAGATCAAATTAAATCGAAAAATGGGGTTTAAATTTGAATATATTTTTTTTTTTTTGTTTTTTTTTTTTTTTGTACTAACTAATGTGTTATTGTGTGCTAAGCCAGAGTTTGCTGATTGAGGGAAGGGACCGGGGGCATTTGGGTATTGGCAAAGAAAACAGTTTTTATGATTTTTCCTTAATTTTATTTTTTTTATAAATAAATTAACCTCAAAATAGTTATATTATCAGAAAATTTAAAAAAAATATATATGAATATATTATTAATTAATTCTATAAAAGTCATCAAAAAACTTGTTGTTTTATGATTTTTCCTTAATTTTTGTTGTTTTTTTTAAAAATAACTTAACCTCAAAATAAAAACCAATAATTAAACGATTTTTTTTCAGTTTTTTTTTAAATGCAAATCACAGTAAAATATTTTTTTACTGTTATTTACTCTCATATTGAGTTGATTATATTGTCAGAAAATTTAAAAAAAAATACGAGCAGTATTTTTTTAATTCTCTAAAAGTGTTTTTGCATAAATATTGTTTTTATTATAAATACTTAAATATATTATAAAACTGATATAAACTATAACAGCATATATAACTTTATCTGTCTATATCTACTTATTCGTATATAATATACTCATCTATCTACTATAATATTTAATATAATAAATAAAACTTTCCTTGGTTGATAAAAAAAAATGGAACTATTTTTACCTATACCATCAACAAAAAATAATTAATTTTGTAAAATTTCTATGCTAACATTCTTTGTAAACAATTAACTTTAAATAATAATAATAATAATAATAAAACTAATACAAAATGCAAAATTTGGTTTAAAAAACTATTTAAATCATATAAAATCTATTTAAAGATTCTAGTTATAATAAGATAGATATTATTTAATACAATATATTGTTTGCAGTTATTCTTCTTCATATTTATAACTTAAAAACAAATGGAATGAGAGCAAACATTTCTTTTAATTCGAATAAATATTGATAGTTGTAATCAACAAAAAAAAAGCATCGGATAGTTGTTCCTGAACAATATTAACTTTTAAGTAATTTATAAATATACTTAATAAAAATTTGCATTTACTTTACATATATTTAATTAAATATAATATAAAAATAACTACAACTAAATTAGTACAAATAAGCAAAAGAAAAACTATTACTGACGAGCTAACCTATAATTAAAATAGAGATTAAACATGTGTTAACCCTTTTTTACGTACAATTTGGCAACATTGCTTTTGGATGGACGAATTTTCCTACAAAACACTTTAATAACAGTGTAGCTAAATTAAAATTTTTTGATGTAAAAAACCGTTAATGCACAACATTTGGATGAAAAAATAATCACCAACACCAAAATTTTCAACGTTTGAGACAAATTTTTAATGAAAATTTTAGCTATAAAAAATTCATTTTTTGACAACAGAAAATTTACACATAAGATTCATTAAAAAAAATATATTTTTTAGCCATAATTCTGATAATAATAATTAAAAAAAAACATCTGCATAATAAATTATATAATATATTGAGAGAGTAAAAAAACCCCAAAAACATTGCAAAATTACCAAATTAAATATGATTGGGTTGTCCGGAAAATAATTTCGTTTTTCTTTCATAAACATGAAAGACGATTTTCTTATATTGAATTAATATTTTATTTTTGATCAATTGTGGCCTTTTTTCTTTAAGTAAATCAATCAATTTGTCCAACTCATGACAGTACACCCTTCAGAATTGATCGTTGTGGTGCTCGGTAGAAGATCAAAATCAACAATTCCTTGTAAAATCCTACCAAACCTTTTTTTGATGAATATTGGCTTTCGAAGTGCTTTGATCCGGTTCATCTTTTCTAATACAGGATCTTTTATAGTAGAAAATCCATTTCTCGTCCCCAGTTATGATACGCTTCAAAAATGGATCATTTTCTTGGCATTTGAGAAGCAAATCACAAACGTCAATCCGACGGTAGAAATTTTTTTCCACAAAAAGGTGAGGAACCCATATGTCGAGCTTTGAGATTAAACCTACTAGTTTTAAATGATCATGAACGGTCGAATTCAATAAATTGAATGTCTCAGTGATCTCATGAGTTGTTATTCGCCGGTTTGGGATCAGCTTCAACTGACCTTCCAGAACGTGGTGCACCTTCAAGATCAAAATTGCCGGATCAAAAATTTTGCAAACTAGTTTTGGCACTCGCCGCTCACTTAAAACATCTTTTCCATACACTTCGGATAATATTTTTCTTGCTTGAACAGCATTTTTATCTTTTCTGAAGTAAAAAAGTAAAATATGCCGGAAAATGCTGTTTTTCACTTTTCATATTTAAAAGTGTATCAACCAAAAACTACTGTGCAGAATCAATCGAATTTTTTTCACAAGTCAACTGTCAAGCGTTTCTATGTCACCTGTCAAAATACATATGATTATGCGGCTTAAGTGTGAAGTTGGTTGTGAAAAAAATACAATTAAGTCCTCTGTTGGGAAACAACGAAATTAATTTCCAAACAACCCAATATTGTAAAACCTTTTTTATTTTTTATAATACTATAGAGATTAGCCTAGCCCCGATCGTTTGATGATTGGTGTAAAATTCATTTTATCGTCTCTATTAAAAATTAAAAAAATTATAAAATTAAAAGATCACAACAAAAAAAAAACAAAGAAAAGAAAAATTAATTTTTATACTTCTTTTTGCAGGAGTTACTATTCTTCTATCATTAACAGTTTTTCTTAATCTTGTCGCTGAATCTATGCCGACAACGTCGGATGCTGTTCCTCTTATAGGTACAAAAGATACGGAATTTGTAGAGCAAAAAAAACGAAAAAAAAACAATTATCCACTAAAAGATTTTCAAGAATAAATCTTGATTATTTTTTATTTATTTTTTTAGTTTGTGTGACATACATTTTTTTTTTTAGATATTTTGATAGCTTAAAAATGTGTATAAATTATCTCCGATTTTCTATAAGCTGTCAAAGTAATATTTTTTTCTTTATGTTCTGTCCTTATTTGTTTGTAAAGAGAATATGCATCAATTTTAATAGTGGTCTACTGTTTAAATAATAATAAACTCCTTACAATTAGCTGTAAAATATTTACTTTAAAAAAATACGAAATAAATCCATAAAAAAAAATTTTATGTACCTAAAAAGATCACCTGTTTCCATAAATGAGTTTTGCAGAAAAAAATTCAATTTAATAAAAATAAAATTTTTCTCTTTGTTATTTTAAGTTAATAATAACTCTTTTCTCTTTATTTGAAATTGAGTTTTTTTCTGAAAGGAATATAGAGAAAGCGAAACATTTTTTCATATGTTTTCTTAACCTGCTTGCCATGTAAATATATATAAAAAATTAATAATCAAAAAAAAAGGTTCCTTTTTTTCTTAAATCGATTTGATTTTTTCAAATAATTATTATTATTACAATATATTAAATTTAATTAGTTTCGCATCTGTGATGAATAAAAAGAAATGATTTTTGTTTTTGGTACTTTTTTTTAAATATATCTATAATATAAATATCTATTTTAAAAAATACATATACATATATTTTTTTTCAAATATAAGATTAATAAGTAAACGAAAAACAACTCATATGCCAAAAAAATGCTCTAATATAAAATGTTTAGTTTTTTTTTAAAACTTTCTTCATTTCGTCATTTTTTTTGTGATATATTATTGATATTGTATAATATTGATAGATAAAGGGTTAGTTGTCGATGACATTTAATTAAATCGCTGTAAAAATACTGACATTTTTTCAACCCAAGAAAAGAAAACAATAAAAATAAAAAAATACACTTTTTGTTTAAAGTATGTACGAGGTCTGTTCGCGAATTTTGTGTTTTTTTTTAAAAAATTATTTATTTTGTCATGAATATCTATTTTGTCACCTTCAAAGTAATCCCCGCCAGATATTATACACTTCGGTCAACTTAAAATATCATTTTTTGTTATCTTGTTCAGCTCCTCCTTCGATGCCGTCTTTATCTCCTCAATGGTAGCGTAGCGTTGTCCTTTAATGGGGCTCTTCAGTTTCGGGAACAAGAAAAAGTTACAGGGGGCCAGATCTGGGGAATACGGTGGCTGCGGTATTATGAGTGTATTGTTTTTGGCCACAAATTCGCTCACAAGCAACGATGCGTCAGCAGGGGCGGTATCATTTTGCAAAAACCAATTTTTGTTATTTCACAAATCCGGGCGTTTCTGGCGGATTGATAGGCGCAAACTTGCGCATAACTTCCAGGTAATATTCCTTATTGACCGTTCTATCCTGTGGCAAGAACTAATGATGCACCACGCCCCTGCAATCGAAGAAAACAGTAAGCAAAACGTTCACATTCGACCGAACTTGGCGCGCTTTTTTCGGTCTTGGCTCGTGCGCAGTTTCCATTGGGATGATTGAGCTTTGGTTTCCACGTCATAACCAAAAACCCATGATTCGCATCACCAATTATGTCGTGGACAGAGTCCAACAACTCCTTAGCAATGTTAATGTGATGCTGCTTTTGGTCGAAATTGAGCAATTTTGGTACGAATTTCGTGGCAACCCGTCTCACGATATGTTTAAGTCCTCAGCAACTTCTCTAACGGTGATTCGACGATTGGTCAATACTATTTTCTTCACTTCATCAATGTTTTCGTCTGTTGTTGACGTGCTCGGCCGACATCTTCTCGGCCCTCTGAGAACATTTTGTACCACCGATAAACGTTGCTTCGGTCCAAGGTAGCTTCACCATATTCCAAAGTCAACATTCGGAATGCGTCCGCGCAATTAATTTTGTTTTTCACAGAAAATATGATACAGATTCTTTAATCCATTTTTTGGAATGGGCAAAAATCGAAGACGAGCCAAAACACGTGCAAGCAGAGCAGCTATCAAAAATTAATTGAACATTCAAAATGGCCGAACTTGTCAAAAATTAACTGAAACATTCAAAAAATCGAAAATCGAATATACCTAACCCGCGGAAATTCAAAATTCACAATACCTTTTAACCGACCTCGTACAAGTGCAAAAGTGTTCAAAAACGACAGAACTTTCCCTTATATATCCCACCCAATACATTCAATTTTATAAACGGCATACATATAACATTATTATATTTACTTATTATGTATTGTATATTATTGACATTTTGATTTGATTTTTTTTTACTGTCATAATTGTTTATTGTTTGTATTCCGAATTGAAAAAAAGAAAAAATAACAAAAGAAGAAACTTTTCTGTCATAAGTGTGGGTAAATATGGTACTTGTGTCCTTTTCAATTTAAATAATAAAAACACAAAATTTTTATTAGTTGATATATTATATTAGTTATTACTAGTGTACATTATAAATTGAGTGTTAAGAACAAAAAAAAATCTTCTTTAAAATTAAAAAAAAAAAAGTAAATTTTACATATAAATAAATTGAAAAATATTATTTTTTTTCACAAAATTTAGGTTTCATTTTTTTTTAAATTGTTATATGTGAGATAATTTAAAAAGAACCACAAATCTTTCCAAGCGAAAAGGATTTAAAATGTGATTGTCTATATAAATAATAAGTCGTGTTTTTCTTACATCGTTTGCTTTATATTTTATAATTATTATATTTTTCTTCTTCTAATTTTTCGTCTATAAATTTTGCCATATAATTTTTTTTAAATTATCTTAAATGTTCTCAAAACCAATCCGTTTTTATTAGTTGATTTTTTCTATTATTATTATACAAACATATCCATTGACAGTATAAATAATTAATAAGGATTTGGTGTTTTTTTTTCAACATTTTTACTTATTGTGTTAGTCAAAAAATCAATTTATTAGAAATAAAGATAAATGTAAAACTTAATAAAAATACACAAAGCAAGAACTCCCCATCAAAAAAAAAATCCTTGTAAAAATAATGTTCATTTGTCTCTTCGTCTCTTAATTGATAATTATAAAATATTATCAGGAATTTTATTAGTATTCATAAAATTATGCAATAAATTATAGTACACTCAAATGTCATTTGATACTTGGTATTATGAGGAACGTGTTCTTCGTCACATTTTATTGCGTTAATCCAACCAACATTAATCCATAAAAAAATAATTTCTAATAATAATGACCAAAACTTTAATATAAGCAGATAAAAAAAAAACAAACAAAAAACTGAACGATAAACAAAAAGAAGTCGATGAACATATTCAATTAAAAATTACAATTTATAAAGTTGTTTTTTATTATTGTAGCAACAACAAAAAAATAACTAATATAATAATCTCATAAAATCATAATAAACATTTCAATCGATATACGGATAAGCTCATAATAATTAAAAGAAAATTATAAAATTTCAAAGTACTATAAAGAAAATATTCTTGTAAGAAATGAATAAAAATGAATATTATAAAATTTTTATGAAAATTATAAAATATTCCTTCCTAATATGTGGTTTCTTTTAGTTATTAACGATTTTTTTTATTAATAATATCATTATGATTATGATTAAATTGATATTGTTTTTGTTTTTTCTTTTTAAGTTAATTATATTTCTGGGATATTTCTTTATTGAAAATTTTATATCAATCGTTTCTTTTTATATATAATTATTTTAAATTTGAATTTAAAAAAAACCGATAATGGTGTTAAACACAATCATTTATTTTTATTTTATTTGAAGAAGGAAAAAAAACAATATTAAAAACGTTATATTTATATTGCAATCCTTAACAAAAATCAACTCATTATAATATTGGGTTGTCCGGAAAGTAACAATTTTCTTATAGTGAATTAATATTTTATTCAATTAAATATTGTCCAGTGTGATCCAATATACCCTTTGCCATCTTTCTGGCAGTAACATGATTCCACGCTTATAAAATGTTTGTTCTTTGCTGGCAAAAAACTTATCCAACTGATTTTTGACCTCCTCATTTTAAATTAAACGTTTTACCGTCTAAAAAAATTTTGTAGAGACCGGAACAAATGATAATCGGAAGGTGCTAGGTCTGAAGAGTATGGTCGTAGGTGTGGCAGTATATCCCATCGAAGCTTTAAAAGCTTTCTTGCAGAGTGGTCAAACTTGAATGTAGTTTCGCATTATCCTCTCTGAACACTATACCTTTCCTATTGAGCAATTCTGGCCTTTTTTTCTTTAAGCAAATCATTCAATTTGTCCAACTGATGACAGTAGACTTCAGAATTGATGGTTGTGTTTGCTCGGTAGAAGCTCAAAGTAAACGATTCCTTTGAAATCCCACCAAACCTTTTTTGGATGTATATTAGCTTTCGAAGTGCTTTGATCCAGTTCATCTTTTCTAATCCAGGATCTTTTGTTGTAGAAAATCCATTTCTCGTCCCCAGTTATGATACGCTTCAAAAATGGATAATTTTTTTGGCGTTTGAGAAGCAAATCACAAACGTCAAAGTAACGGTAGAAATTTTTTTACATAAGAAGATGAGGAACCCATATTTCGAGCTTTGAGATTAAACCTAGCCGTTTCAAATGGTCGAACAGTTGAATTCGATAAATTTAATATCTCAGCGATCTCACGATCAGCTTCAACTGGCCTTCCAGAATGTGGTGAATCTTCGAGATCAAAATTGTTGCTGGATCGAAATTTTGTAAACCTGTTTTGGATACTGCTGGCTCACTTAACATATTTTCTCCATACACATCGGACAATTTTTTTCATTCTTGAACAGAATTTTTATCTTTTCTATAGTAAAAGAATAAAATATGTCGAAAATGCTGTTTTCCACTTTCCATATTTAAAAAAGTATCAAACCAAAAACTACTGTGCAGAATCAATCGAATTTTTTCACAAGCAAGCCTTGCTATGTCAGCTGTCAAAATACATTTGTTTATACGGCTTAAGTGTGAAGTTGGTTGTGAAAAAAATACAATTAAGTCCTCTGTTGGGAAACAACGAAATTACTTTCCGAACAACCCAATCAATAACCAATAGAAGACATAAAAAAAATATATCCAAAAAAGAATATATTTTTTTTTCTTTAAATTATTTATATATGCATTAGTAAATTTATAATAATCATATATTAAGAAAATATTTTTTTTAATACTTATTAAATTATGTAATAAAGAGTAATTTTGCATATACACATATGCACGGGAAATAACCAAAACATCAGGAAAAAAATAGCCAAATAACAATTGAATGTATTACATATAAAATTATAAATGTATATTATTCAAGGAGAAGTGAAGTATATTTATTTAGAGGGCATTTTTTATTTGGTGAAATTATAAATTTAAAAAAATGTCTAGTAGACAAATCTTAAAAAATTGTCAAGAAGATAATTGCCATCAATTCTAGCATAACAATAAGAAAGCATCTACTGAAAAAAATGACGGTAACTGGGCAAAAACAGACAAAGAAAAAGAGTCGAAGAATTTGCTAAACATTTGGTAAATACTTTTACTGCTCCATATGATGGTATAGAAGACAAATCGCATACTAAGCATATCATCGAAGAACTAATGTTTCCAGTCCTCCCTATTAGTCTTCCTCCCAAAAATTTTAGGCCCTCAGAAATTAAATCTACTATTCTGCGCCTTTTCAATAAAAAAGCTCCTGATTATGATCTAATATTCTGAAGCATATTTCCCGAAAAGCTTTAGTTTTAATCTCATATATTTTTTTAATAGTATCCTTGGCACAATCTATTTTCCCTTACTCTGGAAATTTTCTGTCAATAAAACGATTTCTAAACCAAACAAAAACCCATTAATTGTCCTTCCTATAGACCTATCTATCAGACTCTTACCAATTCTTGCTTCCGATCTGAACACTCCACTATCCAGCAATGCAATCGCATTTTTGATCATGTGCCATCGCATTTTTTGATTTGAGAGGAAAGAATATTGCCCTGGACTCCTCTGGAAAATCAAGAGCATTCTTCCTTCAACATACTTCTTTATTTCTCTCCCAACGACATTTCAAAGTTAAAATTAACTCAGAAAACTCAGAAATATATCCTATTCTAGCCGGAGTTCCCCAAGGCAGTATTCTTGGTCCTATTTTATATCATATTTATACCCATGACATCCTATCTAATCCTAATATTATCATTGCTACTTATGCAGATGATACGGTCATAGTTGCTACCCATACAAATCCTGACATAGCTTCTAGTCCCATATACACAACCTTCAATCCTGATTTAAGAGATGGACAGTGAGGCTCACATTACTTTCACACTTTGTTGCTATTAGGGGTATAATGGGGTAGGTATAAAACCTACCCCATTATACCCCTAATAGCAACATAATTCCACAATATGATAAAGTGCGTTATTTGGGATAAAGTCCCCCATCTGGACAAGAGATTAACATGGAACCCTCATACTAGACTAAAAAAAACTTGAAGCCACTAAACGTTACCTACAACTTGTACGACTACTGGACAAAGTCTCAAAACTAACAATTAAAAGTAATAAAACCAATTTGGACTAATGGGCTTGAACTTTGGGATTCAACGAAACGTTTCAATTCCTATCGCGTCCCCAGGCCTTACAATCCAAAATCGTCCGTAAAATTGTTGATGGCACCCCCTTTTATGTTCGCAACAACGTAAATGTTCCCTTTGTTCAGGACCTGTACATTTCTCGCTATCAACAATTTTCACCCTCCGTTTATCCTATCATCATAATCCACTATCATAAGCAGGAGAATTGCCCCCCATGGAAACACTCATCGGAGACTTAAGAGACAATGGCCTAGAGATTCAAGAGGAATTAGTTGAAGAAACGCCTATGGGTGTTCTCTTTCCACTTCATGATGCAGTAAAATTGTTAATTAAAATATTATATAAATCTGCTTTTTACAAGAAAAATGGTACAATAGTTGCAGATTAAAATAAAAATGTACAAAAAATGTAAAAAATCAAATATTTTGTATTTTAAGGTAATAAGTATAACCAGCAGACAAAAAAAACAGTATCTTTTGTTTAACGCCTCATAATTTTCTTTTGGTTTATTTTTAATTTTAACATTTTTCCAAATTTTGTTCTTATTTTCAGGGGTTACAATTCTTCTATCGCTCACAGTGTTTCTCAACCTAGTAGCTGAGACATTGCCCCAAGTATCTGATGCAATCCCCCTGCTAGGTAGAGATTGCATAAAAAATATGTTTAAGCAAAAAAAAAAAATTAAATATTATCAAATAGAAAATATATTGAATAGAATTAATAAATTAAAAATAATAATAATAATATATAAAAAAAGAAAAAAAAAACACAAACAATAAAACAAACAGAAGAAAAGAATTTTTTTTAAAAAAAAGAAAATATATTTTTATTTATAAACTGTATGAGAAAGAAATGGTTTAAAAAAAAAAGAAAAAAAAACAACTAAAAACAATTTTTTTTTTTTTTTTTGAAAGCATACATACATATACATATATAAATTAAATTATATATGCAAATATTAAATTTTATTGAAATATAAAAAATATTTTTTCCCAATTTTATTAAATAATACATATATACTCGTACTTAATGTATACGTGTTGTTAATTGCAAAACTTGTGTTACTGAATTTTGATGAAACGCTGTATTTTGTGTGTGCGTTTTTTTTATATTGTTTCAATTGTCCTTTTTTTTATTCTCCATTATCAGTAATCCTCCCTCCCTCCTCCTTTCGACACTCTACCTAGTAGAGAAAGAAACAGAGAATGAGAGGAGATACATATCGTACATCCGTTTTTATTTGTTACACACATTTTACCTATGTTATTCGCTCTTTTCATCGTCGAATAATTATACAATTTCTTTTACCGTTTATATGTGCGTATGTAAATTGTTTTTTTTTGTTGTAAAAAATAAAACTACAGAGAAAAAAAAATATTTGGGAAAAAATGCATATTTAATTTCTTCTAGTTTTTAATAATAATAGTTGTTATATTTATTGTATTGATTGAAATTATAATTGAAAAGTTTTTAAACACTATAATTAATAGGCAATTTGTTAATTTTAATTTTAAATTTGTTTGTATTGGAATTTAATTGATGTTATTTATACTTTTATTTTGTATGCGTTTTTAATTTTCTTTATTGCATATATACCATACATACATACACATACATAAAAAATATGAAGTGTTATTTTTTTTTTGACTATTGTATTTCTCTGTTTTTAGATATTTTCTCTTCCATCGGTTTTTGTTTTTTTTTTTTCTGTTCAATAAAATTATTGACAAATAACCAATAATTATGATTAAAATTGTTTAAACAATGTTTTAGTAGAAGAAGAAGAAGAAGAAGAAAAAACAACATAATATAAGTTATAACATAAAACATTATTAATCTTTGATTTCTATTGGGGTTTGGCAACTAAGTGATTGTAAAAGCTATATTTTTAAGTAAAACTTAGTTTTACAACTAAGTAAAACTTAGTTTTACTTAAAAATATAGCTTTATTCAATTAGGTATTGTCAGTTTTTTGTCGATGACCGTTTGCCATCACTTCAGGCAATATCATAATTTTGTGTTCGTGTAAAACTTATTACTTTTGCTAGCAAAAAAACTGAATTAAATGTGATTTTACATCATCAGCGTTATTAAAAATGTTTACCATTCGAGGAGTTCTCAATGGGACAAGATAAATGGTAATCTGAATGCTCAAGGTCCAGGGCTATATAATGGATGAGACAACCCAACTTAATTCCAATAATTTTTGGCGAGTATCCAACAAATTGTCATGCTGGAAAACAACACCCTTACGATTTGCCAATTCTGACCGCTTATTTTGAACTGTCATTGCTCAGTTTGACAAGTTGTTGAACGTACACGGTAGAATTAATCATTTGGTTTCTTGGTAAAAGTTCAAAGTGCAAAGTTCCTTTATAATCCCACCAAACTGACAGTATAATCTTCTTTTGGTGTATCTCAGCTTTTGATGTTGTCTGAAGTGGTTCATCTCAGCCGTTGTTGTAAACTATTACTATTCCGTCGCTTGTTATCAGTCATTTCAGAAATGGATCCGTTTCGTTTCGTTTCAGAAGCGAATCGCAGATGCTAATGCGTTGCGTCAAATGAATTTTCTTAAGCTGATGAGGAATCCATAAAACGAGTTTCGTAACATAGACAAGCTATTTTGATTTTTTTTCAATGCATGTATGCGATACATTGAGCCTCTCTGCAATCTCACGTGTTATGCTATGACGATCTGAATCGATAATGGCCTTGATATGGGTCTCATCAACTTCAACTGGACCGATCGTTGCGCATTTTTTTAGTAGAAAATCACCAGAACGAAATTTAGCAAACCAATTTTGAGACTGCCTTTCTTTCAAGGCTTTATTCCCATCTCGAACGGCGAATAACTTCTTGTGTACCTGCGATGCGTTCTTGCCTTTTCGGAAATAATACAATAAAATATGTCTATAAATGCACGTCTTCTCATTCCATTTTAAAATTTATATTAAAACAACTAAACAGCTAAGCGATATAATTTTTTTTACTAAATTAAAGGCGGAAGTCCAAATAAACAACAAGAAAACAATACTAGGTTAGGTGCTTTGAACAGGTTGACAAAACAAAAGAATGAGCTAAGACCATCTATTGACAAAATATTCCTCTTTTTGGTTGGCATAAACATTAATTAATGCTTTACTCTTGTTATAGGTACAATTTTTAGTTCTTATGTAATATTTATCAAATACAAAGGTTGTACGAAATACAGTTACTTCACTTCACGTTGACAAGCTGAATAAACTCAGTATTGTTGTTGACTATTTTGAGGTTATATTTTACTTCTGTCAGTAAATTTTGTGTTCCCTTGGGCAACTACTCTCAAGTACTTGTGAGTAGGAAAATTTTCCCAATGGAATACAGCTAATATAGGTTATGTGCTTTGAACACGTTGACATAACAAAAGAATGTGCTAAGACCATCTATTGACAAAATCCGCAATCACTTAGTTGCCAACCCAATAATCAATTTTTCTGTTTATATATTACAATAATATATATAATTTGACGATTATGAAAGAATACCATTAGTAACTTATCCACGGTCACATTAAATGTTTCCTTTTTTTTCTATAATTCTCAAATCATTCCTTTCCAATGGATAACCCCCCCTCCACACACATATGTTTTAATATATGTATACATCACAGTATACGCATACGTATATGAATTCCTAGATATGCGGTTATGTTCTAAAACCGTAAATCAGAATTGTTCATTCCCTATATATGTATTTATGTATGTATGCATTTGTACGCTGCACCTACAAGTAACCATAAATCATGCTTTTCCAATTTTCAATTTTCCCTTTAGTTATACAATATTATTAATCATTTTCCTATAACTAATCGTTGTTACTGTTAAAAAAAAATTTCGTTTTCTCTCTTCAATTATTCAATTATGTTGTTTTTTCCTTGTTGTTGTATTTGTTATTTTTTTATGTATTGTAACAATCCATTTTATATAATCTTCTTGCCTATTCAAATTATTCTATTATAAATGTATGCCAACTAAAAGTAAATAATTAAATCACTTACAAATATAAATTGTTAAAAGCTATTTGGAATAAATGGAAATTTTTGAAATGAACAATAACTTATAAAAGATAAAACAAAAGAGAGAAAAAATTTATTTTCTGACCAAATTTATATCATTTCATATTTCATGTTTTTCTATCCTGTTTTTGTTTTTTCGTTTATCAAATGTTGGTAGACATGATGGAAATTACAAAACATAATAGTTCAAACTAAATATTTATGTATTTTATTTAAGGAAAATTATTTGTTTTTTTTTAACAAAACAAAAAAAGGATACAATAAAATAAAAAAAAAATAAACTTCATTTGTATTTTTATACACTTAACTTTTATGATGTTTGCATATATATATTCGTAAAACTTTATTTATACGTGAAAAAAGCCGCTATTTTATATATTTATATGTATGTGTGTCTGTTTTTTTTTTTTTTTGCTATAATTTGTTCAAAAAAAAAAAATAATGACTTTTTTTCTTTATAATACAAAAAAGAAATTCTAATAATTTATAAATTCGTTGTTTTTTAATTTTTATTTTTTTTTTAAGTAATTTTTGTATTTGAAATTTGCCTGCTCTCTTTAAAAATCAATCAAATATAAGAATTTACATTATGTATATTTATTTAAGTTTATACCTTTTACATATTATTGTAATTACAATATAATTGGAGAAAAATTATGTAGATGGGATTTTATTACATCCAAAAAAAAAAAAAATATTATTTTATATAACTAAATTTTATTAATATTATAATTTCAAATTACTTCTCTCTTTTTTGTCTTAAATATAATTTTACAAACTATTATTAGTATTAAAAAAGTAACAATTAACCTAAAAAAAAACAACAAAAAAAACAACAATAATGCAATTGAAGTAACTTTTTTTCTTATAAATTATAGTAACGGTAGTGAAGTTATTTATAGCGGCACAAACCAATTTATTTTGTTCGTTTTTTTTTGTTTATTTTTTATATTTAAGTTTTTTTTTGCTCTTCTTCCTCCATGGAAAAAATCTTTCAATGACATTAAATATTTTTTTTTGTAGAATTATGTAAAATAATTAAATATCAGTAATTTTACAGCTTATAAACAACAATTCACTAAAAATATTACTATTGGCGGTGGGCAGGGGGGGGTGGGTGTGTGTGTGGTCAAGGGTGTTTAGATAAAAAAAATAGCCTGGAAAGGGAGATTTTTTTTTTTTTGAATTTGCATTTTGGTTTTAGCTGAAGTAAAATTATTTTGAAATATGCTCAAATCAAACAAAGAAAAATAAAAATAAAAAGAAAATCAAATACCATTATGAGAAAATGAGTGTAATATTTAAGCATAATAATATTTATTCCAATTATTCCTATAAAATATCTATCATCGACTTAAATATTAAATTTTAAATATTTAACACCCGCGCACCAACATTTTCTATTGTAGATAAGCAAAATTGGTGTGGGAGAGTTTTTACTCTAGTGCGGATAAATAAATTTATCTACTATATAAAATAGTTTTCACCAGAATTATTACTTAGACATTAATATTTTCATTAGATCCAGCTTTCTATAGCTAACATGTGCTTTTATAAAAAAAAAATACAATATAACAAAAATTTGCTGACAGTAAAAATAAAATTAGAAGGGATTTTTCTTGCAGGCGTTACGATTCTTCTGTCGCAAACAGTATTCTCACTATTGGTGGGTCATGTTATAACAAAGACGAGCGAAGCGATACCACTTTTAGGTATAATTGAGACTGTTTTCCATAATACGAATTAAACAAAACAAAAAAAAAGCAAACAAGTTATAAATTTATGAATAGTTTCTTTAAAGTAAATAAATAAAAATAATTTAAAATTGAAAAAAAAGCAAGTGAGAAAGTACCAATCAAAACAAAAATTTCCCTTCATTAATTTTTTTCCAATAAATTATTTGGAAATTTTTTCTTTTTATTTAAATGACTAACTATAATTAATTTAATTCCCCTGTTACAAACTATTCTCTTTTTGAATTTTGTCTTGTACTAAAATCTAACTAAATACACCTTCTTCTTCTAACTAAAATTGTGTTTATTTTAATTTTAATATAAATAAAATTAATACACGCCTATTTTCTATTTTCTATTCACATATCAACAATTGCAAATAATTCTTCTCAATTATCCATAAATATAAATCTAGAAGCAAAAACCAAAAAAAAAAAATCTAATAAATACCAACTTTCTTTAAAATATATATTTTAATTTATACTATTCTCTTTCTATATTGTTAAATATTATAAAGCAGTTATATTTATATTAATTTAAAAAAAAAAATATCACTTTAAAGTAAATATCACCCAAAACAGAGCTGATTTTTTTCACCAACACCAAAGACTAAGTATATCGCGCATGCTATTTCTATATTATGATTGATTAAATACACACAAAAAAAACATAGTTAATATGTGTCCATTAAAACGATTGAGTTTATAAACTGTAAGAAAATAAGTAAAAATGAACTCTCTCTGTACTACTACCACTTCTCTCTATTGTACTATGTTTTCTAAATTAAAACTTTATTGGTTTTTTTTTATTTTTGAATTTTCGTTCAACATTTAGCATGCTACCACCATACTTAATGACACTCCATTAAATTATTAAAAAGTAGTTCGGAAGATAAATATCTAAACCTACTAAATGATGGTATTAATATGCGATTTTGGTTTCAAGAATTATTTTTACCCCATCTTTAAGTTTAATTTACCTTTATACAAATATTATTAATGCAATTTCCAATTAAAAAACTTACGAGTAATAACACTTTCATAATAAGTTGAACAAATATTATAAAATCCAAAAAGATCATTTTCACAATATCAGAAAATCAATTTTAAATTGATTTGTTATTTATAACACTTTAGCTGTCAAAATATTTTTGACAGCTAAAGTGTTATAATTTATGTGTTTTTTTATAGCATCTACAAAAACGAAACAAAACGAAAAAAA
This sequence comes from Atherix ibis, assembly GCA_958298945.1. Lineage (NCBI taxonomy): Eukaryota > Metazoa > Arthropoda > Insecta > Diptera > Athericidae > Atherix > Atherix ibis. The sequence goes on along the minus strand of OY282609.1, from coordinate 21,263,392 downwards.
GAAAAGAAAAAAAAGAGCAAACATTATTTTTTATATGAGTACACCTAATTCTCTTTTTACACGATAAATACGTTGCCAAAAAATTCGTGTAAAAAAAGATATTGGCTAAATGGAAGAATAGTAGATTGGTTCCAGACCTAAAAAAATCAACTGAAAAGTACAATCAACAATTTTATTTTATGAAAAAACTAGAATTATTTTGCGAAAATATTTCTGTATTATTATCTCTATTCTCCTGTGTTGATAATTCAGCAGTTTTTAGAAGGAAATCAGTCATTAAAGATTGTGTTTGATTTCGTGATAAACCGTTATAAAGTTCCCTGTAAGATGCCATTAATGATTTCAGTTCACATTTAAATTTTGCAGCTCGGTTCTCATCACGGCATCATGTTGTTCAAAATGATTACCTAATTTCCTGGCAAGCTCAAGACCTTCTTTAATTAGAGTTGCATTTAAAATGGGAGGATCTCCTTCTTCTCAAGGGTGAGGTCTATAACTTTATTTTCACTCAAGCTTTTATCAACTAATAATTCCTCTAAATCGGCAAATAATAGATCATCGAATCCATCTCCATCAATTGTATGTGCCAGCGTTGTGATGTCAGTAAAAGCAGCGTTATTATAGATGACAGGATCAGAATCTTTGCTTTTGACACATTCTGGCCAAATATTTTTGTCAACATGAGTTCAGCGTTGATGGCTTTAAGTCAGCTAACGCTAAACCAACTGGATTAATGCAGTCCATAATGGAAATTTTTGTTAAATCCTCATTATAATCTACCTTGTCTAGAACGTATTCGAATGAACGTCAAATGTTTTTTATTTAATGTGAAGTACAATCGATACAATTAAGTTCTGAATAAAACGTCATTCAAATGGCCTCCACGACTTCTTTTGCAGGAACGAATTCGATGAACCCAATTTTCGAGCACTTTTTCCACTAAATCAAGTTCTATGTCATGAATAGCACGTTCAATATTGACTTCTAAAGCTTGAAGAGAGTCTGGTTTATTGCTAAAGACCAATGACTTCAAATAACCCCATAAGAAATAGTCTAATTGTGTTAAATCAGAATTTCTTGGAGGCCATTCAATGTCACAATTTGTTGAAATAATCGAATCTCCAAACTTTTCTCGCAATAATTCGGTGCTGTGTGGCACGTAGCCCCGTTTTGTTGGAACCAGATGTTGTCAAGATCAACTTCTTCCAATTTCGGCCATAAAAAGTTGATTATCATCGATCTATACCGCGCTCTCCATTGACAGTAACGGTGTTACCAGCTTCATTTCGAAAGAAGTACGGACCGATGATTCTACCAGACTAAAAACCACACCAAACTGTCAATTAAGGTGAATGTAATGGGTGTTCATGAATAATTTGTGGATTTTCTTCGCACCAGAATCGACAGTTTTGTTTATTTACCGCACCACTCAGATGAAAGTGAGTCTCATAGGAGAAGATGATTTTCTTAAAAAAATCGTTGTCGTTTTCAAGTTGTTACCAGACAAAATCAGCAAATTCACGATGTTTACGGTGGTCCAATGGCTTCAGTTTTGAGTGATAACAATTTTATATGGATGCAAGCCCAAATCCTTTCTCAAAATCCGCCAGGTTGTGGTTTGAGACAGTCCCAATTCTTGAGAACGTCTTAGAATCGACAAATTGCGGTCTTCAGCAACACTTGCCTGAACGGCTGTAATATTTTCATTACTTCGAGCGGTTCTTTGTCGTATTGGCACTTGAACATTATATAAAGAAAATGTACGCTCAAAATTTTTAACAATTCGACGAATAGCGAGCACAGTTGGACGATGGCAAAAGCACACGAAAAATGGCAAAATCACACGAAAAGTTGCAATTGGAGAACGATTATTTTGATAATAAAATTGAATAATTTGTAAACGTTGTTCTTGCGTATATCTCTCCATGATAAAATTGTAAACATTACTGAACACAATGAAAAAAAAGACAGATCATGACATATTACAAATGGCCGAAACGTCACTTAGAAATCATATCACTCTTATTGGAAAACCCTATATTAAAGATGTAGTATTAGGTGGAAGAAAACTAATGTGCACATTTCGGTGCTCCAAGACCAGATGGCGAGATGCATTAAGAACTTTAAATTCTAGACATTTTGCATTCATGTAGCGTCTAACTTCTGAAATGAAGTATTTCTGAAACCATTCTGTGAAGATTGCACTGGTCACCCAGGCCTTTTTGTTTACTAGCAGTTTAACATATGTATACGTTCTCCTGAAGCATTGGAACAAAACAACAATGTTTCACGGTCCTTTAAAATCACCGGCAGTTTTCTGCGATTTCTTCAATAATTTTTCTAAGTTTTTGAGGAAATTCTTTGGCAGCCAATTGATCTGCAGACGTAGTTTCTCCCTTAATTTTTATATTATGTTGTTTAAGAAAACTTGTCATCCAACCTGCACTTGCAGAAAATTCAGGTTGTTTTGACTGAGATGAAGTGCCTGGCTCAACACTTCTTTAATACGTTTATAGATTCTTAATGCTGTTTGCTTGATAGTTATTCCATCTACTGGTATTCTTTTTTGTGATTTACCTTCAATCCACATTACCAAAGTTTCTCTTTGACAACATCTCTTATGTAAGACGATGATTTAGCACTTATTTTTTTCCCAGAACACAGATATTCTAATCGCAGTTTCATTTTTTTAATCGTTCTTATGGTAACAAAAATGCTTTCCGACAGCCGTTGCACCTTGTCCTGTTGCAAGTTGATCTAAAATTTTAATTTTAGTATCTAAACTGATCGCCTTCCCCTTCGTTTTTATTACAGGTGAATTAATTGACATTGTGTTAAGGCTACCAATAATATTTTTTCATATTAATAATGCAAAGATTTGAAAATTATTTAAAACTTACCTGTTATTGATTTAATAAATCTATACGAGCACTAACTTTATTTTACTTATAACTTTTTAAATATTCACATTATCTAAACGTATTTTCTTTTCAACTCTCAAAACCAAACTAAATTGCGTAAAAAATACATTACGTCGTTACCCTATGCATAATTCGGGGAATCCCACTCCCTATAATTAGACATAATCTAACTGAATTGTGAAAAATTTAATGCGAAGTTACAATGCATATTTGTGAGCAGTGAGAATGAAACAAATTCATCAGAAAAATTCTCGGCAAAATCCATAAAAAAGTTCATAGAATATTGAAAATCGTGTTAAAACAAAACAATTCATGTAAAAAAAAGAGAATTTTTTTTCGTTTTAATTCGTGTTAAATCAAATTCGTGCAAAAAGAGAATTCGGTATATAGTGAATTTATACATTTAACTCAAAAAGTAAAATTGTCTTACAAAAGGATAAAAAATGATTACATTCGAAAATGATTTCGGTTAATTTTTTTCAAATAATTTATCCTATAATCTAATTTGTTTTTTTTTTCATTTTAAGTTCATTTAGTTTATCTGGCAAAAATAGGATCAAAGTAATTTTTCTAAAAAAAAAAATTCGACAATTATTTACCCGATATTTTATAATTTTTATTACATAATATTCTATAATTCGAGGTACAATATTTACCAGGCGTATAAGCTTAAATCCGCTGTTTTTTAGTCAAAGAAACACATGTCTTTTTCATGGAAACTCAAAACATATTTATTCAAAGTACTTGCCCTCGCTAGCTACACATTTTTCCCATCTCTCGGGCAATTTGTGGATACCACGCCACAAAAATTCCTTCTCTTTCGTGGCAAACCACTCATCAAGCTACTTTCGGACGTCTTCGTAAGAATCGAAGTGCTGCTCAGCAAGCGAGTGACCCATCGACGAAAACTGGTTGTAGTCGGAAGGGGCTAGGTCTGGTGAATAAGCGGGGTGAGGTAGCACCTCCAAGTTGAGTGTCTCCAAGTAGTTTCAGACCATTACTCTAAGTAGTTTTCGGACCACCGCTGAGGAAAATCAGCTTGTCATGTCTTTGTTGATAATCCGTCCTTTTTTCACGTAGAGCACGTGTCAATTTGATCAGTTGTTGGTAGTAGCAGTGAGCATTGACAGTATCACCTGGTTTCAACATCTCATAGTAGACGATACCCTGCTGATCCCACCAAACGCACAGCATCGTCTTCCGTCCGAAGCGATTTGGTCTTTGGGAAGATATTGATAGTTGGCCGGGATCAACCCACGATTTCTTGCGTTTAGAATACTCGAAATATATCCACTTTTCATCGCCTGTCACAATCCGATGCAGGGACGACTTTCTTTTTTGTCTGGCGAGCAAGATTTCACATGTGTTTTGGCGTCGCTCCATATGCCTATCGTTCAATTCATGCGCCACCCATTTTCCGATCTTTTCAATCTTCCCCATAGCACGCAGATGCATAGAAATTGCTGGTTGAGTAACACCCAATTTCTCTGCGAGCATTTTTTGCGATTGGGTATCGTCTTCGTCCAAAAGAGCCTCCAATTGATGGTCCTCAACCTTCCTAGGCCGATTTTCACGCTTTTTGTCCCACAAGTCAAAATTACCGTCTTTGAACCGACGAAACCAATCTCGGCACGTTATTTCCGATATAGCATTGTCACCATAAGCCTGCATAAACATTCAAAGCGATTCGGCAGCCGATTTCTTCAAATTGAAGCAGAAAAGCAGAGCTTCCCACATATGCTCTTTTTCTGGCACAAAACTAGACATGATGACCAAAGAAAAAATATATGTTGTTGTACGAAATTGCTGACAATGTGTACTGATTAATGTTGACAGATGTCAAACTCATAAAAAAAAAGTATGGCGTTCCCATGGTAGCTTAATACGCTCACTCATGCCGTCTATGACCAAACAGCGAATTTAAGCTTATACCCCTGGTAATTAATTTTTGTTCTACCTACAAAGCTCTCAATAACAAAAAAAATATTTTCACAACAAAATTTGACATTGTAGGAGCTATTTTTCTATAATACAATATAATTAATCAATCCAAATAGTAAATCACAAAAAAACATTTTTTTTTCTTCTTTGTATTATATAAGTAAAGGAGAAATTACTGTTAGCAAAGCTATCACACCCACAGTAGTTATGTAAGTAAAATTGTTACTGTATAAGCACTGCTTATTAATTACTTTATGGTAGATTGTAAATTTCTCTTAAATTATACAATTTGAAGAAAAACAAAATCTTTAATCGAGTACCATTTAACAAGAGATAGAGAGAAACCAATTGAACATTTTTTTAGAGAAAAAATTAATTTCACATATTGTTTTTTTCTCTCTTTGATTTATTTATTTCTCCTATTTTCATATTGTTTGTGCCCTTAATTTGGTTCTCTTTTTTTGCTTTTTTATATCTCAAAAAGTTCAGAAAACAGGTTTGTGCTGCTTGGATTCATTTCACTATTTCAACTAATAGCTTGTTTTTCATCTCTCTTTTATATAAAGATTAATTTAGAAATAAATCTAGAATTATGAAAAGTAGAAGAACAAGAAGAAGAAGAAGAAGAAAAAGAAGAAGGAAAAATACTTAAAACAATATCGTAATAATAAAAATGCAATTAGAACATTGGTTATGTTATGTTATGTGTTATTTATTTATGGAGGAGCAGAACAAAAGTTCAAATATAATTTCCTATATTTAAAATTTTTTTTTTTTTCATTTCAAATTTATTTAATTTTTTCTGAATTTTTTTTCATTTTATAAACACTATATAAACTATAGAAATAATGATATTAATGTTATTGTTTTTATATAATATTAAATAATAATTACTAAAGCATAACAAAAAAAAAAGTTAAATTTAGCAAAAAAAAATAACAAGAAAAAAAAACTAACAACAATTGAATTGTATGCTTGCTGTTTTTTTTTTTGTGTTTCTACATTAACTAACATTCATTATACGTAATTTATAAATTGATGATGATGATTTTCGTTTTTCTTTTTTAGAATTTTTGGCATTCTTCAAACGTTTTTTGTGTGGCTGTGCGTACGTATGCGTGTAACAGAATGCTTTTAATAAGCGAACGAATGAATTTTATTAAAATCAATTAATTTTTCGTTTGAAATTTGTTCATCTATTTACATAATAATTAAATACATATTTATATATATTTATATATATATAAATATACTTATATAATATCTAATTTATCACTTACTATTTATTGGTATATTATTATAAGACTACTACAATATTATATATTTATAAAAATTAATTACTATTATTCAATTAATCAAAATATTAAATATTCATAAAATCCCCTGATATTCATATAATATTACTATTAATTACTTAGCAATCAGAAAAATATAACCTATTTATTTATATATGAGAGATGACATTTGACTGACTGCGCTCTCCTTTACCATACATACATAAATATTTGGGCACGTTTCTAGACTATATGCGAATATATATTGCACTACTAGAGTTTAAAAAAAAAAACTATTGTGTGTTACTATTTAACGTTAATTATTTAGTCAATTTTTACAAAAATATCATTTTTTTTGTGTTCCATTAAGAAAAGAATCGTTTTTAAAACATTTACAAAATATTACCCAATTTTTTTGTTGAAAATAATTAATTTCTATTTTATTTGAAATTAATCTTTACTATATATAATATAGTCTTATTATCGAATTTTCTTCAGTGATCATTTTATCGATACGAATTATTTAAGAGAAATTGTTAATTTTACCTTAAAGAGAAAAAATTATTTGACATATTATGTAGTTTTTGTTAGAAAAAAAGAGAAAGAGTACAAAAGAAGTGAGGCTTTATGCATTTTCACTTTCATAAACATTTTATATTGATTAGTATTCGTAACTTCATTTTCACTTCAAATATTCGGTTTTTCTTTTAGAATTATTTTTGGGTTGTTCGGAAAGTAATTTCGTTTTTTTACAATACCAGGTGTATAAGCTTAAATCCGCTGTTTTTTAGTCAAAAAACACATGTTTTTTGTTCATAGAAAGCAAAAACAAATTTGTTCGAAGTACTTGCCCTCGCTAGCTATACATTTTTTCAATCTTCCCCATGGCACGCAGACGCATGGAAATTGCTGGTTGAGTAACATCCAATTGCTCCGCGAACAATTTTTGCGATTGGATATCGTCTTCGTCCAAAAGAGTCTGCAATTGATGGTCCTCAACCTTTCTATGCCGATTTTCAAGCTTCTTGTCCCACAAGTCAAAATTACCGTCTTTGAACCGACGAAACCATTCTCGGCACGTTGTTTCCGATAAAGCACTGCCACCATAGGCCTCCATAAACATTCAAAGCGATTCGGCAGCTGATTTCTTCAAATTGAAGCAGAAAAGCAGAGCTTCCCGCATATGCTCTTTTTTGGCACAAAACTAGACATGATTACCAAAGAAAAAATATATGTTGTTGTACGAAATTGCTGACAATGTTTACTGATTAATGTTGACATATGTCAAACTCATTAAAAAAAGCTGATAATGTGCACTGATTAATGTTCACAGATGACAAAACTCATCTATCACCAAACAACGGATTTAAGCTTATACACCTGGTATAAAAATGAAAGACGATTTTCTTATATTGAATTAATATTTTATTCAATTAAATATTGTCCACTCTGATCCAATATACCCTTTGCCATCTTTCTGTCAGTAGCATGACTCCACGGTCATAAAATTTTTGTTCTTTGCTGGCAAAAAACTGATCCGAGTGATTTTTGACCTTCTCATTTGAATTAAACGTTTTACCGTCTAGAAAATTTTGTAGAGACGGGAACCAATGATAATCGGACGGTGCAAGGTCTGGAGAATATGGTGGGTGTATCAGTATATCCCATTCAAGCTCTAAAAAGCTTTTGCCGAGTGGTCAAACTTGTATGTGGTTTCGCATTATCCTATTGGAACACTATACCTTTCCTATTGATCAATTCCAGCCTATTTTTTTTAAGTGAATCATTCAATTTATCCAACTGATGCCAGTGCACACTTCAGAATTGATCATTGTGTTGTTCGGTAGAAGCTCAAAATAAACGATTCCTTTGAAATCCTACCTAACCTTTTTTTGATGAATATTGGGTTTCGAAGTGCTTTGAACCGCTTCATCTTTTCTACTCCAGGATCTTTTGCGCTTAACATTGCTGTAGACAACACATTTCTCATCCCCAGTGATTATACGCTTCAAAAATGGATCCTTTTCTTGGCGTTTGAGAAGCAAATCACAAACGTCAATGCGACGGTTGAGAAGCCATTTTCTTGGCTTGAGAAGGAAATCACAAACGTCAATTTTTTTCCGTAAGAAGATGAGGAACCCATATGTCGAGCTTTGAGATTAAACGTAGCCGTTTCAAATGATCATGAACAGTCGAATTCGATAAATTTAATATCTCAGGAATCTCACGAGTTGTTATTCATTAATTCATGCCTTTATTGTGTCTTCATCAGCTTCAACTGGCCTTCCAGATCTTCGAGATCAAAATTGTTATCGGATTGTTTGCAAATCAGTTTTGGTACTGGCGCTCACTCCATTCGCATCGGATAATTTTTATTTTTGCTTGAACAGCATTTTTATCTTTTCTATAGTAAAAAAGTAAAATATGCCGAAAATGCAGTTTTTCACTTTCCATATTTAAAAGGGTATCAACCAAAAACTACTATGCAGAATAAATCGAATTTTTTTCACAAGCAGGCCTTGCTATGTCAACTATTAAAATACATATGATTATGCGGTTTAAGTGTGAAGATGGTTGTGAAAAAATATAATTTAGTCCTCTGTTGGGTTACTTTCCGAACAACCCAATATTTTTAAAATATATATATTTTTTTAAATTTGTTTAATTAAAAAATTCCATAAAAATTTTACTTAAGTAAACTTATTGTGTTTATCTAATTTAAATGCATTCCAAACTATTTAAAAATTTCGTACTTTATCGCCATTCATATTATAATCATTCTATCCCAATTTAGTACCGATTTTTTTATTTATTTATAAACACATATATATAAGAAGCAATGGGAATACGATGAATATAAATTTAAATAATTTTTAAAAATTATAAATATACTCGGTTTATTTTTATTTTTTCTTTATTATTTATTCATTTAAGCGCATGAATATTTCAATTTTTTCTTTTATGTTATGGACTCTTCTTATAATCACTTTAATAATAATAAAAAAAACAATCAATAAAATGATTAAACAAAGAAATTCTCTAAATCACCTTACACTTTACAAAAATTATATAAAATCTAAAGCAATTTATTCAAATATAGTTTTCTGTGCGGCCATTAATATATTGTATTTATCACAATTCCCCAATTTTATAATTCCTCTTCTTTCCAAGTATCAAAGGCTCTATCATAGATTAATTATTGTTTTTTTTTTTTATAAAAGTCAATATTAAATAGAGATACAGACAGAAATACAATGAAACCAATTTATAATAATAATTGTTAATAATAAATAAATTTATACTAGTAAACAAACCAAAATCAATAAATCGATTTTTTTATTTAATTTTAATAAAATAAACTTAAAAATAAAAGTTTTCAAATTATTTACAATATTTTCATTCATATACGAGTATAGATTTTAGGCTTTATTTTTGTTAAGATTTTCAATTTGATATTTTTATTGCATATTTATTTACTTTTTATTAGAATTTTTCATTATTTTAAAATATTTCTATTACGGAATCTTTAAACAAAAAGTGATTTACTTATAATACGTTTGTTACTTAAATTAAAAATGAAAATAATCAAACTGAAATAAAAAAAAAAAATTTCAATTTATATTTTGTTTTTGTTTGTAAATATTTTTAATCAAAATTTATTTTTTTACGAATTAGTTTAGACAGAAATGTACTCGTATAAATTTCCTTAACAATAAATCATATGAGAATATTTTTATGTATAATTTTTATAAATATTCTATAAAAAAATATATTAATATAAATGAGCAATTTTAAAAACTAACCTATAATATATATTTTTGGTTTAAAGTCTATTATTATAATAATCGTGAAAAAGAAATCTAAAAAAAAAACAAAATGTTCAGTAACTAAACTAAACACAATTTACAAAATAATATCTTTTTTTTATTTGCATGCAAAATAATGAGTAGAGATATAAAAGCATACTTGTATACTTACTCTAAATAAACGATCGTAATACGAATACAATTTTTTTGTTCTAGACAAATTAAGAGAATTGCATAATTAAGAGAATTGCATATATACTCGTTAACAAAACTGCATACCATATTATACAATATAAACTTAAGAAGAGAAGAGTGATAATAGTCTCTAACTGACAATTATTGATTAGTGGTTATGCTCCTTTGCGGATCTTTGAACATATGTATTGTTCTGTTTATTGTGTTGTTTCTTTTTTTTGTCATTGTTTATCTCACTTCTTGTATCTTTTATATGAATTGCAATAAATTCACCATATTTATTTATTTTTTTTATATAAAAATTAATTACACTCGAGGGAAATAATTCATATTAAATATAGAAAATTTTAAATATATTATAAATAACATTTTTTATTAATAATTAATAAAATTTACTAATACTTATAAAACATATGCATTTATATATGTTTACAAAAAATAAAAGAAAAATATCTATACAATTACATTATATTAACAAATTATTTTAATTTTGGTTTTTTTTCTATTTTTTTTAAATATTATTTTTTAAAATAGTTTCTTGTTTTTTTTTTTTAATAAAAAAGGAAACGTTTAACTATAAATAATATTATGAATATGCGGGGACAAAATGTCACTGACACATAAGTTCTTTGTTCTTAAAATTAATTAATTTCTTTTTTGATATTAATCAAATCGAATTTTTTTTAATTAAAAATTTTTTTTATAATTTTTTTTTATTGATTTACAAAGAATTAATTTTTTGTTTTTCATTACATAAAAACTAATACTTTTTAAAATAATTAAAATTTACTAATAAATAAACTAACAAACAAACAAACAAATTAAATTCAAAGATAAAAAAGAATTAGCCATAGTCATTATTAGATGATGAAAAATAAATTAGTTATAATATAATATAAATACTACTTACTATATACTACTATATATATATATTATATAATACATACAGAAAATGTACGAAAGAAATGATTTCAAGAAGCGAGAATCATATTTTAATAATATATACTATTTCTTAATATTGGAATGTGTTATGTTGTATGCCTCCCAATTTTGGATTTGGATGTGCCTCTTCTCAATGTATTGGTAAATGTGACTTTTTTGTTTTAATTTCTTTTTCAATTATTTTCCTATTATTATTATTATTATTATTATTATTATTATCATTATTCAATTATCAATTATTGTCCATCATTCATATTATTCTCATTATTATTAATTAATTAACTATATTCAAATATAATAATTTCTTTTAAACATATATTATTCTTTAATCAAAACAAAAATTATATTTAAAATTAAAAAAAAACAACCCATAAATATGATAATATAAGTAATCACTCATAATGTTATTAGGTTTTGTCATGATTTTTTTTTTATTCTATCAAGAAAATAATTATATCTAAATTGCAATATTATCTCAGCGAAACAATATTTGAAGAATTGATTTTCTTTACTGAACAAAAATTATATTGGTTAATTTTTCAACCCCTAAAAATCTACACGGCATCATATCCTACAAAGTTGCAGAGAAAAACAAGCAAATTTGGATTCTTTGAGATGATGAATGATTAATACATTTTAATTTTTCCATAACATATACCAGGTGTATAAGCCTAAATCCGCTGTTTTTTAGTCAAAAACACACATGTTTTTGTTTTCATAGAAAGCAAAAACAAATATATTCAAAGTACTTTTCCCATCTCTCGGGCAATTTGTGGATACCACGCCAAAAAAATTCCTTCTCTTTCGTGGCAAACCACTCATCAAGCTACTTTCAGACGTCTTCGTAAGAATCGAAGTGCTGCTCAGCGAGCGCGTGGCCCATCGACAAAAACAGGTGGTAGTCGGCATGGGCCAGGTTTGGTGAATATGTGGGGTGGGGTAGCGCTTCCCAGTTAAGTGCCTCCAAGTAGTTTCGGACCATTTTTGACGTGTGCGATGGTGCGTTGTCGTGGAGGAAAATCTTCTTATCATGTCTTTGTTGATAATCCGTCCTTTTTTCACGCAGAGTACCATGCAATTTGATCAGTTGTTGGTGGTAGCGGCGGGCATTGACAGTTTCACCAGGTTTCAACATCTCATAGTAGACGATACCCTGCTGATCCCTCAAACAGTCTTCCGTCCGAAGCGATTTGGTCTTGGGGAAGATGTTGATGGTTGGCTGGCATATTTTGGCGTCGCTCCATCTGCCTATCGTTCAATTTATGCGGCACCCATTTTTCGATCTTTTCAATCTTCCCCATGGCACGCAGACGCATGGAAATTGCTGGTTGAGTAACATCCAATTGCTCCGCGAACAATTTTTGCGATTGGATATCGTCTTCGTCCAAAAGAGTCTGCAATTGATGGTCCTCAACCTGCCTATGCCGATTTTCACGCTTCTTGTCCCACAAGTCAAAATTGCCGTCTTTGAACCGACGAAACCATTCTTGGCACGTTGTTTCCGATAAAGCACTGCCACCATAGGCCTCCATAAACATTCAAAGCGATTCGGCAGCTGATTTCTTCAAATTGAAGCAGAAAAGCAGAGCTTCCCGTATATGCTCTTTTTCTGGCACAAAACTAGACATGATTACCAAAGGAAAAATGTATGTTGTTGTACGAAATTGATGACAATGTTTACTGATTAATATTGACAGGTAGCTTAATAAGCTCATGGTAGCTTAATAAGCTCACTCACGCCATCTATGACCAAACACTGGATTTAAGCTTATACCCCGGATATAATAACACATATATTTATTTGAGTATTATAACTATTTGAAATTAGATTTTTTACTCATAAAAAATGTTGTAAATTATTGATAACAATTAACTTGCAAGTAATTTGGCATAAGTTGTTTTTTTGTATTTCGTAACCTGAGAAAAAGGTTGAAATCAGAAAATAAATTTATTTGAATTCTTTTCTAAACAAGAAATTTGGATCAAATAAATATAGGTTCTTTATGCATATTTTTTTTATAAGAAAAACCAATGGAAAATATTTAAAAAATCTGACTTTTAATATTTGGTTGTCAAGAAAGTAATTTCGTTTCATTACGAAATTACTTTCCGAACAACCCAATAGTTTATTTATTCGCCTTTTTTCTTTAAGTTAATCTTTCAATTTCTCCAACTGATAATAGTACACACTTCAGAATTGATCATTGTGTTGCTTGGTAGAAGCTCAAAATAAACGATTCTTTTGGAATCCCACCAAACAATTTTTTTTAATTAATATTGGCTTTTGAAGTGCTTTGAACCGCTTCATCTTTACTACTCCAGGATCTTTTGCGCTTAACATTACTGTATACAACCTATTTCTGGTCCAGAGTGATGATACACTTCAAAAATGGATCATTTTCTTGGCGTTTGAGAAGCAAATCACAAACGTCAATGTGACGGCACAAATTTTTTTCCGTAAGAAGTGGACGAACCCATATGTCGAGCTTTGAGATTAAGCGTAGCCGATTCAAATGATCATGAACGGTCGTATTTAATAAATTTAATCTCTCAGGGATCTCACGAGTTGTTATTCATTAATTAATGCCTTTATTGTGCCTTCATCAGCTTCAACCGGCCTTCCAGATCTTCGAGATCAAAATTGTTATCGGATTGTTTGCAAACCAGTTTTGGTACTGGCGCTCACTCCATTCGCATCGGATAATTTTTATTTTTGCTTGAACAGCATTTTTATCTTTTCTATAGTAAAAAAGTAAAATATGCCGAAAATGCTGTTTTTCACTTTACATATTTAAAAGGGTATCAACCAATAAATCAAATGTGCAGAATCAATCGGATTTTTTCACAAGCAAACCTTGCTATGTCAGCGGTCAAAATACATATGATAATGCGAATTAAGTGTGAAGTTGGTTGTGCAAAAAATAAAATTAGATCCTCTGTTGGGAACCAACGAAATTACTTTTCGGCCAACCAAATAATAATAGCTGTGTTTCATTGGGAAAATTTTGCTACTCACGAGTACTTATGAGTAGATGCCCAATGGAACACAAAATTTACTGATAGAAGTAAAATATAACCTCAAAATAGTCAACAATACTGATTTCATTCAGTTTATCAACGTGAGTCTGAAAAATCAAGTAAACTTAGGTCACTACCATCTTCCAGTTCGCCAAGCAATTCCATAACAACCTGTAAAGCAGTCAGTTAATAAATGTGTAATTATTTTTTTATGTAAAAACACACTCCAGCTAATATTTGATTGCTTTTATTTTTGCTTTTGCTGCACGAATAAAGTAAACATAAAAAATCAAAACAAAAATATGACACTTCAATATAACCAACGAACCCGCTAAGCCTTCTATTTTAATTTTGGGAACTAAAATCCCCCTACCGTAAATTGTATGCGTAACTACTTATGCGAACTACTCATTTGTATTAGCAAGAGTAGCTGCGAGTAGCTAGAAGTACTTGTGAGTAGCAAAAATTTTCCCATAACTCTAAGAGATCTAAAGATAAATTTTTATTCGGAAAACCAAACTTCAATTATTGTCAACAGAGATAATTATGCCTTAAATATAAACATATCCTACACACATACACAAGTAAAATTAAAAATATCATTCCAATTAAAAGTAAAACAATAATTATTTAAATTAATTTAATTGAAATAATAGAGAGAAAAAACAATTTTTTTAACACACATTACCAAAGTAAGAAAAATAGAAGCAAATAAAACAAAAGTCTACATAAAATGGAGGACACTAAAACACAGTAGCTAAATTATTTGAACAAATAAATTTGTTTCTTTTGATTAATAACATTTCTTATTAATTTTTTCCCATTTCGATAATTATTTAGCACAAAAATTTCCCAACGTCATCATTTTATACTCGTTCATATTTTTGCAATCATTTTATACATACACATATACTCGTACATATGTGTATACTCGTTAATTAATTATTATTCACATTAATATATTATACAAAAATACATAAAATTTGATTATTTTTGTTGTTGTTTTTTTATATATTCTTTTAAATAAAGGACTGCATATTATAATATACATATATTCTAACTAAGTAATTTATTGTATTTTTCGATTACTTTCGATCACTTTCTTAGTATTGTGTAATACTCCATTATGAAAATCTAAAATAAATATGAAATAATTAATAAAAACAATTTAATTTTAATATATGGTATAGATTTTCATTTGGATATTTTCTATTTATCTATAAAAATTATTCAATTGATAATATTTATTAATGTTAACTACAATATTTGAAAATAAAAACTTTAACTAAATTTAATATAAGGAGTAAAAAAGAATTTCTTTTAAAAATAAATAAATATTATTAAAAGTTTATTGTTTTTAATTGTATTTTGATAAATAATATCATTAAAATTTATATTGTATGATTTATATTTTTAAAAAAAAAAAAAAAAAAGGAAATAAACACACACTTACACCACTAAAAAATATTATTAAAAACTAACAATTTTCGCACATAAAACAATATATTTTCAATAAACTAATTATACACATCCATCTTGTATTCAAGTATATAAAAAAATATCATAAAATCAGTTTAAAATTTTGAAATTATTTTGCATGTTTTTTTTTTCTCCAAAACTAAAAATATAGCGGCAACTATAAAAATTACAAAGGATTTGTTTTAAAAATTTCACAATCCGAATTAAATTGGAGATTTTCTTTTCATAAAAAAAAATATTTTTTATCAAATTTTGTTTTTTGTACTTTTTTGAAAAAATTAAAACAATTTCATTTTTGGAAAATTATTTTTTCTTTTAGTTTTTTTCGTAATATAAAAATTTTTATTTATAAATATTAGTGCAAGAATGTTTTATGGTAGCTTCAAATTGCTTCTAGTTTTTTAAGAGATTATTATAAAAAAGAAAAAAAAACTATTTTAGTAAGAAAATTTCTTATCATCAGTAGATGTGCATGCATGTTTTTTTCGTTTGTTCTCCAAATATTCTCTACAATCGATGTTAGAACATTTTTTCGCTATTGATTAGAAATTTATTTACAAATCTTAACATTTACTTATGACTGTGTAATGTTTTGATTTATTCTTCTATTTACAATAAAAAAAAAATTAAAATAAAAAATAAAATTAATTTTTTTTCTTTTAATAAATTAATAAAATGAAAAAAAATTGAATTAAATAAAAGAAATATAAAAAAATACTTACTCTTAGACAAAAAATATTTAATATATAAAAAAGAAAAAAGAAAAGAAGAAAAAAACAAAAAAACTCATCCAAATTATAAGAAAAAATACATTTAAATCAATTAATTAAACGATTTTATATTAAAATATTAAAATCATTATAATTATTTACATTATTAAATATATATATTCAATCAATTATTATTCAATTGTATTAATATTTTATATTGTAAAATCTTATAATAACAGAAATAAAATAAGAATTTTCTCCTCCCCCACTTTGTCAAATACGCCGGCATAGGTACGTACTTCAATTGCATCATGTTTATGGTGGCCTCATCAGTTGTATTAACTGTCGTTGTACTAAATTATCATCATCGTACAGCCGATATTCATGAGATGCCTCAATGGGTAGAGTGATTTTAGTTTTTATAATAAATTAGTTGTTTTTTTCATTTATTTTGTTTATTAAATAATTAAAATATCACTTAAAATATTATTTAGAGTTTTTTTTGTTAATCAATATTTTTATTTTTTTAAAATTAAAAACAAAGATTTTTTGTGTAATTTTTTTCGATATTTTATATTTCTTTTTGCAAAATGGCAAAAATAAACTTTAATTGATTGCCTTTTTTTTGTAGATAAAATCGGTTTTTTTGCAATGGCTACCATGGATTTTACGAATGGGTCGGCCAGGAAAGAAAATCACTAGGAAAACAATATTATTAAGCAATCGAATGAAAGAATTGGAACTGAAAGAAAGATCATCGAAGTCTTTGCTGGCAAATGTACTTGACATCGACGATGATTTTCGACACCCAATATCCGGTTCACAAACAGCAATTGGATCGTCTGCGTAAGTGATAATTTCAGAATTATTTTTGTCCTTTTGTTTTTCTCTACTTATCCCCAATATTTTATTCCTTTTACTAATTTATGTGTTTAATGTGCATGTTTTGTGTACAATAAATTTTAATTTTGTTAATATAACTATGGAAAATTTAGCAGTTTTGGGAGACCAACAACCGTTGAGGAACATCACAACTCGATAGGATGTAATCATAAAGATTTGCATTTAATTTTGAAAGAGTTACAATTTATAACAGCACGAATGAAAAAAGCTGACGAAGAAGCTGAACTAATAAGTGACTGGAAATTTGCTGCAATGGTTGTGGATAGGTATTGTATCAAATTTAATAACTGATATACAAGGTCTGTACAAAAAGTATCGCAAATTTTGTGGGTTTTTTTTCAAAAATTATTTATTTTATCATGAATATCTATTTTGATCCCCTTCAAAGTAATCCTCACCAGATATTATACCAGGTGTAAACGCTTAAATCCGCTGTTTTTTATTAAAAAAATAAACATGTTTTTTTTCATAGAAAGCAAAAACAAATTAATTAACAGTACTTGCCTTCGCTAGCTACACATTTTTCCCATCTCTAGGGCAATTTGTGGATACCACGCCAAAAAAAAATCCTTCTCTTTCGAGGCAAACCACACATCAAGCCATTTGCGGACGTGTTCGTAAGAATCGAAGTGCTGCTCAGCGAGCGCGTGGCCCATCGACGAAAACAGGTGGTAGTAGTCGGAAGGGACCATGTCTGGAGAATAAGCGTGGTGGGGTAGCACCTCCCAGTTGGGTATCTCGAAGTAGTTTCGGACCATTTTGTACGTGTGCGATGGTGCATTGTCGTGGAGGAAAATCAGCTTGTCATGTCTTTGTTGATAGTTCGTACCTTTTTTCATGCAGAGCACGGTGCAATTGGATCAGTTATTGGTGGTAGCGGTGGTTATTGACAGTTTCACCAGGTTTCAACATCTCATAGTAGACGATACCCTACTGATCCCACCAAACGCACAGCATCGTCTTCCGTCCGAAGCGATTTAGTCTTGGGGAGGATGTTGATGGTTGGCCGGGATCAACCCTTGATTTCTTGCGTTTAGAATTCTCGAAATATATCCACTTTTCATCGCCTGTCACAATCCGATGCAGGACCGACTTTCTTTTTTGTCTGGCGAGCAAGACTTCGTTTTCTCGATCTTTTTAATTTTCCCCATGGCACGCAGACGCGGGGGAAATGGCTGGTTGAGTAACACCCAATTGCTCCGCGAGCATTTTTTTCGATTGGGTATCGTCTTCGTCCAAAAGAGCCAGCAAATGATGGTCCTCAAACTTCCTAGGCCGATTTTCACGTTTCTTGTCCCACAAGTCAAAATTACCGTCTTTGAACCGACGAAACCAATCTCGGCACGTTGTTTTCGATAAAGTACTGTCACCATAGGCCTCCATAAGCATTCGATGCGATTCAGCAGCCGATTTCTTCAAATTGAAGCAGAAAAGCAGAGCTTCCCGCATATGCTCTTTTTCTGCCACAAAACTAGGCATGATTACCAAAGGAAAAATATATATTGTTATACGAAACTGCTGATAATGTGCACTGATTAATGTTGACAGCTTAATAAGCTGACTCACTCCATCTATGACCAAACAGCGGATTTAAGCTTATACACCTGGTACAGTTGTGCCAACGTTTTTTCCAATCCTCGAAGCACTTTAAAAAGCTCCTCCTTCGATGTCGTCTTTATCTCCTTAATCGTAGCGTAGCGTCGTCTTTTCATGGGGCTCTTCAGTGTCAGGAACAAGAAAAAGTCACAGGGTGCCAGATCTGGGGAATACGGTGGCTGCGGCATTATTAGTGTGTTGTTTTTGGTCAAAAATTCGCGCAGAAGCAACGATTCGTGAGCAGGGGCGTTATCATGTTGCAAAAGCTAATTTTTGTTCTTCCGCAAATCCGGGCGTTTCTGGCGGATTGCTTCGCGCATAACTTGCAGGTAATATTCCTTATTGGCCGTTCTACCCTGTGGCAAGAACACATGATGCAGCACGCCCCTGCAATCGAAGAAAACTTTAAGCAAAATCTTCACATTCAACCGAACTTGGCGCTTTTTTCGGTCTTGACTCGTGCGGCAGCTTCCATTGCGGTGATTGAGCTTTGGTTTCCATGTCATAACCATATGACCCTCTGGAGCAAATTTGGGTCGTCGATGACAGAGTCCAACAGCTCCTTAGCAATGTTAATGCGATGCTATTTTTGGTCGAAATTGAGCAATCCTAGTACGAATTTCGCGGCGACCCGTCTCAAGACCAAATCATTGGTAAAAATCGAATGGCACGAGTCAATCGATATGTTTAAGTCCTCAGCTACTTCTCTAGCGGTGATTTTCGACGATTGGCCCATACTATTTGCTTCACTTCATCAATGTTTTCGTCTGTTGTTGACGTGCTCAAAATTACCGTCTTTGAACCGACGAAACCAATCTCGGCACGTTGTTTTCGATAAAGTACTGTCACCATAGGCCTCCATAAGCATTCGATGCGATTCAGCAGCCGATTTCTTCAAATTGAAGCAGAAAAGCAGAGCTTCCCGCATATGCTCTTTTTCTGCCACAAAACTAGGCATGATTACCAAAGGAAAAATATATATTGTTATACGAAACTGCTGATAATGTGCACTGATTAATGTTGACAGCTTAATAAGCTGACTCACTCCATCTATGACCAAACAGCGGATTTAAGCTTATACACCTGGTACAGTTGTGCCAACGTTTTTTCCAATCCTCGAAGCACTTTAAAAAGCTCCTCCTTCGATGTCGTCTTTATCTCCTTAATCGTAGCGTAGCGTCGTCTTTTCATGGGGCTCTTCAGTGTCAGGA
Organism: Atherix ibis; assembly: GCA_958298945.1. Lineage (NCBI taxonomy): Eukaryota > Metazoa > Arthropoda > Insecta > Diptera > Athericidae > Atherix > Atherix ibis. Next base: position 21,243,396 of record OY282609.1, on the reverse strand, counting down.
ACAAGAAAAAGTCACAGGGTGCCAGATCTGGGGAATACGGTGGCTGCGGCATTATTAGTGTGTTGTTTTTGGTCAAAAATTCGCGCAGAAGCAACGATTCGTGAGCAGGGGCGTTATCATGTTGCAAAAGCTAATTTTTGTTCTTCCGCAAATCCGGGCGTTTCTGGCGGATTGCTTCGCGCATAACTTGCAGGTAATATTCCTTATTGGCCGTTCTACCCTGTGGCAAGAACACATGATGCAGCACGCCCCTGCAATCGAAGAAAACTTTAAGCAAAATCTTCACATTCAACCGAACTTGGCGCTTTTTTCGGTCTTGACTCGTGCGGCAGCTTCCATTGCGGTGATTGAGCTTTGGTTTCCATGTCATAACCATATGACCCTCTGGAGCAAATTTGGGTCGTCGATGACAGAGTCCAACAGCTCCTTAGCAATGTTAATGCGATGCTATTTTTGGTCGAAATTGAGCAATCCTAGTACGAATTTCGCGGCGACCCGTCTCAAGACCAAATCATTGGTAAAAATCGAATGGCACGAGTCAATCGATATGTTTAAGTCCTCAGCTACTTCTCTAGCGGTGATTTTCGACGATTGGCCCATACTATTTGCTTCACTTCATCAATGTTTTCGTCTGTTGTTGACGTGCTCGGCCGACATCTTCTCAGCCCTCTGAGAACGTTTTGTACCACCGATAAATGTTGCTTCGGTCCAAGGTAGTTTACCATATGCCACAGTCAACATTCGGAATGCGTCTGCACAATTAATTTTGTTTTTCACACAAAATTTGATACAAACTCTTTGATCCATTTTTTGAAATGGGCAAAAATCTAAGACGAGGTAAACCACGTGCATGCAAAGCTTGTGAAATTTTACTCAAGGATCTTGTTCTGAAAGCGTATAAAATCCAGCTCGTGCAAGAACTTAAGCCGAACGACCTGTCACAAAGCGTCGAATTTTCGGTCAGCGGGCCGAAAAATTTCGTTCAGCGACGAAGCTCATTTCTGGTTGAATAGGTTTGTGAATAAGCAAATTTGTCGCATTTCGTCTGAACAACCACAGGCAAAACAATAACTGCCATTGGACCGTGAAAAATGCATTGTTTACCAAAAACACGTGCAAGCAAAGCAGCTGTCAAAAATTAACTGAACATTCAAAATGGACGAACTTGAAAAAAGTTGCCAAAACACGTGCAAGCAAAGCAGCTGTCAAAAATTAACTGAATGTTCAAAATGGCCGAACTTATCGGCATAAGTGAGAGACATGAGTACCAATATAAGGCCAAAAAATCAAAAATCGAATATACGTAACCCGCGTAAATTCAAAATTCTCGATACTTTTTGAACAGACCTCGTATTCATACTGAAATAAATTATTAATTTTCTTCTTTCTAAATATTATTTCAGGTTTTGTTTAATCGTTTTTACTCTGTTTACAATTATCGCAACAGTTACTGTTTTATTATCTGCACCACACATCATAGTTCAGTAAATGTTCGAAACAAATAACCAAAAAAACAAAAAAAAAAGGACAAACCAAAAGAGAATAATAGAGAAATAGAACGAGCTATAGATCGAGAAAGTTAGCTACGGTAAATGGAAGAAACGTCAAATTGGATTCAACTTAGTTATAAGATGAATACTAAAAATAAAAAGCAACAACAAAAAATGCTTAATATAAGATAAATCTAGGGAAAAAAAATGAGATATCGTTTAGAATAAATTTAATTATATAATAATTAAATATATATATATATATGTATATATATTCAACATATATATATTAATATATATATAATAGGAAAAAAATATTTCAAACTGCCGAATATTTATATTAAATAAATTAAAAATAATTGATTGATTAATTAACAAATTATTAATTGGAACAACAACAATACTAATATTTAAAAAAAAAGGATGATGATACTAAATACTAATAGTTATAATTAAAAAAAAAAGAATTATTGTACTTACAAGAATTGAAGGAATTTAAAAATAAAATTATAAATATTATTAAATGTTATTAAAGAATATATTTTTATTTGTTAAAATATAATTATAGATGGATTTTGTTTTCTATTATTTTTTTTCTCTTAAAAATGAAATTATGAACAAATATTAATACGCATATCTATATGTGTATATGCATGCATTTTACAACTAGAACAACAAAAAAATTATAATAAATAATTCATCTACAATATAATGTGCACAATAAGAGCAATAGTTTAAAAAATAATTCAAATCAAAATTCAATAAATATTTTGATAGAAATAAAGAAATAAAGAAATAGAAGATTACATTTTTATTAATTGATATGCATACATATACGCATATAAATTTTAATTGTTCCTAATAATAAAACTAAATAAAAATAAAAATGAGAAGAAGGAGAAGAAAAAAACTAAAGAAATTTGATAACTTCAAATCTTATGGCCCAAAGGGAAACGTTGTAAAACGGCTTATAGCCAATTTTTATAAATTTTCTTTATTAAATGTTTTCTTTTTAAAAATTCTCTCTCAGAAATTTTCTTCAAAAGAAAACGAGAAATGAAATTATTTTTTAATTAAAAAATATTAACATATATTTATACAATTTATATACATACATATGTATATGTGTATATTGTGCATGATGTTTTTTTTTTTTTTAAATAATATATATACTCGTCGTCGATAATTAAATAATGTTTAAAAAGAAGAGCTAATAATTTCTATGAAATTTTAAATAAATAATGAGACTTTTTAAAATGAATATTTATATTTTTAACGGTATTTTATTTATTATAAAGTATAATAATGTGACTGATGATCATATTTTATTTTGTTTTATTATTATTATTATTTACGATTAATTCACAATTTCAATTTAATTATGAATAATGCTTTTAAAGCAAAAAAAAAATAATAATAATATTAATAATAATAATAATAATAATAATAATAATAATAATAATAGTAATACTAATAATAGTAATGATTGAAATAAAAAAATTATAATAATTAATAATATTAAAATAAAATCACAATAATATATAAAATTTTATTTGAATTTATTTTCATAAATAAATTAATGAATAGTAAATTATATATAAATTGAAGAGAAAATTAAATATAATAAAATTTAAGTAAATGAAAAAACTATATTATAAAAATATCTATATACGAGTATATATATATATATATATATATAAATGGATGCTCAAAATTGAAATGCTAAAACTAAAAAGAAAATATAATATATATGAATAAAAAATAAATCATCTATATGTAGATGGGTATTTATAAAATATCTTAAAATTAAACGTATATGTTTAAAATATACGCAAAATTTTTATATAAATAATAAAAATAATAAATAAATAAATAAAGCGTAATTGATACCAAGAAAAATGAATACGCACGCACATTTGTTCATACTCTTCTCGTCGTACATGGGCAGACACAGTCACACACACACACACACACACACACACACACACATTTGTGTAGGGGTAATAAAAAAAATAGACAAATTGAAGCGTACATAAAACACTCGTACACACACACAACACTGTAACCAGAAAAATTTTCAAATAAAATCTAATAATAATTAAATTAAAATACATTAAAAAATTATATATATATATTGTTATTTATTTTGTTAGACTATGATTACCCCAACTAGAAAAAAAAATATATAGAAAGAGAAAAAAAAATAATAAATTTTTTTTTCCCATAACCGAAGAAGAGCTTAATACAATTTTTTTAAAAATATATATTAATATGTATATAAGACTTTTTAATAACCGTAAAATTTTTTTTTTTTTTTGGTCTTCTTTTTATTTGAACACAGAGATAATCAATCAATCAATCACACATAAAAATATATAAATTAATGAATTTATTAAGTAATTAATTAAATATGGACTAATTCATTCAAATCAGTCTTTTCGATAATATAATAAATTATCTAATTTATCACAAGAATTATTGTATATCACAATTTTATATGCACTAAGAGCACAATTGAATTTTTAAAATTGATACAACTAATTCAGAATAAGAGTAATACTCCTTTTTTATTCATCATTTCCGCCGATTCAATTGAGACCTCCTCAGAGCTCATTAGTGAGCATTTTTTTTTCTTTTTTGTAAATTTGTAAACATCTATTGTATATCCTTTTATCCATCGATGATCACTCATACCAAGTAAAATTATAAAAACCTTTAATAAAAATTGGTTGTCGTTTTTTTTTTCTTTATTTTTTAAATTAATCAAAAAAGCAGAAATATTTTATATTTTCAAGAAAATATTCAAAACAGCAGAAGTAACGAACTTTTTACAGGAACAAATTTTTTTATAAAATGACCTATACAATATTTTGCTCATTTTGAATTTCAAAATTGCAACAATAACTTACACTACACACTAAAATAGTCGTTAGTAATTTTTGTTTTTTGTTTTTTTTTTTAAAATCGAATAATAAATACTTCTATTTTTAAATATTTTAATAATAATAACAAATTTTGTATTTAAGAGATATATTTTTTTTGATAAGAAATTTATTTTTATCTTTTGATATATTTAAAAAAGAAGAAAAAAGAAAAAAAGAGATAAAAAATTATATATACACAAAACAAAAATTTATATAAGAATATATAAGCAAATATAAAATATACTCGTATTATATGTGGTCTCAAAGGGATGTGAAAAGCCAATCAATTTTTGATAAAAATAAAAATAAAAAAAAAGATTTAAAAAAAAAACAGGAATCCAAATAAATGAATTTTTTTGTAAATGGACTGTATTTACAGTAAACTAATAAGATTTCATTGAAGAAACATTAAAAAAAAATACTATATTAATAATATTAATAGAATATTAAATGAGAAATTGTAAAAAAAGTCGTATCGACTTTTAACTTTTTCAACATCGACTTCAGATTTTGACTTTTGACATGTTGTAGTATTTTAGCTATGGAAAAATTATAATAGAATAAAATTAAGTAAAGAAGAAGAAGAAGAAGAAGAAGAAGAAGAAAAACTCCTGCCCAAATTTTTTGACTATTTGAAATTTTTCATTTTCATCTAATACTACCACCACCTTTTTTTTTTTTTGATTTAATCAAATATATTCAATTTTGTTAATTCTTCTTTAGCAGATAATCTTTATTATATATTCTTCTTTTTTTTTTAATTTGCTGATCCTATATCAGTAAAGTAGAATTTTGTATCAGATTTTAAATTAACGAAATATTATTAAAACAACAAGCAAGATTCAGTTATGTTCGAAAGAAATTTTATTATAAATTAGTTGAAAAAATAATTGAATAGATAAAATTCTACCTGAAAAATTTGAAATTGTTTTCTTTTAATACGAACGATTTTTATTTAACAATAAGTAAAGAAAAAAAAAAATAAAAAATAATAATATGTATAATAATTAGTTTTTATATGAGATAAATTTTTCGGTATATTCTTTGGGAAAATATATTGTAATCAAATTTTGGCTATAAATAATAAAAAAAAAAATCAGGAATACAAGGAATTAAATTAAATTAAATTAAAAAAAAAAAACAAATAGAATACGAAGCAAAAAAATAATTTAGAAAATATTTTTGATTTCCTCTACTTTTAGTGAATTTGAATACAAAGGAAAGAAAGAACAAAAACATAAAAACAAAAAAAAAACTAGCAAAATATATACGGTATATAAAAGATGTCAAAATGTGTGCTTAAAAATTGTTATTAAAGTTAATTAGTTATCACACTGCATAAGACAGAATAAAATAAAATAAAAATAAAAATAAAATAAAAATAATATTATTAATGCTCGAAATTTTTATATTAAAAGAGAAATTAAATAATTTAAAATAACTATAAAAAGAATTAAAAAGGGAAAAATTTAATAAAAATTTTATGAAAACTGAAGAAATTATTATCATTATATAAAAATAAATTGAAATTGAAATGAAATATTAATAAAATAAAATAAATAAATATACATATATAAAAATGACATTTAATGATCTAGTTGCATAAATCAAATTATATATAAATTTGAACACGTCTGTCGTCGATATGCGTTGCTAACAGACACTGTTTCGTCACATTGACGAATAATTTGTACATGATAAAAGATCTTTTTTGATTGTAAAATGGCCAAAAAAAAAAAATAATAAAGATAAAAATAAAAATAATTAATTTAAAAAAAATTTATTAATTTTAATAAATAAAATTAATAAACTTTATACTAACATAAATACATATATTCTATATTGATGATTGAAATAAATTGATTAATTAATCAAATGATTATGTTATTACAAATATATATATATATATATAATAGAAATCTATTCCAAACAGAAATTACAAGTAACTCTAATAAAGAGCAAATAGTAAAATTAATAAAAAACAAAAAGCAAAAAAAAAAGTACATATAAAAATTCAATATGAATAATAGTTCAAAATAATAATTTCTTTATTGAAAGAAAAATTAAATAATTCCTACACAATGTGATTCAAAAAAAAAAAAAAAAAATAAAAATAAATGAATAATTATATAAAATAAATAGTAAAAAACGAAAAGCGCCGTTTAAAAATAAATTAGAGCTTCACCTCACCACTGTAATATGGTATGATTAATTTTCCAATATTTTATAAATCAATTCCAATAAAACACAAAAAAAAAACAAAAAAAAAACAAATTATTATTAAAAATAATACTCAAATCACAAATATATTCAATATATCATCATCACAATATGCAAAAGATCGTTGTTGTTTATTAAAACTGATCGAAATAAATCAAATCAAATACAATATTAAATAATTATGCATTTTTAAGCTGATCTTTCATTGGATTTCTGCTCCCATATTTTTCTGATTTTCTTCTATATTCAAACAAATTCTAATTATTTTCAAATTATTTTCAATAATAATAAATTAACTTATTTTCCTTTCAATTTTCGATTTACCTGTGCACACAAAAAAAGAAAGAAATTTACTATTTTCATTTCTAGTAAACAATTTTTTTTTTACTTACAATTGTAAAAAAATTAAGAGAACTTCTTAACAAGGTTTTTTATAAATTTGTGTAGAGTTCAATTTTTATTTGCTCCAAAAAAAAAACAACAAAAAACTTTCATCAAATTCGTAATAATAATAAACAATGATAAAATTCAAAATAAAATAAAAATTTAAAAAAAAATTGAAAGTGCGCTCTAGAAGGCAAATAATAATACAATCCTTAAAAAGGGTTAAAAAAAGGGAAACACTAATCACAAATTTAAATTTTATTAATGATTATGTGACAAGTTTTATAATAATTACGACTAGGTAATGTTTATGGGAATTGATAGTGGTAATTAATCAATTATTTATGAAATAAGAGAATTATAACAAACTCACACAACATAAACACACACACACACACACACACACAGAATATACACATTTTAACACAAAAATATTTAAAAAAAGAAAACAATTGAAACAAAATGGAAATAAAATGTTATTTATGCGAACATTTTTGTACTTTTATTTCTCTTTATCATCATCGGTCATCTCCCTCTCTCCTATTATTAACCAATTATTTGTTACAACGAAAGGTAAAGAAATCCTGCATTTTAATAGGGTTCATCATATAAGTAAGCAGTTTTATTACTCAGTTTGCATGGGTTTCTCGCCATGGCAAGAAAATCTATCGAGTTTTTTACCAAATATGGTTATAAAAATAGTTGTATTTATAACACATTATTTAAATTTCATGTTCTATTTATTATGTAATATACCAATTTGTTTTTGTAAATAAATTATAAAATTCACTTAGTTTACCTTTCATATTGAAAGTTATGATATAGTTTTCATGTTAAGTTAGCGCGTGTTAATGATGAATGCTATCGTACGACTGACTGTGCAACGCACAGTGTACAAGTGAATGCTAATGTGTAGTATGTGTAGTATGCATGTTGTGTGCATGTTTGTATGAATGTTTAAGTTTTTAAATCCAATTGCCACATACTCGCCCACCAGTGACTTGCTCACGTTTAAAAATGAACAAATCTGTTCGGTGGACGAATAATTCTCCCCGAACGGGTTTGTTTTGGTAAAGAATCTTTGGAAATTTTAGTGGCTAAGGTAATATTCTTATTATTATTGTCAATGTCCGTTTCTTTTGTCGAATCATTGATTATATTGGTTGGCGGTTCTATAAAATTTGCACTGGGTGGTTCGTCCATTTCGACGACGACGGGACGGGTTTTTCGATGCCATCGACAATAATGTCGACATTTTTAAGTGTTCGGCGAACAACTTGGAATGGGCCGTCGTAAGGTGATTTGAGTGGCGGGCGTACTTTGTCATCACGCAGAAATACGTGGGTGCAATCTGGGAATTCGTAGTGTTTTGACCAAAAATCATTTCAGCCGGCGAAGCTTTAATATCCGGTTTGAACATCGTTCGAATACTGAATAGAAGTAATGGAAGAATGTCAGACCAATTTGATGTATTGGCATGACATTTAATTGCGGCTTTAAGTGTTCGATGTAATCGTTCGATGAGTCCATTGGATTGTGGGTCATACGCCGCAGTTCGAAAATGTTTACATCCGATGATTTTGTTGAGTTCGGGAAAAAGAGTTGAATCAAATTGGCGCCCCTGATCAGTGGTAATGTATTGCGGTACACTGTAGTGTGAGATCCAACCACTAATCAGAGCTTTGGCGCAAGTTTCTGCCGTTATGTCATCGATGGGAATGGCTACTGGCCATCGTGAAAAACGATCGATGCATGTGAGTACGTAGCGATGATTATTTGACATTGGCAATGGGCGAACAAGATCGATGTTGATGTGTTGAAATCGTTGATTTGGTACCTTGAAATTGTCCAAAATAGCTCTGTTGTGTCGTACAATTTTGCATTTTTGGCATTGAATCCAAGATGACACCCATTTTGAAATGTCAGCTTTCATGAAGTTACATCCGCTTCCCTGGATGTAACGCATTGTGCAATAGTTCGAAGATTGGTTTGAGAAGATTCGAAGAAATGTATAGACGAATGTTGTCAGTTGACGTGTCGCAATATAATTGAAGAGTTGAATTAGGTAATGATACCCGTGCAAGTTTTACCGACGAACTTGGATTTTTCAGAATTTGTTCAAGTTTGTTGTCGTCGATTTGCGAAGATCCGATGAGCTCGATGCTTAAGTCGTTTGAAATGGTTTCAATGCGTGAGAGTGCGTCCGCAATAATATTGTCCCTTCCGGACACGTGACGTAAATCAGTTGAAAATTGACCGATGAAATCCAAATGACGTAGTTGTTGTGGCGAAACGCGAAAATCAGCGGCTTATGATCAGTGTAAATGATGCAGTTTCGATCTTCGATCATGTATTTGAAAAATTTAATTGATTGATAGATGGCCAATAACTCACGATCATAAGTGCTGTATCTGATTTGCGTGTCGGTCATTCTTTATGAGTAAAATCCCAATGGCTCCAATTTATTGTTCACGATTTGTTGCAGAACTGCGCCTACATCAAAATCGCTGGCATGAACATGAAGTACCAATTGGGCTCCCGTTACTGGATGAAACAAACAAGTGACAGATGCTAAGTCTGACTTGCATTTTTCGAAAGCTGCGTTAGCTTCGTCGGACCAATCAATCAGTGATTGGTCCCTTTTCTTGTTCTCCCTAATTAGGGACTGTAGTTTTCCTTGTGTTGCAGCTGCATGTGGGAGGAAACGCCGATAAAAATTCATGAACAGTAAATAACGACGAAGTTCGAACGTTTTTTTTTTGTCTTTTTGAAGTACAAAATTGCATCAATTTTTTGGTATTTGGAAGTATTCCATTTGTAGTCATGTCATGTGTACCAAAAATAGAACTCTTGGTTTTCCAATGTTGCATTTTGCCATGTTGATTTTTATATTGAATTGTTGCAGACGATTTAAAACCAACTCTATATGTGTGTGATGCTCCGTTTCATTTTTTTACGGCTCTCTTCGTCGAGTGGGACCTGATGATATGCTTTGATGAGATCAATTTTTGTGAAAATGGTTTTTCCAGCAAAATTTTGAGCAAAATCATCGATGTGTGGAAGAGGATACCTGTCCGGAACCGTTATAGCGTTGAGTCGTCTATAATCAACGCATGGGCGACACTCGCCATTGTGTTTTTTACCATATGTAGCGGACTGGCCCATGGACTTTTACTTGGTTGACAGATGCCTGCTCGCATCATGATTTCAAATTCCTTTTTTGCAGCATTTAATTTCTCGGTGTCGTGAAAAAATGGGTTGACCATTTGTTATTATTTGATGGTTGACATTCGACGTAAGTGTTGGTGAGTTGAATGATGGCGGGTGCGCTAAATCCCTAAATTTATCGAAAATGTCAAAAAAATTGATTGATTTGTTGATGGTTTTGATCCGTTGATAGGTGGCCAGTTGATAGATACAGTCGACGTTCATTTTTGTAATTTGATCAATCAGCCGTTTGCACTTAATATCGGCGAGTAAATTGAAATGGTCTAAAAAATTAGCACCAATAATTGCTTGTTTGACGTCAGCGATAACGAATTGCCAAGTGAAATTTCTGCGAAATCCCAAATTTACGTTTATGTGTGTTTTCCAAATGTTTTTATCAGTGTGCCATTTGCGGTTAAAAGTTGATAACTGTCGGCGTTTGAAGTGCTACCGTAGTAAGCCTTTGGAATAACTGAAATGTCAGCACCCGTGTCAATCAAATATTTTCTGTTACTTTGGCGATCAAAAATGAAAAGACATTTACTTTTCGAGGTGTCCACTTTTGTTCAATAATGTCAATGACTGGCTGTAGTAATTCCCAAAATGTGATTAAATTTCGTTTATTCGGTTGTAATGCCAGCTAATAAGAACTGAGCTTCCATTTCCATGAAGTATAATTTTGGAGCTGTTTTGATGAATGGTGCTGGTTTGACAGACACCCTGTGAATTTGATTTGCTGAATTATTAAAAATATTGCTTGCTACTTGAAATTCTGGCGATAGAGGATTTGCCTTCGGTGGATTATTGGTTGGCATTGCGAAATTTTTCAAATTTTATTTAGAAATAAAATTATTTCTGTATCTGTCGGTCATAGCAGTAGTTTTCCACAATTGACCCTTTCCTTAATAAGCTTTTGCTTGAATTCACTCGCAACGATTTAAATATCCAATTTGGGTTCAGAACTCTTCTTCTACACACTCTGTTACTTCTGTTTACTGCGATTGCTGACGTTGACGCTGACGCCCCAGATGTAGTAACTTCCAAGCTATCCTAGCTGATGAATGATTGTGTGCCACTTTATGTTCAGCTTCTATGGTAGCCGATTTTGCTGCTGCTGTTTGACTGTTGCTGTTGCGCTGAGTTCACCTTTGCTTTTGTTGTCTCTTTTCTATCTCTTAGTGCAATTTCACAAACAAAATTCGCGTCACGAATAACTAAATAACGTACATACACAAACGTACTGACAGTCAAAATAACAATCTCCTCTCCTTGGTTTTCTTCAGCTGTTTCGCTGATAATTTGTGCTCATGCATATAGTCTGTTAATATAATTTCCTTCTTTTTGCCTTTAGTATGCTTTTAACAAATTGCGTATTTGAGAAATTACATTTCTTATCACTTTGACTTGAATTTTATTTTAACACGTACAAATATTAGTCGCACGATTTAGATTTCATACCGCAATACACACCACGTCGGGGTCATCAATATGGTTATAAAAATAGTTGTATTTATAACACATTATTTAAATTTCATGTTCTATTTATTATATAATATACCAATTTGTTTTTGTAAATAAATTATAAAATTCACTTAGTTTATCTTTCATATTGAAAGTTATGATATAGTTTTCATGTTAAGTTAGCGCATGTTAATGATGAGTGCTATCGTACGACTGACTGTGCAATGCACATTTATTGCCATGGTGCTCAGCTGTGTACAAGTGAATGCTAATGTGTAGTATGTGTAGTATGCATATTGTGGGCATGTTTGTATGCTGTTTGTATGAATGTTTACGTTTTTAAATCCAATTGTCACACAACCATATACGTTCGTACTTGATGTGTAAAAATAACAACTTATAATAAGGTTTGTGCCTTGACTAAAAATAATAGTTCTACAACATGCCAATCCTTTTCGATTTTAACAATTGTGCACGGTAAATTTTATTTAAATAAATTACTTCGTCGATGGATAATTTTCACAAATATATAGGAATATTGTTGATTTTATGATAAGCAGCGAATTTAAATTGTATTGAACTAATTCCCATCGTCTATAGATATTGTCATATTATTATAGTATCAATTAAAATATTTTATTTGGTAGTTTTTTTTAAATACGTCTAAAAAATAATATTAACTCTTAGTTATTATTAATTTTTTAACTAAATTACATTCGTATAATATGAAGATAATTTTAGATATTTTTATCGATATATATATAAATTGGTATAATTTTCATTTTTATATTATAGCAAAAATAAATAGTTCATCTGGTAAGTTTGTAAGCCACTGAACTCGCATCGTATAGTTGCAAGCACTGAACCAGTCTGTGAAACAAAATGGCTGAAAGCATGGACCAAAGTGTCTACTACTCGTTTAGTTATTGTCAAATATAATTGAATAATAGTTCAAAATGTCAAAATATTATTTTAAATAAATGAAAACATCAAATAAAGTTATAAAATTTTTCTAATTTTTATTAAAAATATATGGAAGAAAATTCCATAGGAAAATGTAAGGTATTGCTGCTACGCCACCTGACAAAATGGCGTTTGCCTAAAAATGTAAAAGAGACAATTTTAACAAGAGAAAATTTTTTATTATTAAGTAAATCGTTTGAAAAAAATATATAAAATAAATTTTTAGTGACATGTACTTGTGAAAAATTGTTTTAACAAAATAAAATATATCGATAAACAATTTTAAGTACTCTATGACTAGATTTGCAGTTTCTGAAAATATAGACTATATGACGATGAATCAGGTAAAGTAATATATAATTCTAAATTACATTGTTTATTAAGTATATTATCTTTATATTTAATGTATAAATTTTATAAAATTCATTGTATTATAGCCAGGGTGTGGCATTAAAGATGATTAAACTAATTTCAAAAGTTGTACATATTTTACGCGGCATTTCATTTGTTTACACGAAATAAATGTGAATAAATTGTTAAATAAATGTTGTTTCACTTTATTTTCTTATCTAATCATTTCCCATAGATCTATAGTGTTGTTTAATTGTAAAAATTTGAAATTCCAAAGGGGACCCATTTTCATAAAATAACTCCAAATTTATACATCTCTATTGCTTAGAAACGGTATAAAAACACGAAAACATTAAATTACTTAATATTTTTGTTTGTTTTTACTCTTTGAAATATGTTACGTAACACTATATAGTACTAACATGCTGCAGCAAAATTTTATACACTTTACCGGAGTTAAAAGTGTTTTTACAATATCCAAATTATTATAAAGATACTATTTTATTAGCTTCCGTTAATGGTTAATCGAATGATTTTGTTTAAAGGAAAGTGAACACTCAAATGATGGAAGTAGTGCTTCAGACAACGACGATACTAAGGATAGCAGCAATGCTTCGGGATCGAATAGTGATAGTAGCAGCTCCGAATCTGATAGGTTCTGTTCAAAGTGAAATACCATGTTATGTAGGTACTGAAATTGTGTGTTTACATTTTAGTGATTCGGATAGTTCTTCATCTGATTCTGGTTCAAGTGATAATTCAAAATGTTTGGACAAAAGTATTGAGAAAGGAGATGATGGCCAAAAAGAATTAGCAACTGAGAACGGCGAAAATAATGCTGCTGAGGACAATGGCGGAGGGGAGGATGATGCTGATAGTAAAGCAGATAGCAACAATAGTTCCTCGAATGAAGAGTCAGAAGAGTCTAATGATGAAAATGCTAATGGGGAGGAGGAAGAGGACTCTCCATCAGAAAAAAGTTCTACTGTAAACAATTTATTCAAAAAAAAAATGTATCGCAAGTGAATTAATCCAATTTTATTAACTTTTTTTTTCTCGATTATTGCCTAATATGATAATTGTTATAAAAGGATGATGACAGTAAATATGAACGAAAACGTTCTACACGCATTCGGAATATAGTTAATCAAAAGAAGATAAACAAAAATAAAAGGAAAAAGTACGGTTTTATAATGATTTTGTATTAATTGAATATTTTAGAAAAATTTTCTTGAATTTTCTTTGAGTTTAATGTGTTTTTGTGTGGAATTGCAGTTGGCGTTCAGAAACATCCGAGAGCGAAAGTGACAGTGATGAGCATTCTGTGCACAATAAACGTGCACCGGTAAATAGAAAGCTCAGAGTTAGCAAACCTAATAAATATTCTTCAGATGATGTTGATACTGAAGAAGAAAGGGGAAGGTAGGATATAAGGTCTACAAAAGAAAAATATTTTCTTTATTTTCTGAAATTATTTCGGAATTTTTTTTTTATTTATATACATATATATTTAAACAAATGTGTGTTAATTGACTAAAATTAATAATTTTAAAAAAATCACCTCATTTATTTTACCATTGGAAAATAATATTTTAAATATAAGTGATAGTATTTGTATTTTTAAATAATTTACAACAAACAAAAAAATAATAATATAAGTAATTTATAGATATTAAAAAATATATATATAAAATCTTGATTTAACAAAAAGTGTAAGAATTTAAGCGGTTTTTATTGCAATTATTATTTATAAAAAAAAATAGATCGGCCATAAGGAGAACCACTGCGGCAGCTGTAAGCTATAAGGAAGCAAGTGAAGATGAAAAAACAGATTCGGACGATTTAGTTGAAGTAGATTATGCAGAAGAATCGCCAGTTGCTGTTGATGAGGAACCATCTGAAACTATCGAAAGGATAGTTTGTAAACGATTGGGCCGTAAAGGGAAAACAGGCATTGAGACAAAACAATTCGAGATTGAACAGAATGGAAATGATGTGAGCACAGAATCGAACGAGCTATTAGACGTAAATAATGAAGATGTTGAAGTACAATATTTTATTAAGTGGAAAGAGCATGCATATATACATAACACATGGGAATCGGAAGATTCGTTAAGAGAGAAAAAAGTCAAAGGTATTAAAAAGTTGGAGAATTTCATAAAAAGAGAAAAGGACATTGAATTATGGCGGTCTTATGCTGGTCCAGAAGATATTGACTATTATGAATGTCAATTGGAATTACACAATGAGCTACTCAAAAGTTATAATAATGTAGATAGGATAATAGCTAAAACAGTTAAAGATGATGATAGCGTAGAATTTTTATGTAAATGGGAATCGTTACCCTATTCGGAAGCGACATGGGAAACTGAGAGTTTAGTGAAGAAAAAGTGGTTGAAAAAAGTTAATGAGTTCTGTGAACGGGAATCATCGAAAAATTCTCCATCAAGACATAGTAAAGTATTAAAAAACAGGCCAAAATTTCAACAGGTTAAAGTTCAACCGGAATATTTAGCTGAGGGCCTTATATTAAGAGACTATCAAATGGATGGTTTAAATTGGCTGATATTAACATGGTGCAAAGATAATTCTGTAATTTTGGCTGACGAAATGGGATTAGGAAAAACAATTCAGACAATTTGCTTTCTGTACTATCTGTTCCAGAGTCAGAATCTTTACGGCCCCTACCTCTGTGTCGTACCATTGAGCACAATGACTGCTTGGCAGCGTGAATTCTCTCTCTGGGCTCCAGAAATGAATATTGTAACGTATTTGGGTGATGTACAGTCGAGAGAATTAATTCGTCAATATGAATGGTGTTTCGAAGGTTCGAAACGATTAAAGTTTAATACAATTCTTACAACATACGAAATTCTCTTAAAAGATAAAGCCTTCCTTGGCTGTATAACGTGGGCGTCATTATTAGTTGATGAGGCACATCGTTTAAAAAATGACGATTCATTATTATATAAAACATTAAAAGAGTTTGATACAAATCATCGACTTTTGATTACGGGTACGCCATTGCAAAATTCACTGAAAGAATTATGGGCACTATTGCATTTTATTATGCCAAATAAATTTCCGACATGGGAAGAATTCGAATCTGAGCATGGAAATGCTGCTGATAAAGGATATACAAAATTACATAAACAATTAGAGCCGTACATATTACGTCGTGTGAAAAAGGACGTTGAGAAGAGCTTACCAGCCAAAGTTGAACAAATCCTCCGAGTCGAAATGACATCAATACAAAAACAATACTATAAGTGGATATTAACGAAAAATTTCAATGCTCTAAGAAAAGGTGTACGTGGTTCCACGAGTACATTTTTAAATATTGTAATCGAATTGAAAAAATGCTGCAATCATGCCGCATTGATTCGACCAGCAGAATATGAAGCGTCACGATTGAATCAAGACGATGCGATACAGCAAATACTACGAGGCTCTGGTAAATTAGTCCTACTCGATAAGCTCTTGTGTCGATTGCGCGAGACCGGACATAGAGTTCTGATATTCTCCCAAATGGTCAGAATGTTGGACATTCTAGCTGAATATTTGCAAAAAAGGCATTTTCCGTTCCAGAGGCTAGATGGCAGCATTAAGGGCGAAATACGTAAACAGGCGCTAGATCATTTCAATGCAGACAATAGCACAGATTTTTGTTTTCTGCTTTCAACCAGAGCTGGTGGTTTAGGCATTAATTTAGCAACAGCTGACACAGTGATTATTTTCGATTCGGACTGGAATCCACAAAACGACTTGCAGGCGCAGGCGCGCGCTCATCGTATTGGCCAGAAGAATCAAGTGAATATCTATAGATTGGTTACAGCTCGCTCGGTGGAAGAAGAAATTGTTGAGCGTGCGAAACAGAAAATGGTTCTCGATCATTTAGTTATCCAACGAATGGACACTACGGGCCGAACAGTTCTTGATAAAAACAGCTCTTCAACTACAACACCATTCAACAAAGACGATTTGTCAGCAATATTGAAATTCGGTGCTGAGGAACTTTTTAAAGATGAACAGGAGAACGATGACGATCTTGTTTGTGATATTGACGAGATACTTCGACGTGCTGAAACACGCAATGAGGATCCGGAATCAGTTGGAGATGATCTTTTATCAGCGTTTAAGGTTGCTAGCTTTGCCGCATTTGAAGAAGACAAAGAGCCCACTTCACATGATATGAACTCCAACGATCAAATGAACGATGACACCAAAGATTGGGATGACATAATACCTGAAAATTTCCGCAAAGTTGTTGACGATGTAGAACGAAGCAAAGAAATGGGAGATCTCTATTTACCACCACGCCGGAAGACACTGCAGCAGATTGATAATAAAACTGATACAAGTATGGCGAAGAATCGAAAACGGAAAAAGGGTGGATCTGGTGAGTCGGACGACGGCAGTGATGGCAGCGGTGATGACAGACCGAGAAAACGTGGACGGCCACCAATTAAAGAGAAAATTCTCGGTTTTACCGATGCAGAATTGCGACGGTTTATTAAAAGCTATAAGAAATTCCCAGCTCCGCTCAATAGACTAGAAGCGATCGCTTGCGATGCTGAGCTTCAAGAGAAACCATTAGCCGAATTGCGGAAAGTTGGCGAAATGTTGCACGATCGATGTGTACAGTTCATACAAGAACATTCTAAAGAGACTGAATCAAAGAATGACATAGACTCAAAGAAACGCGCTAGCCGAGCTACTTTTTCTGTAAAATTCGGTGGCGTTTCGTTTAATGCTAAAACATTATTGGCTTGCGAAGAGGAACTAAATCCCTTAAACGATGTAATACCTGCGAATACGGATGACCGTTTAAAATGGAACTTGGAATTGCATACACGTCCAGCTAACTTCGATGTTGAATGGACCAATCTTGACGATTCGAAACTCTTATGCGGAATCTATCAATATGGCATCGGTTCATGGGAGGCAATGAAAATGGATCCTTCTCTGGGCCTTGCCGAAAAGATTCTATTGAATGAAACAAAGAAACCGCAAGCAAAACACTTGCAGTCAAGAGCCGAATATTTACTTAAAATAATTAAAAAGAATGTTGAATTAAAAAAAGGAATCATGAAACAGCGAAAGGCACGTAAACAGAAGGAGAAAAAGGTGGAATCTAGAGAAATCCTCCATGAAGAAATCTCATCAAGCGAAGATAAAAAACATGTCAAAAATAAAGAAAAAACCAAACCGGATTCCGATACATCCTATCATCATACACCGCATACAATTGAGGCAGCGCCATCAACTGGTGTGACGGTAACAGTACCAACAGCGGCAACTGCGCCAGCATCAGCAATACCACCAACACCGACGGCTGCTAATGAAAGTACCAAAAATATAAAAATGAAGATGTCCAACAGCAAAGAACCGAAGAAAAGTAAGAAAAAGACAACGGATAAACCAATGCACTTTACGGCTAATAATGAACCAAGAGCGTTGGATGTACTTGGGGATCTAGATCCGAATATTTTCAATGAATGTAAGGAAAAAATGCGACCGGTAAAGAAAGCACTCAAAGCGTTAGATAATCCTGACTCTTCGCTATCAAATCAAGAACAAATCAATCATACACGAACATGTTTACTTAATATTGGCAAGCAAATCGATGTGTGTTTGGAGGAGTATAAAGATCTCGATAAAATCAAAGAGTGGCGGAGTAATTTGTGGTATTTTGTATCGAAATTCACTGAATTCGATGCGAAGAAACTTTTCAAAATGTATAAACATGCTCTTAAAAAAACTGAAGAAAAGAAAATATCGAATAGTACGACGGATGATCATAAAAATGACGAGAAATCGGACACGAAACGTCGATCTTCATCGAGTAATGAAAGAAGTGAGAAGAAAAAGGATCGCAAAGAAAAGAAAAAGTATCAGTCTCAGTCGGGTGGTACTGCAGACAGTGGGGAAACTAGTAGAAAAAATGATGATAGTTCGAAACGTAAACACGATGAAAATGAAACTGAAAACGATAGCAAAGACTATAAACGATTGTATAATAATGATGTTAGGTGAGTTGGATTAAAAGATTTTGCCTGCTTGCGTATAAAATTATAAAAACAATTTCGATTTTTCTTTTCGAACAGAAATAGAGATGGTCGTGAGAAAGACGAAAGGAAGAAATGGGACAGAGATGATTATTATAATTCGGCAGCCAATAGTAGTGATGTTTGTTCAGATCGTATGCGCGGAAACGCAGTCAGTTCAGCAGCGCTAATTCAATCTGCACGCTCATTGCCAAATTCAAATTTACGTCTTCAGTCAATGTATCCTGACAATAGGCCATCACCCTCAGTACCATATTTGGAATCGGAGAGATGGAATCAGCGAGAAAGGTACTAAAATGTTATTAGTCAAATATTATCGTCTTTTCAAACAAGCCATTCAATTTTTGCAGATATTCAGATTTTAAACGAAGCGGTGGAGACCGATATGACAATTATAATAGATCACATACACACGGTGGATATCATAGAGACAATCGAGACCGTGACAGGGATCGTAGACCAGAAAAACGAAGGTATTTCGAGATTTTGCTTTTTCTCTTTATATATATTTTCAAACGAAAATTCGAATACAATTTGCTTGGAAAAAAAAATAATCAAGCAAAATTGTTTTTAATGTGTTTACCCGAAAAATGACGAATTATAAATGTACTCTCCCCCCACAACCAAATGTAGCAGTAATCTTCCGTATAAGTAACCCAAATAGAGTCGATAATGAAAAATGAAATATTTGCGCCTCACACTAATTTAAAAAATAATTCTTTAAAACAATTTGTCCTTCCATTAAGCTGAATTATTGTTTTTCTAATTTTTAACTTGCTAATGAACACAATAATCAATTTTATTTATTGATATTGTATTTTTTTTTTCAACAAAAAAAAATAGTTAAAAAAAAAACCTTTTTTTTGCCTAACTATAGGTATCCGATGCCATCCGGTTATGGCAATTCAGCGCATTATATGCCACAGAATTATTACATGGGAAATGGTGTAAGTCCACATGGCTATCGCGATAGATATCCAGTAGCGGGTGAATGGCGAGATCGAGACTATCCCGAATGTAGAAGACCCGATTACGATAGAAGGCAACCATCGCATTCGAACTCGTAGTCAGGATTTCTTATTTTGTACCATAAATATTATATACATATATAAACAAATTTGCTTGTATTTGTAAAAAAAACAAAATTTTTTTGGCTGTATTTTATTCCCTTTTTTTTAAAAGTAATTTCTATTAGTTTGTTTTTCTTTTAATATTCTTAAAATAAAAACAAAGTATATAACATGTAGGGATTAAAAATAAATTTAAATATACGCTAGAACAACAACAACAAAAAAAACTATTTAGCAAAAAAGATTAAGAAGGATAAAATATAATTAATAAAAAAAACTGTGTAATATATATAATGATAAAAAAAATGGCAATTCAATTTGTATATTTATTTTAATCTTTAATATTTTTTTTATTGTTGTTTTGTTAACATAATTTTAAATCATTTGCTTTTTGTTTAAAGAAATTATAAAAAAAATCGTATTAAATCGATAGGAAAAAATTAAAGAAACATTTTTTTTTCTAAAAAAGAAAGAAAGAAGGAATCATTTCGAAAAAATGAGGAAACATTAATAAGAAAAACTAAAATTAAAGAAATAATAATTTCTTAAAGTTGTTTTGCCAAACATATGATAATGTCGAGAAGAATGTGTTGTCTTGAAGGGAGAAAACTATTTCATACGCATTTCTTATAGTCTTGTTTATTATTGTATTTTATAATTTTTTGAGTACATATTTCTTTTTTTATTTTATATATTTATATATTATATATATTATTAAGTAGTAATCAATCAATTGAGTTTCATTAGTTTCTTAACATATAAAAATTACATTAAGCCCAACCACATATTAACTAATAAGTTTCTATTTGATAATTAAAATATACATCAATATTGAAATATCACATAAAGATGTAATAATTATTAAATAAATTGATTAAAAATATATTTTACTGATATTTAAAAAATATGGCTCGGTTATTGTCTCATTTGATTTGAATTTTATTCGCATATTATATATATATATATAAAGAAAATTACATTAACTATGTAGTCCTTAAATTTAAGGCTTTAAGAAAAGTTTCGTAAGTTAATTAATTATAATATTAAAAAGTAATAATAATGATAGTAAGGATAATATTTAAGATTAATTTAAATTAAGACTTAATCGTTAGCAATTTAGTATTTAGTTAATATATCGAGAGAAATTTATGAAAAAAAAGGAAAAAAAATTAATTGATGATTATGTATGCATATATATTATAATAGTTTTGTATATAAGTATTTAAATTAAAGTAAATATATATATAGATATATATATATATAAGTGAATGCAACAACAAAACACGAAAATAAAAGAAATGAATACAAATGTGTACATGTTTTCTTTTCTTATACTGTATATTTATTGTAGTTATCTCATATTAAATTTTGTTCGATTATTAAAATATCTAAAAATTATGTTTAATGCAAAATAATTACTATCTTTATAGTACAGAGTGTAAAAATGTCGCCGTATGTTGTGCTTGGAAGATCTTGTGTGTTTGCTTAAAAGCATGCAACTTAACATTTCTCTATTGGACAAATGCTGAATATTAAATATTAAATGAATTTATAGCAGAAGTTTTCAACATATTTTTACTATTCCATTTTAAAATCGATTATGATTTTATTCTACTCCATGGAGTAAAAAATTACTTTACATAAAATTATGGCATATTTTCTTTATGCCCCAGCGTCTGAAGTTTTTCTTTTGTTTTTCTTAGGCAAATTATAAAACGTCACTGACATTCAAGTCGGCTTACGCATGTGTTTGTCCATTGTTTTGATTTTATATATAAATTTTGGTCCATGAAATCATCAAGCCTTGCGAAAATGATTACTCATTAGTATAATATATTTTTTTGTGCGTTATGTTAGAGCTAATAATAAACTAAAATCATTCGCATTAAAATGCGTGTACACATGTTAATATTATAGTCATCATCTGTTAAGTAGGACTCCATTTTGAGAACATTTCTCTTGCGGTTTTTATAAGTGACAGTTTTAACTTTTGAGGTGATAGGTTTAGAAAGTAAAACAATTAACATACAAAAAATTTTCGCTGTAAAAACCGTTATTTTTTTATTGACTGACCAATTTGAAGTTATCAGTTACCGGCTAATAGTATGAGACAGATTTCTCGCTTATGAATTTTCGTCAGCCACTTGTTATGATGTCACGTCGGCTGACACTTGCCTAAATTAACTGACCATCTAATAGTTTCGTTCAAACATATTAAGTTGGTTTCAAAAAATTTGTTGATAATTCTACTTCTGACTTTGAGAATAGTTCGGAATGAATATAAAAAAAACGATTTATTTTTTGTATGTATCAATTCAAAGCTGGCCCGGTTGTGCAGTCATTAGCGTACTGGACTATCATCCAAGTGGTCGTGCGTTCGAATCCTACTGCGGCATGGTCCTACGTTAATTTCCCAAAAACCACTTTTCTTTCCAAATGGCCTTTAGTACTAATGTTACTTGAAACGATAATAAACCAGCAAACAAAAATGCTGTAAAATTCCCCATTACCTTCTGAAAAACTCATTGACCCCAATCTTTACATATTTTATTTTTTATAAGAATACATCGGTAAAAATTACCTACGCTTAGCGAAAAGCACAAATAAATATAAGAAAACTAAAAATTTATGATTGATTTTCAAAAAATATATATAATTTATTTTTGCCATATTTTATACAATAATGCTATATTATATCTCAGTACATTTAAATTCGTCGAATTATCCATTTGAAATGTTAACAAATATATTTTATGTAATATTTGTAGTCGACGAAGTATTTCCGTACGTAAATAAGGAATGTGACGCCATGCACGCAAATTATGAAATATATCATTTGAGATTTCTTTTCGAAAAATTGATATACAATTCTATGATACATAAAAGAGAAGAATAAAACAAAAAAAAAACAATATATTATATATGGTTAACTTCTTTTTAAGAGCAAATTTTAAATTATACCTTTACTATTTCACAACTTTCCAGTATTGCATGCAACCGTTCAACAGGTCCCAAATTTGCTATAATAAATCCTAATACGTTTGTTAAATTAGGATCCATTGAATTTGGAAAGATTTTCGTGTCGAATTTTCTATAAAAAAAAATAAAAAAATAATTAAATTATAAATTTAATAAATCTGTTTAGTTAATTCATACTTTTGATTTGGAAATATAACTAAAACTGGATATGCCTCCATAGAGTAAATCCATGGAAAATCATTCTTATCTGCATCTACCCGATAAAAGTCCATATTTAACTTTTCAAAAATTTTTGCTATTGTTAATAAGGTTTGTGATAGAACATTACATAATGCGCACTGGGTTGAATAGAAAAGCACTAATAATGTCTGTATAGAAATATGGAAAATTTTAATGGAAATTTTTATGCTAATTTTATATCAAGTATAATAACTTAATTCTTACCTTTTGTTTACCTTCAATATATGTCCGTAGAACCTTCGAATTAATATCCTTTATCACAATCACATCTTTTTGTACAATTGGTTCTGCCACATACTTCTCAGTCCTTAATTGTCGTTCCAGTTGATCGCTGTGGAAATCTTTGATGAATTGCATTATAGAACTAGTATTTATATCACCTTTAAGTTGATACGTGGAATCATTCTAATCAAATATTCACATAATTAGCTAATTCGCTTTTTAAAGTTAATTGACGAATAAATACTCACTTCACTATCAACAATTACCACAGACGATCTCTGGGGTTTTGTAAGTATATTGAATCCGAAATTCTCCGAGTATGAACTGTATTGTAAACTGTCCAAGAGAAGAAACGTGAGACTTCTATTGTACTTACATGACAACCCCATGTAATCATTTATATCCTGAAATGTAGAAATTTTATATATTCTAGTTATTTTTAGAAAATTTTTGAAATATTCGCCGATTCTAACGATTTTGTCAACTATCTACCATCGTCTCATACACTTCAATCACATATTTTTTTTACTCCGAATCACATTATAATTATCCATTAATTTAAAATTCAATTACATTTATTTCATTATTTCTGAAGACTACATTTCCAGAGTGTTCTTCTGCAAGAAGCAGCCTCTTACATTGCATCTCATTTCTAGATGTTGCTAAATTGTGCACACTTCTTATATCCGTGTGTGAATCGTATAGTCTGCTTTCTGTCGAGTCACACACTTGATCCTCGTTAATATGTGGGACGTCCTCTTTATTGTGAATATTATCTTTACAGTTTTTATCATTGAAACAGTACTCTCCTAATTTATTCGAATAATGTTTCGAATTATTTAGTATATTAACAAATGATATTTGAGAGGTGGGTGTGAGTCTTCCCTTTGCAGTAGCTAGACATTTTGACTTTAGACTAATAAATAATCTAGCGTATTTGTTTCTTTGCGATGTTATCGTTTTTAATGCAATCCGATTTAGTGTTGAATCATTTTTACAATTAAAATACAACATGGCCACTTGTTTTATCTAAAACAAATTCCAATACATAAATAACTTTTTATCGTCAATATGACTAATGAATATGTAAATATATATGTACCATGTGATAAGTGTCCATGTTATAAAAAAAATAGTCACGTGGCGAAAACATAATGACTAGAGGGCCAGATTTGGCGTGCAAAAGCAATCCACCACTTTTATGCTCAACAGGATTCAACCAGCTGGTTATATAGTGAACTTCTTTTGCAACATAATTAACTATATTCGACTGTGTCCATTTAGTACTATTTGAAAATGTCTGAAAATATAATTTTTTAAATATTCCCATGAAATGTTATGCATAAAATGATATTGTAGTTTTGAAACATGTTGTACAACAGACCCGAATTTCATTCCATAGATAAAGTCTAATCGCTGGAGCGTCTGTGATATTAAATTTTTCTACTGTTTTCCCTGTAACTACAGCAAATTTAATATCTTGGTATGGGTCTTTTTCTAACCATTTAATAGCGGCTTCGAAATATGTTTGATAGTCCTTTCGTAGCTGTGATGTATTGAAAAATCCAACCACAACAGCATAATTATCTGTTGTAAGCTCCAAAAGATCATCAGGACTTAGAATACGAATGACCGGTTGTAAAAGGCCAAATATAAATTTTGTTAAGGCTGGCGTAGACCATTGGCCTCGATATTGCACAGCAACACCACGAGGATAATATGCCATTAAAATAGGCCACAATTGAACCTTTAATAATATTTAAAGTAAATATAATTGATCAAATCTGTACTTATTTATAAATAAATACCTTAGAATATTGTAATCTACACTCCCCACCTGGCTGCCAACAATTAACAGCCGCAAAAAATATCTTAAATAGAAAAGGAAATATTGGTTTGATTAGCTATAAATTTTAGATATATTTTAGAAGTTATTATTTGAAATGAGTTCATACATCTTTATAAAATAATCGGGCTGTATTCTCATAAGGTTCACGGGCTAATTGGCTTGTACCGCACCAGGGAGCGTAAAAGAGTACAAGCGATAGTTCTGAGGCAGAAACTTTAGCTTGTACATCATCCAAATCACCAGTCGGCCAATCTTTTACAAGGCAGTCTTTTTGGAAAAACGACACCGGCGAAGGTGGTCGTGCCAATTTCGGCGCACTAATGTTTCATGGATTTTTTTTTTAATGACGAAATGATAATGGAAAAAAGTATAAATTAGCAGTTAATTTTAATAGGAATTCTAACCTCACCCTCCATTAAACGTTGCATACGTGGTCAATATCAATGCAAGAATACATACAGCCTCCCTGCCGTAATTCATTAACATTTCTTTTACGTTAGAAGATGCAATTACTTGATTAGTATTCGAAAAACGTTCCTCTGATGAATTCTTAACGGATAGATCACTCTTCTGGCAAGTATCATTGCCGCCGCTCGTTGATACTTCACTTGGACCAACAGTGCTACTAGAACTTGACTTTCTAAGTGTTATTCTTCTCAATTGGCCTTCTTTGCTAACGTCGGTTTTCTGTTTCTTCTCTTCAAGTGGTTCATGCAGCAAAGTGTCCGATTTTATTTCCTCTGACATAGGTAATTATATGAACTGTACTTTTAAAACATCACTTCTATAATAAATTCAATGTCGAATAAGATATCTTTGGTCAATATAAGCATTTTCTTCAATCACACTATTCACAACGAATCGATTTGAACCTAAGACTATCTCGCCTTCAATAATAACGTAATGCCTTTTTATTTATTAATTTAATTAGCCTTAACAAGGTGAAATAGCATTGATTCTTTATAATTAAGCTTTGAATTATTATAGCTGTTGAAAGAAAACTTCAACCAAAATAAGAAACCAGACAAATTCATATGTTTACGTGTAAGAGACGTCAAAAGTTATCAGCAGACGACTTGTCAGCGTTATTTGTTCTCCTTTATTTCTTGTTTCTTATGGGTTGTTATTGTGCATATTTTTTTAAAATCTAATTTTTTAAGAATTCCATCAATATTGATGTAAAATGTAATCACAATTAAATGAAACAAATAAAAAATTCATAAATCAAATGATTATATCTGATTTTACTCTTATAAAATAAAAAAAAATAATCTAATTCAGCGATTATTATTTGAGGTTATGTACTCCACTACAAGAGAAAAAAAAGCCAATAAAACATCGAAATTCGAACAAGATGACAGTTTTTTTTCGAAATTAATTGTCAAACGGACTGTTTTGCATTGCAAGTTTGGTTTTGTTTAAAATGATATCGTTTATATTGACTTTATAATCGAATAAATTGATTCTGAAATTATTCCATTCAATAATTAAGAATTTCCATTATCAATTAAAATTTTTATAATGCAAACCGAAGAGAACGATTACATTTTTAAAAAGTCATCATTGACACAGTCTCAAACCGGACAGAAAAAGCGCTTATGGAAGAGTTTAAAGCAAATTTTATCAACTGAACGTACTCTCCCTTGGGATGAAAATGCAATTACATGTAAGATATTGTATATTCCAAAGTTTTTGGGAATTGTATTATATTGCCTATGTTATTGGTATTATATTTATTGTAGATTCATCTATTAATCCTCCACCATCGTTTCGACCGGCAAAGAAGTATTCCGACATTTCTGGATTAATCGCAAACTATACAGATCCACACAGTAAATTACAGTATCATAATACAGAAGAGTTTATTACAGTGCGAAATCTTCCAATGGATTTAACTGCGGGCTATCTTGCTTTGCGTGGTGCCAGTAGTATTGTTGGCTAAAAACACTTATATTATTACTGCATTCATTCGCAACGAGACAAAGATTTTGTACGGGCTCTCTGAACATTGTTGGCATAAACTTTATTATATTATTTATTGTAGATAATATCATAAATTAATAAATATGATTTGTTATACGTTACATCTTTTCGTCGAGAACACATTTGATTTTTTGGCCCTATTCTCAATTATCCGATATTTTTTTGATAATCGAAATTACACCAAAATAAGGTTTTCTAGCATAGAATGAATAAAAGTAAAAAAGTTTATAAAATTTCTATTTACTATTCAAATGCGATCAATCCGAATAAAATTGATTTCTTTTTAAATACTTTCCAATAAAAACCATAAACGATAAATTATAATAACAACGAAATTAGTTAGCTGGCAAACCAATTATTTGATTTTTATCTCTAAATGTGATTATCTATCAGCTAAAAGCATTTTGATTGTTTGGACTTTACGGGTTGATAGTTACGCTTAAATGGAATCGAGTTGATAGTCAGTAGTCCACAAAGAAAGAGTTTCTTTTCGGAAAAATGTTCGTTATACCAAAATCACTAAAATTGTATGTGACTGAGTGGGGGGAATTTTCCATAAATTATTTATTGCTATTAAAATTTTCAGAATCATTGCGATTTGTATTCTTTCGCCATTTTGCTGGAATATTATTGTGAAATTATACAAAACATCTGAAGACTCACCGCTGTCGTTCACATTGGACACTATCTAGTAGGTTTCTTTTATGCTATTTGAGTTGACGATTTGTTTTGGTTTGTAAAATCTAGTCTCAACTGGAATACAACATTTCCCGGAGTGACCGTTTGTGAGGTGTACAATAGCGAGAAGAATTGGGACATCAGCGAGATGTACTTTGGTCCGGATCGAGATCATAGGCTGGACGATTTAACAGCGGAGGTGGCATTCTTCAGTGGGAAATGTCGCGCCTGTTCGATTTGTGATGATATAGAGTGTCCGGAAAGTATTGATGAAATCATATCGACCGTAGGTGCAGCAGTCCAGTTATGAGTAAACATGCCGAGCTAATTATCTGTGGTGATTGGTTTGATTTCAGTACCGATCCAGTTGTTCAGATTTGATAGGAAATTGCACTTGGATTGAAAAACCGTTCGATTGCTGTTCGGAATTTCTGCCTTTGCACACCGAATTCGGGACATGTTTCAGTTTCAATTCATTGCAGACTTTGTATGTATTGCGTCCATTGAATAAGAACAAATTTTTGAAAATGATCCGTTCCTGTTCATCTTAATTTAGAGAAAAGGGTTCTGTTCCACGCTACGTTAACAATAGGCAAACTGGTGCGGGCATTCTGTCTTTCATGGTCTCTGAAGATGTTGAAATTTACATCCATCCATCGAATGATATTCCCTATCTTATGGCTGAGGGTACCATTCATGAGACTATCACGTGGGGATCAATCAAGGAAATCGTATTCAACGTTAACGAAATCATTAACGATCCTTCGGTTATAGGATTACCTATCGAAAAGCGAAAATGCAAATTCACGCATGAAGTTAACAAAAAAGGTAATTTTAAAGATTTTTTTTACCCTTTTCAGCTCTTATTATCGTTTGTTCCCTTCGTTTTGGGCTGTTAACCTTTTTCGGTATTGCTGATGATTTGTCGCAATTATCAAATAGAAAATAGGCTGTACAATTTTTATAGCTATTCAACGTGTATTGTGGATTGCGTTAAAGGTGCCCACTTACAAATGTGCAATTGTTCGTTCAATTTCAAACTGTTCAACTACAACAGTGAGTGTCCACCGTTCCGCAATCGGCTCTTATTGGAAGCGGCAAATATATATTTTGTTCAAATTTTAGCAACAACCGATAAAATATGTGATCTGAAAGGTTTGGAGTGCTTGTCGGAGAACTTTGAAAATTTCGTTGATGTGCGCGGGAATTGTCGGTGCGTGTCATCATGCGAAGAACCCGAATACAATGTTCTCTATTCGTCTGTGGAGTAAAAATACTATAAATTTTTACCCAAAAAAAATTTTATTTCAATAATATTCCTCATTTCCTCCTTCTTAAAATAATAGCCTAGTGAATGCAGAATCAACAAGCATCATAACGGTTGCCATGATCAATTTACCTAGTCAACGGTATATGCGGCTGGTGGTCCGGAATAATTTGGATTTAATAAGTCTTTAAGCATTTTCCATCCCTTTTTACCTGGAACTGATGCAAATTTTCCGATTATCTCATTTACAGTATCGGTCGGAGGAATTGTTGGTCTGTTTTTCGGTGCATCCTTTCTCACAATCATTGAGATTTTTTACAATATTTATCTGAGCATCGAGCAAGTAATCAAACGGAAATCTACAGCCATGAAATCGAAATAAACTATTTTGTTGTTTGGTCTTTTTTTGGTTGAATAAAAATTTTTGCCTATTTTCCTGTCCACGTTTAAATTGTGTTTTTAGTTGCTGCTATTTATTATATATGGTAGACCATTTAAAAGTTGCATTTTAAAAAGTAAATAAAAAAAACTAGTGTATATTTTTTTTAAATATCCGATTTTATTAGAAAGATTAAACCTTGAAATTTAAGAATGCAACAAAACATCATTTAAATGACTGCCACGGCTGGCCTTACAGTACTCCATTCGCTCGACGCAATTTTTAAGTACATTTTCGATTGTCTGGGCCTGTATCTCTTCAATGGCAACTTTGATTTCGTGTTTCAAGGCTTCAATTGTCTCTGGATGGCTTGCGTTATATTTATGCTTAACGGCTTCCCACAGAAAATAATCCAACGGGCTCAAATCACAGCTCCGAGGCGGCCAATTGACATCAGAATTTCGGCTGATTTTTCGGTTTTCGAAAGCAGTGCCCAAAAGTTGGATTGTTACGTTGGCTGTATGGCAAGTGGCATGGACGACATTTGAAACCAAATGTCGTCCATGCCATTCTCTTCAACTTTTGGAAACAAAAATTCGTTGAGCATGCCACGATAGCGCTCACCATTGACCGTAACGGTGGCTCCTTCATCGTTTTCGAAGAAAAACGGGCCAATGATGCCTCCACTCCAAAATCCGCACCAAACCGTGACTCGTTGTGGATGCATCGGCTTTTCCATGGTGACGTATGGATTTTCTGAGCCCCAAATGGGACAATTTTGTTTGTTGACATACCCACCGAGGTGGAAATAACCGCTAGATGGACCACCCTGTACGAGTTCTGTTCAAAAAGTATCGTGAATTTTGAATTTCAACGATTTTCGATTTTTTGTGGCGGTATGTTGGTACTTATGTCTCTCACTTATGCCGACAAGTTCGTCCATTTTGAATGTTCAATTTAATTTTTGACAGCTGTTTGCTTGCACGTGTTTTGGCTAGTCTTCCATTTTTGAAATTCAAAATTCGCGATACTTTTTGAACAGACCTCGTATGGTTAAAATTATCTTTTCGAAAAAATTTTAAAATCGCAGAGGTTTTTTTACACAAATTTTCTTTTAATAATGTTTTCCTTAATTCCTGAAAGTCACAAACTGTTCGATTGTTTCCCAAGAAAAAAAGTTCAATTTTGCAAATTTTGTCCTTCAAGTTAAGGAAAAAAAACCACATTTTATTATAAACATTTGAACGGTTTGCTTAGTGCAGAAAGAAAAGAGGTTCTTATCTTAAATAACCGTTTACAGCGGATTAATTATTATCTAAACATTTGACAGGTTAGCCGGTAATGTAGTTCTCTATTGTTATACTTAGTTTTTCTGTTCTACAATAGATGACACTAGCGTATTGTCATTTTTGTTATCACAACTGATTCTGACATTTAACTTTTGACACAAATTTTGAGGTTGACGTGCTCTTTTTTTTTCTTTTGTTCTATGTAGTATTTTTGTTGTTGGGCATGAGAGAAATGTCGGCTTGGATACGTGGAAGTTGTTAGCAAAAGAAATTTCGATCTTTTAAATTAGTGCAGTTCATTTGAAAGGAAATTATTGGAACTAAATTGATAGAAGGAAATTGTAAATAACAAATGGCAACAACCAGGAAGGCAAGTAATGGCCTACTTGCACGAGTTAACTTTCCGCTCTATGCGGTTGAGATGCTGACAAGTCGTCATATTTTGGTTGGCGGCGGTGGAGGATCTAGCAAAACCGGTGTCGATAATGGCTTTGTATGAATGAAATCATTGTTGCGTAGGAAAGGGAAATGATGTTTATTTTGTATTTAGGAAATTTATGAGATCTACCATAATGGACATCATTTTATTGCCGAAGAGATAATTCGCCATGAGACGGGGCCCTGTGTTGTTATGAATTTTTCTGTCAAGAACGATGGTCGTCGGTCATTTCTGATGGCTGGCCAAGAGAACTACTGCCAAATGTATTTAGTTAATTTGAAAGTGGTCTCGCCGGAAGATGACGACGCTTCATTCGAGCGCAAAGTCAAAGTGGAGCGGCCGTTGGAGAATGGAATCCGACATCGCCATCACAGCGGTTCGGGTGTGGAATCGCTCAATAGCGATCGGAATTTCGGGTACAATGATGTCAATGCAAATCTGAAACGTATTGAGTTCGATATACAGTCGGCCGATTCGATCCGTACGGATTTTTATGCGGACGATCCAATTCAGAAAGTGGTGCGTATAAGTCCGAATGGGAAACTAATGGCAACTGGCGGCACAGATGGCCATATACGAATTTGGTCGTTTCCCAAATTGGCTGAGCTTGGCAAAATACTGTTAGTGTTTTATTGAATAGGACAAGAACTATTTTCAAGTAATTTTCTATTGTTTATAGTGCACACAATAAGGAAATCGACGATTTGGATTTTAGTCCGAATTCGAAGAGTTTAGCATCGATCGGAAAAGATGGGCAAGCATTGTTGTGGGACATAAGCCAACGTCAAATGCAAAGGAAATTTGAATGGCAGACACCGGAAGGATCGAAATATTTGTACAAACGTTGCCGATTCGGTCTTGTCGAAGGCAAGCCGAACAAATACCGCCTTTTTACTATATCAAATCCATTGGGAAAAGTTGGCAAACAGAAGGGATACTTACAGCAGTGGAACTGTGATGATGGACAAATTATTAACTCTGTTGAAATAGATGAGAGTCTAGCATCGTTGGCGGTGCGTGATGATGGGCGTTTTGTAGCTGTCGGAACGATGTTCACAGGTTCCGTTTCCATTTACATAGCATTTAGTTTACAGGTAATTTGGGTGGGGAATGGATAAATGGAGAATAAAAGTAAAAAAAAACCGGCTTTGTAATTATATTAATGATTTCAGCGGGCTCTGCACATTCCAAATGCTCATTCGATGTTCGTGACCGGACTAACATTTCTACCTGTAACCAATCAAGAGGGTCCGCCGATCTCAAGCAATTGCGAAGCGGCCGTAGTTTCGATATCGGTCGATAATAAAGTCTGCATCCACAGTCTACGCTATAGGCGTAAGTTGAACACAATAACACACTTTAATACCCAAAGACTAAATATAAAATAAATTCGTTTATTTTCAGATACTCTACCATTTTGGTTGGCTGTATTTTTGATAATTATGGTCTTGTTCTTGTCCTTTCTACTCTGCTCTTATATTGGACTGTAAGCGTCATCAAATTTATTTTAATTTAATTCGAATTTCCTAAAAATAAAAAAAATCCGCATTCGTCGTTTAAAGAATGTGCAATCATCAATAAAAACAAAACAAAAAATAGTGAAACAAA